>VZTA01013686.1:0-104700 GCA_013398855.1 Mohoua ochrocephala | reverse complement strand
GGGGGCTTCCCTGGCAGGCCTTACCCTGGTCCCCGTGTTTGCTGGGGAGAGCAGCAAGGATGCCCCTTGCCGGTACCATGGGGTGTGGTGCCCATCCTGACCCGCAGCCAGAGGAGACCCCGACAGCTGCACACAGACCAGGGAGGAAAAGGCGCATCGCACCAGTACTGCTGAGAGCAAGCAGGGTACCGCGTGTAACAGCCCATCTCACACGCTCCTGTAGGTGGGCAAACACCTCATCGGCCCGGCCCGGCCCGGTCAGGCCCCACCTGCCTCTGTCCTCAGCTCCCTTTGGAGAGAAGCACTCAGGCAGCGCGTCAGAAAAACTCCCCCTTTTGAGCGGAAGCTTTCCTAGTTCCTCTTGCTTCGAGAAAGGGGCGAGGAAGAGCTCTTCGCTCCAGGTTACAGGAGCTGATTTAAAAGCATACGTGCCGGCTGAACTCACCCACCTTGCCACGCCACCCAGCCCACTTCCCACTGCACAGCCCTGCCCCAAATGACTGCCCCCATTTCTGCACTGCAGCCATCTGCTCAAACTGTCTTAAAATAATTAAGGGCCTTATTACCATTTCACTGATGCTTTGCCAAATGACTGCTTTTATTTCTGCCTACAGCGGCAACACCACTTCTAACTCGGTTATGTTGCCTTCTGGTGCAATCATGTCATTTATAGCTAGCTGCTTTCACTCTTACCCTTCCTGTTCGGAAGAATCTCCCTCTCAGTGCCTGTCAACAGATGTTTATGACATTTATCCTCATTCTTTCAAAATTATTCTCCCTCCATCTCGACTCCTTTCCCAAAGCCTGAAGGAAAACTAATCTCACAGCCTTTAATGCAAAACAGGAGCACTTTTGGGGCAGGTCACACACACCTGCCCCAGTTGCTGCTCCTTTATTTTTTTCCAGCATGCCAAAGTACTAAAGTTTGTATCAGGACGGTAAGACAACTAAGAAAATGTTAACCTTGTAAACTAACTATAGTAACAGCACCTAAAAATGCCCGGGTAGTAATGTTAATTTCAAAAGCTCCTTTAATGAGCTACAGCCTTTGCAACTGAGCTGAGGAGAAATACCTCACATACTTCAAGCTACAGCATTTATCCATTTTGAGGATAGAATTATAGAATTATTTCAACTACTTGGGACACTATGAAGAAATCCATTGGGAGGTACAGCTCCTTTCACCGTGCATGCTGTTAAGTCACTTATCCTGGACCAGAGCCACCTCCTGTTGTCACACCCAGGAGGCAGCTGAGAGTTGCCAGGCACCTCACCCAAAGCACCAGCCCACTGCCACCCAAAGGGCTTTTCAACTCAGCCTTCTGTCCTCTGCCCCTCGGCTGACTGCACAGCCTAGAGCTAGGCAGGGTTAAAAGGCAGCACACATGCAGAAGGGACCTGCACACATCTCTGAGCCACAGCCTGAGCAGACTCCACAGGTGACCTTAGAAACCCCCTCAAGTGGCACTCTCACAGCTCCCAGCAGGTCTGTGTGCTCACTAATTATTGCTCCTGCTTCCTTACTCTCATGGTGGAGCTCACTACTTTTTGAAAAAAGTTACTGGTTAAAACCAGATAAAAATAGATGCTTGTCAGATACCAAAAGCAGTTCAAAATGCAGAGTGGGGGCTGAGGAATACCACTGCACACACAGGTAAAGCAGGAATTATCCCGACTGTTGTAACACCCCTGGACAGCATTAGAGACACATTCAGAATTCTCTACAAAACAGAACGAAACAAAGCCACTTTCACTTTTTACACTACAATTACATCCTTGATGATAAACCAACAAACTTTGGATCGAATTTTCAATACCAGAGGCCCAAAGTAGTACTCTAAAACCTAGTCAGGAAGCCTTTAAAGGTCTGTCCTAGCTATGCCCTGGAGATCTGTTGGTATCACAACTGTAACTGCTCACCCAAGAAGACCTAAAAGGATACAGCAGCTGCAGCTTTCTTCCAGGAGATCCAGATGTGGCAGTATGCAACTGTCTGGTGGATACGGCACCGGCTTTGAGAAGTTAAAGACTACTCTCTCCACTCTGAGTAATACCATATACAATAAAAAAAAAAAAAAAAATCTACCTTAGGCCTATACTAGCTCTCCTCTTCATCTGACAATCTCTCTTCTGGTCTTTAGTCATTTTTGTTTGCTCTTCTTTGTCAAAGTCCTAACTTTCTTCTGAGCCAAGTCCTCCAATGACTTCATAAACAGCTGCTGAAACAAAACCTGCACTGCTCAAAGTTTTTCCAATCCCTCTACATGACTGAGCCTGAGCTGGGAGTCCTGTTTAACCAGACTTCCTTCCACTTGCTTGATTTCCCTGTCAGCAGGCAGCACTGAAGAGAGGATCCTGACTTACAGGTTTCATTGCACCAAAGCCCAGTTCTGCACTGCGTGACCTGTGAGAAGCAGCAGCTCCTACCAGCTTCGAGCAGCACATGGAAAGACAGGACACAAAAGAAGTGGAGATTTCATTTATTGGGCTGAAACTACAAATAGATTCACTTAGACTTCTGGCTCTGTGCTTGTGCCTTCAACACTTTCACAACGATCTTCTGCTCTTCAATAAGAAAAGCTCGTTTGATCCTGGAAAAGAAAAACCACTTTAGGATATGTGTCTATCTACTAAAGTAAAAACACAAAAATAAGACAAACTACGATTGATTTTGCCATCTCCAACATTCATTGCATGGGTGGTGTTAGTTCCACAGTTACATAAAAAGGGAACCCATTGCTGTTCCTGCCAGCAGCAAGAGACAGGGACAGTGGCACTGTATGCATGTAGCAGTTTGGGGACAGCAGCCTGGGGCACCTGTGGATTATGGGTAAGTGGCTTGGAGGCAAGCAGGGTAATACTTTGTGGGAAATGTGGGAAAATTTACCATCTTCACAAACTTCAAAGGCAAAAAGCAGAACTCCTAACTGGAGAATTTATTTCATTCTGGTAAAGTCACAATTGGTGTGACCAGTCGTGGTCAGCTCTCTTCCTTAGAACAATGGGAAACTCTACGTGCATCCAGTCATCAAAACCAGGAACACCTTCCCTGTCAGGATTAAAGCTCCTTGGCTACCAACAGGGAAAAGCCCAGCAGGTCAAGTCATGCCCAAATAACAACTATTTCTGGAAGACATGCAGAGCCACCAGGTAGATGGGACAGATCTATGTATCAGCACTCACATACCAACAGCCTGTTTGATGGTTCTGAGTTAAGAGCACAACTACATCACACACACTCTTCTATCTTTAAACATTAAAATGCCTTCCATATGGATCTGGCACGTACGGCTACTTCTGCAGTACGCAAAACCTATCGAAGATGCCTAAGCAGGTGCAGGAGAAAACCTGACCATTGCAGGGAAGGAGGTGGCTGGGATTTCTGGTTTAGGCACAGTAAGAATAAAACACACTCATGCACTGAAAACCACCTATCAAGCTCATGGAAGGGTTTGGGAAAACACTCAGGAAAAAAGTGGCTTTTAACAGGGAAAAGCTATGCTATGGCTCTGCAGCTGTAGCACCTCATCTTCAGTGGTGCCTAATGTAATTTATCTTAGAACTTACACATGCCAAAAAAAAAAAAAATGCTGGTACTACAGATGAAAAAAACTGGCATTAGACTGCTGACCCTGGAGATCTGCTTTGTTCACAGAGATGACATACTCATGGTCGTGTTTTTCCTCAAACTTGCCAAGGAAGCGCAGGAAATGCAGCAGCTACACAACAAAACTGAATTCAGTGAGGCCCAGCAAAGGCCATTTTAAAGCTTAACCACATAAAGCTGCTTGACACACAAGCAAGGAATATCTCTGAATCCCAAAACACTATAAAGAAGTGAACAATTCAATTAAACTTGCATAAGGCAGAATAGGACAACAGAAGAGGAAAATCTTTACTGTGGGGGCTTAATACAAAAGATAAAAATCCAGCATGAGCAGGCTGTTTAGCATCAATGCAGTAAGAAATCCTGAAGAACATGAAGTCTCCACAAAGGAGCTCCACATGCAGAAACTCCCTCAAATCCAAGGGACAAAACAGCACACATCACTGCTCGACGTGCCCCACGCTCACACTCTCCGTTTCCCTACACCAGTGTCAGACAAGAGCCTTCCAAGTCTGGGGCCACACTATGGGAATGGAGAGAGATGTGAAAATCTCGCAGGAAGCAACCTCAGGAATAAAGCTGGCTTTCTGTAAATTACCTGTCACGGACACACTTGGCACACATGGAACCACCATAGGCTCTGCTAACGTGCTTCTTCGTTTTCGACAGCCTCATCAGGACTTTGGGGCGCACAGCGCGGACCTACAGACAGCAAAACAAAAAAGAAGTGTGTCCTAAGACAGAAATTTTGTGTATCTGCTATTAGAAAAAAAAGAAAAAGCAGCAACACCTGAAGTTTACTATTCAAGATGCTAAAAAGTGACCGAGGCTGCAGCTCATTGTATGTGCTATCTTCAGCATTCCTAAGCTGATCTTTTCGTTCTCCCACAGGGGCTCACCAACAGGTTCATAAAAAAATTGGTTATAAAAAAGACTCTTTTTTCAAAGACAGGAACTGCTTAAAGAGCAACATTACACAAGCATTCCCATAACTGGAAGAAGCATTGATGTTACTTCAAGAAAACATTCTGAAGAAAAATACATTAAAAACATTAATTCCTTTTTTCTAAAACTGAAACTTCTCTAAACTTGGCTTACCCTTTTCTCTGCAGGTATAATAGGTCCAATTTAAGTTTTTAAATCTGCTACAGAATCACCCTGTCTAGCTTTAAAAACTTCACAGATTTTCTAAAACACAAGGGTTCATATTTAATAATTATGCAAATCACGACCACTAAAAAATGTTTGAGTTTCCGCAGCTTATTTTACCAGTAAACTTTACAACGTTTGATTAAGAGTATCTTAAAGAAAAAAGTTATTTCAACAAGAACTCGTCAATAAACAGGCCCCTTGTATTACTTGGAAAGGCTCTTTGTACTGAAAAAAGCGCTGCTGCAGAGAAACACCCTTAGGTGTTTATGATCATACTCACACCACGAAGTCTCCCTGGGCAAATACCACATGCTGACTTGGGTGCCTTTCCCACTTTCTTGGTGTAAAGGTAAACAATCCTGTTCCCGGGTGTTCGGGACCTAGGCACAGCAGGAAAATACTCCGTTAACGTATCAATCAAAACTGAAAACACCACGTTTTTTGCAACAGGAATTTTCTCACAAACTGTCTTACTTACAGCCTGGTCTTGTTGGAAGCTGTGTTGTAGGACAACCTACGGCGGTACGTCAGGCGCTGCACCATTTTTCACACCTGGGTAAGTCAAAAACAAAGCGGCACCAGTTAAGAGCTCGATGTCCACACGGAATTTCGGGTTGTCACAGGACCACCTGTCCTGAACCACGGCACCAGATGTGAATCAGCAGCTGCCGATTCGATATTAATAAAATTAAAGCCTTTCCTGACCAGTGACAGCCACCACAACTATATTAGAGAACAACAAAACGCGTGACAGCGGGCACGATGCGATCTGCATCGAAGATTCACCCGAACTAACTTGAACGCTGCTCAAACATCCCGATCTTGCCTGGATTATGTCATGCACTCCTAAGAAACTGCTTAAAGCTTTAGCAGCTACGTGTTTTACAGACAACATAAGCGTCATCTGCAGCCCCGAGAGACGCGGGCCCCGCTCGGGAGCTCCACTGCGGAGGCCTGGGGAGGCCCGGCCTCTCTGCCGAGCAGCTCTGCCTCCCGCTCCAGCCCAAGCGGGGCAGCAGCAGCACCGCCGGTCCCTCCCCACAGCCCACGGGCCTCGGGCCGCCCTTGCCGCCCGCCGGACCGCGGATGGAGGCGGATGGGCGCCCACAGCCCCCGGCCTCCAGCCGCCATACCTGGCGCCGCCGGACCCGGAAGAGGAAGCGGAAATGCGCGGGTCAACATTGAAATAGGGGGGCGCTGGAGCCCGGAAGAAATAGCGGCGCCTGCGCGCTGTACTCCGGCTCCTAGCTACACTGGCGCGTGGGCGCCGCCATGCCGTACGGAACAGAGGTGCAAGGGTGGCGCCATGTTGTACGGGTGGGGCGGAGCGGGGCGCCGCTCGGCGGCGGGACCGGGAGCAGCAGCGATGGGCACGGTGGGGGCCCGATTTTATTTACTGTGTGTTTTACCGAAAAACTGTTTTTCTGAAATATCGCCTTCTGTCCTCAGAAAGAAGGGTTTGTGCATGATTATGGTAGTTACATATCTGTGAGCCCAGAAGCCATTCCCCATCCTGCTGTTCTAAGCTCTGAATTACCAGTCACTCATACGTGCTTTCCCACGGCAAACTGGCACGTGACACACCTGGAAACTGTGTGTCTTACACTAAACTTCCACAAGGAAAAGGCTGTTACCCCAGAACCCCTTGAAAGCCTTGCCCGGAGCACTGCAGGGCTGTCCTTGCCCTGCCCCATTCCCCTCGAGATGCCCTTGCTCCTGCCCTGCACCGGCCTTCCCGGGCACTGGATGGGCTGATCCCAAAACTGGGCCCTGTGGAAAAGCAGCACAATACCCACATTCGCCTGACACCACCTTGCTGTGCCAGCAGCTGCACTGGTAGTCTTGGATGGAAAATCCTCGTGCCTGTCTCCCAAGACACGCACTCACTGTGTCAGGCGCTCCGGGGCAGGTGCTCATGCAGGAGCACGAAGCTGTAAACCTTTCTCTGCTGGTCGGGTCCACCTGACTCAAACTCCCATTTCCAAGGCACCGGTACCTAGGACAAGCATAGGGGAAACAGGACGCAGCTAGTGGAACTCTCCTTTAGTACATCCTCCCCATGTTCATCCGTCAGCATCACCCAGGTTTCCTGAGCTGGGTCACGTTTTCTGACTTGTGAGATTATCTCAGCTGGCAAGAGCATGGTGCTGATAACACCAAGGTTGTGGGTTCAGTCCCTGTACGGGCCATTCTCTTAAGAGTTGGATTCAATGATCCTTGTGAGTCCCTTCCAAATATTCTGCGAAATCTATTTAAGAGCCTCTGCTAGAGCCCCGAGAAAAGAAAAGAAAGGAAATAGCAAGAGCTAAGGGCGTATAGGATTGCTTGTCAGTACCCAGAAACAGCACAGTGGTGCCAGATCTGCCATATTAAAGTCTAAATGCACAAAAGGTACCCCTGGCAGCCCCTCACGTTTTCATTAAGCACAGTGTTGATAGGAAGGAAAGGAGGAACAGTCCCTGGGCTACACTTCTCCCGGATGTTTGTTTCAGCTCCTATCACACACACCCGGGTTCCTGCCAAGCTGAGGAGCATTGACTCTGTTGACGAGCAGAGCTGCCTCTGTGCTCTGAAATCAGCATCTGGCCTCTGCTATCCATTTGTGACCTCCCTAATGGATCTGGATCCCACCCCACCGCCTGGCACTGACACATGGAAGACCAAGAGATTTTAAAGCAAACGTCTCCATCACTTCTGCTCCCCATCCTCTGGTGGCAGTGGTAGTGTTCTCACTGCCACACCAAGTCCATCCCCTCCTCCTCACGGCGCGTGTGAATGCCTCGTGGCTGCTGCCGTAATCGCTGCTGACCCACACGGTCAAAATCTTCGTATAGTGTCAATAGGAAACCACCATCTGCAAGGAGGACAGGGTTGGGCCCACTGTCTGTGAGCCCCGAAATGCTCTTTTGCTCCACTGACCCGAGCGCCGTTCCACAGTGATATTCAGGGACCCACGCATTAAACACGTAGGGTGCCGCTGCCGCCGTCGTTATCGGCTTCAGCTCTGCTTTTAGAGAGTAGCGGGTGCTCAGAAAGCTTTGATGTGTGCTCCTGGCCTTATTTATGGGTTTGTAACTCACAGTTTGTTGCACTGCAGCCTCCCTGTTTTCAATCTATAATTATTATTTTGGTTAATTATTGACTCTTTTTAAGTGCAAATTATGGACACCAGAATTTTTTTTTAATTCATGAAAGAAGAGAAAATATGTATGAACTAGATTTTAGGGTATATTTAAAATAGGAGCATATTTCAGAAGACAAGTAAATTTCAGAGCAATTAGAGTATTTAACATGAACTTTCTAGGCCCAGAACCCTGAGGGGAATAAGAAAGCCAATTAAATTAGATTAAATAATCATGCCTAAATATAAAAGTGTAACAGAATCCAATTGTTAAAGAACAACACTATTAAATTATGATAGAATAGTTTAGATGTTGTGAGTGCAACAGGTAACTATTTTATTATTGAACAAGAGTATTGATACATTTTTGAACTTACCCCATTTAGGCGCTAAACTCAACTGGTGTAAGTTTTAGAAACTGTCAATTAAACACCAGCCATTCGCTTCTGCCGGTGCACTGGCCTAGTTTTTAAGCATTTTCAGTTCATTTTTTAAGAGGAACAGGGCTATCAGGCAAACGGCTCACCAGAGCATCTAGAAATGTTAGCTTAATGACAACTGGTTTAATGCTATCTAATGTGGGGATAAGATTTGAAGCAGGAGCTCACTAAGCCCATTTTGTACAGATTAGTCAAGTGATTCATGTTCTCTGCTACTCCTACCTCTTCACAGGACCAAGAAACATCTCTTTTGGGAGCAGTCATTTTCCACATCCAACATGCCTCCTCATTAACTCTTTCTGCACTTTCTTCTTTCCTCGAATACAGCGAAGGGGATGGGTTAGCAAATGCACAGCCCAACAATGTGGAAAAGTAACAGTGGCATCCTTTAAATTTTTCCCTTCTGGGATGTCAGTGGAAGCATAGTACCTGAGGCTGTGGGCCTTTTTCCTTGAGAAAACCGGAGGCTGGCTTCCAGGGCGTACTTGCTTATTGGCGGTACAAAACTGTAAACCTCTTTTCCACCAGATCCGATTAGAAAGATAATCATCTCTGATGGCAGTTCAGTAACGGAATGTATTTCGCACCAGCCAGCAGGCTGTCACCATATTCTGTTTATTGCACCAGAAGAACGCTTTGTGCACAGTTTAAGACCAATTCTTGGTATGCTGACCATCCTTTCTTTGTTTTCCACACGATCCTCTCTTTCTCTCTCTTTTTATTGAAAGCCCCTACCTATGTGCACGACCATTTGCTTGGTCGCACGGAAAGTTCCAATAGAATAAGAGCAAGAGTTCCCAAAGGCATAAGGCTTGATAAACCTGCCTGGATCCCCTTATACTTCCCTCACACTTCTGTACCACTTCCAGGAATCTACCAGGCCCCAGGAGGATTCTACTGCCCCACTAACTTGTCTTCATGGATCCTTCTAGGGCTTTTCCCCACCATAAGCTTCAATTAAAAAATGAGAGATGTTTTCACTCATATTCACTTGCCGTTGTACCAGTCTAGACTGGCAAATTCTAAGAGGCACGGGAAGGAAAGCGAACCTGTGGGCAAGCACATGCTGGGTACTGCAAAGATGTGACGGCTGAGGGGTGTGCTGCTCCTGTTAAGTCACAGGCACGATACCGTTCCCGTGAACAGCGTATGAATGCGTGTTTTAGAAATGTCTCCTTGAAATCAGAATCCAGCCTCGGGTGCTGCTTGGATACAACCAGCAGGCTTCGGTCCATAAACGCGGAAAGGAAACAAGAAACCTCGGAAAAGTACTAGCGACTGTTGGAAAGGGGAGAAACAAGAGGTCCTAGGGCCCACTGTCTCTCCAGAGCTGGTTTTTTTTTCTTAAAAATCTCATTCCCTTTCCTCGTTAACTGTGTGGCATGTGTCACAATCTGATTACACTAATTTCTATCAACATAACCTTCCACAACACAGACCTGTGCAAATTACGTTATGAGAAGCTGTAGTTCATTTCCATTTCAGTGGAGCTTGTTAAACAAGCAAAATTATTTTGTAGCAAAGGGAAAAACAATTTAGTGGAATGCACTCCTAGCATAGGAAGTACATAATATCGTATTTGGGTTGAAACTTTTTCTGTCAAAAATGTCATAACCCTGTAAGAAAGAGAATTAAAATCCCGTTATTTTAATTTACATCTAGCCACGAGATAAGTAAAGTTATCATTGAAATTCTAATTAAATAGGATGATTGACTAAGGTAGGACATCAAAGAAGAGAAGTGAATATGATAAGTCAAAGTCTTATTAATTAGTCCGCGTGGAAGAAATTCCAGGGACGTCAAGCTGAGGCTGCTGCAAGGAGAAAAAAAGCAGACAAGAAAATGTGTGTTTCTTTGAAGTTAGGAACTGAGATAGTGATGGAGGTAATTGTGTCTGACTGGATCCAGTAATGAAGAGCTGTAAATCAGACCTAGGAATCGGAGGAAAGATTCTAGTAACGAATGTGGCTGCCCCCCTGCTGCGAAGAAACAGAATGCAGAGCTGACTAATTGACCCAGTCTATCTCCCAGTAGCTCTCTGTTATTATTTATTAATTTTTAATTTCTGAATTATTTACGTTCTGGGAAATTATTTTTGACAGCCTGTTAGGCGTGCCAAAGTTAATGGAGGATGAAAGGACCGGTACTAGAATTAGCAGGGATGTAGTCACAGGCTACTGAATTTAATGATTTTGGAAGGGAAAATTGATTTCACACAGCGTGTCACTTTATACTACTTTAGGGATACACCAGCTATTTGATTAATTGAGGAATAACCAACTCAAAGTATATTTGAAGTGTAAATGAATCACAGTGCTCAGCTGTTTATTTTTCCCCTTTTCTGATGAGAACACTGAGTTTGCTTAAAGTTGCTGATTAAAACCAATACAGGTAGGCCCTATACTCACACCTGCTTATTTTATCCTGCCTCAAAAAAAAAAAAAAAAAAGCTTTCACCATCTGGAGGAGACATGCAATCCTCCATCTCACTTGGGATAGAGTTCATCCTTCCTACACAACGCCTAATTAAACAGGCTTTGTGTGCACTCCCCCTCCCCTGTGGAAAGTGTTTAAGACGGAGCAGGGTACTGAGCCCGTGGGCAGCACGTGCAGCTGAGATGTGAATTCTGCATGGTGACAGCTCACATTTGCTTTTCATCAGCCCCCGAGCTGAAGTCAGGGTCCTCGGCCTACGACATCCCCTGCGTCGGTTCTCCTGGAGCAGCCATGATAAGTCGGGCTGTGCATCCTCCACACAGAGCTATGGAAAAAGAAAGGGGCTCTGCACAGCTCCTCCAGGCTGTGAAAACTGCATTTCGCCCTCGGTGCCAAATGAAGCGAAACCCTGTCTGCTTCTCGTGTCTAAGCCTTCTGACCATCCAGGCATCAAGGGCATGGAGGCAATCCTTCCCCAGCAATGTGTACAATGCTGCGGGCATCTCACATCTCCAGGAAGACTCACACTGGAAATGTCTCCAGAGCTGCTTGAGATCATCACCTCACACTGCTCCCTCCCCCAACAACAGCCCCCCAAGGTGAGGGGCACGGCTGAATTTTCCCTGACTTGCAGGGAGGATGTGCCCTGTGCCCAGGATCAAAGGGGCAAAGCACCCTCACTGACACAGTTTCCTGTGGCAGACTTGGGTCAATCACTTAATTAAGGGCAGTGTAATCAGCTGTGTGGGCACTGGGGGTGGTGACCATGATTTTGGGTATCTTTAATGGAATGTCTGCTGGTGACTCAGTGTTACCTCCCAAACACCGTAACAATCTAGTTCCCTAAATACTAGTCCTAACTGGTTTAAGTCCATCTTTCCCAGTTTTAAAAAAAGCATAATTGATGTTACTATTTAGTAAAATCTCAGGGATTCTGCGAGGAGAATTAAATTACAATTCTTTATCTGCACAAGTTTTGGGAGAGTAGTGAACACCAAATACTAGGAGTAGCTGCCCCTTTCCACAAGAAATTACTCAAAACCATCCGCCATAAGTTGACATGGATCTCATGAACAGGTGGGAAAGGTATAGGCTAGATTCTATTTCAAGTTCGGTAAACAATAAAACTCCTTTGAATTGACTGAGACCAAACTACTGAGTGAGAGGTTAAGTGTCAAAGGGATCTGGAATTTTGGATATTTTGCTGTTGCTTTGTTCTTTAAAATAGGAAGGGCTACCTACCATGGCAAATGTTGACTATACAGGGATGAGGGGAGAGATAAAGAATGAAGATAGGTCAGTCATGCATTAGTTACCTTTAAAAAATTTATATTTGTCTTAATGATTTAAAGATATATTAACAGTACAGGAAGGTTTTGCTGCTTAACTTCTCTAAGGGGTTTATAATTCATATAAACAACTCCCTAGTTTGTTTTTTTTCTGAGCACTTCGGGAGCACTCGGGACATTTCTTTGTGCTGTTTTACCAAGTCGAACATGCGAGGGAAGCCTGTTTTTCTCAGTTACCTTTTGGATTACACCAGTGGCAATTAGCTGTGCAAGGAGGATCGACTACAACAGGCTGCTAAAGGAGGTGTGTGACCTGTGGCCTCTGCTTGGCTCCGGGGATTTGTACTTTATCAATTTTTTCAGCATGCGAGACTGGACTGGCCCCTAGAACAAAAGCCGGATGCAAAGACTGTTTTTTCTGGGTCTCCTGAATCTGTGAGGGATCTTTGGGTTTTGGGGTTTCTTTGTGATTATTGTTAAAACTTTCTAAAGAAGGAACACTGTGTATAGTGTTGATAAAACAACACGAAATGTGATTTTTGAGATTGCACATTTTGTTAGTATCACTGAAAGCACACTCACTGCCATGGACTTCTGAAGAGTTCAATTCACCAGCAGCAGAGCTGACTGCCCCAAACTACATAGAAAATGCGATCTAAATACTATAGCTTAAGGAGCAGTGAGTCGTGTCTTCAGATATTACAGAACAATCAGGCAATTTATGCAACTTGAATGTTTACTTTACAGTGTCAAAATGCTCAATGGAGAAACAAATACTTTTTATAGTACATGTGGAAATCAACCCTAAAATATTTACATTCAACAAATGCAACTTATTTCGATGAAGATGATTTAGCGTGCTCTGCTGTTCTATCGTGGAATGAATCCATCATAGAACTGGCTTCTCCCTGTTTCAATATTAAAACAAAAGGGATTTGCTTGCAGTGCAGCACCCTGGGAATTCAGCTCAGAAGTCCAATTAACAACAACTAATTCCCCATACTGCCTATTTACCCCTAAGATTTGGCTAGATATAATAAGTCATGCATTTTGCATTTAAGCTTTTAATGCCCAGAGGATAACAAAAATCTATCCTGATCACTTTTTATTTTCATCATATAAAGAGAGAAGAAAGCATCACTCCTTCCCTCTTCAGTTAAGTGTATCCATATCTTAGCGCTAAGTCTATGAATGAGCTGCCTCCCGTCTTCTCCACGTGTCTCCTTACCCTCCTTCTCCATAAATGCCTTCGTTCTTCAAGAAGACCTGAAGGTAAGAATCCCTTTGGATGTGTGTTCTGTATAGCTAGCTACATGTAAAATTATTCACCTTCAAACACTGATCTACTGCACATTCACTGGACCAAGTTTCCTGCCCTTTAGACTGTCACACTGTGTTTATTGTACGCAACGTGCACTCCCCTCACACCAGATTTCAACGCAGGAGCTATCAAGGTTCTGCCCAGCTGTGAGCATATTTTAAAAGCTAAAACTGTAACACACTGAAAATGGTAATGACCAGGCTACAACATACCAAAGATTAGGCAAATACTTCCAATAATTAGAATGATCTTCTGCCACTCAATTTTGCTTACAGTGTAAGTCAGATTGAACCAAATTCTCCAAAGGTAAAAGCCCAGCACATTACTACACACTTTACATGCAAAAGGGAGAGAAGCAGAGAGAAAGCGAGCAAGCAAATACGTGCGCATGAGGCTTTGGATATTCCTTGCTAGGTACAACCTAAACTGTGCATTAATAATTAGGGACACATTAAAATATCTGTCCAGATACATTTTTATCGGTGTTCAACAGGAAACAATTAAGGCCTAGAGGTACCCATATACATCTGTATTTATAAAGTTTTGTAGCAGAGAAATAATGCAAATTGACCTTGTGTGAAGGGAAATTGGAAGAAAAAATAAATGGTTTGAGAAGCAAACAATGGACCATATTAAATCATAGAGCACCACACTGATAGAAACACAAGATGTGACACTGCTGAAAGAAATGCCTGGATCAATGTTAGGTGGCCATGCCTGCAGAGCAGCAGGTTACTGTACAGAAAGCTGCCTACAAAATATTTCTGCAACACTGTACTTTGCTGTGCATGGCAAAAAACCCAGAAGGTGTTATTTTTTCATGAAGCTGTGATGAGCTTGGCTTATGCTTGGCATCAGACTGGCTGCTCCTTACGGGGGTTTCCGAGTTGCATATTTGCAGATTCAAGGCCAGACTTTCAGAGGGGCTCACAGCCAGCTTTCCAAGCACTCGGCTGCCAAAATGCAAGCCTGGCTTCTCACAGGTCCGGGAATCAGAATGACTGAACGGGAACCAACCTCCTATGAACATCCCATACTAACTGGCTGATTCCTTTCTCAGCAGATATGCCTGTGACAGAAGCTGAGACAGCTGAATGCAGTATTTCTGACATAGTCAGATGTGAATTTTAGTACCCGTCCGCACAGAGATGGCAGGTGCAAAGAAGGGCCTGCTCCAAACTTCTGAAGGAAAATGTTGGCTTCATCTTATTCTTGAGCAGATTTCTTGATTGCTCTGCACCCTCCTCCCTGTGAGCAGCAAAAAGAGCAAAAGTCTGACAGACTGATCCCAAATAGGGCTCTGTGGAGAGCAACACAACACCCCCATTTCTGTAACACCCCATGGTCAAACTTCCTGCTTGCTGGGAAGCAGAGAATGGCAGCACTAATGATTCTCTCCCTTCTAAAGCTGCTAGATTTTAAGTGCTTTGAGGAGATTGAAGACAAGCATTAAATTTTGATTAAAGGGACACTGCCAACTTACATTAAGCTTAGAATTTAGGGTTTGTAACAGGCAGGCAAAGGTGGATGAGAGCTTGCATTTTGGGTGTAAATATTTCTTTGTAGCAGGATGAAGACCTTATCTGCTGAGAACAGAAGGCATCAAAATTAACTTGAATAGAAAAATAACAAGGTCCACTTTAGTTTTGCTGCTGAGGGAGAACGAATGCAGGTGGGGAGGTACCATGTAGCTTCCCAAATGTAACAGCCCACCAGTTAAGTTTTGTGTGTGAAAAGCTTGTTTGTTTGTTGCTTATTGTGTTTTTTCACAGTGAGAAAAAGCCACACTAAAGCCCTATTTGAAAGAATTGACAGAGGAGTAGAGTGACAGGAAAGGTTAGTACACATGAGCTGGCACATGGACTAAGTGCCTTTCATCTGCTTTTCCTTCATAGTGAATACTTAGAGATGGTGAAGCTACCTAGTGTTAAACGTACGGTCCACTGCAGCTGATGAGAGAGTAGCTAATTACTTTCAACAATCAGGGATATTTTCTGCAGATCATTTTGCCTATAATGAGATCCAAATCTGAACCAAGTTTTTCAAGGGAAGAGCCTAAATGACAGCAACTCACTGTAACTTTAATGCACACTAGCCTTATGGAAAGAATATTACCCAGAAATGCTAATTCTCAGGGGAACTATGGAAATGTGAATCCAGATCTTCATCTGATAAAAACCAGCTCCCTGAACAGAGATATATTGATTTATAATAGCCACAGGTCTGACCCCACATCCCAACGAGAATTAGCTGCAGCCACAGAAATATTCTGCAGTAAAGATGTAACTCAGTTTGGTCTTGTCTCAACCAAAAGCTGAGTTTTTGCTGTAGAGTTTGCTGCTGTCTTTGCAACATTCATTCGAACAAGCCTTTCAAAGGAACAGGCCAAATAAATCAAAGTGAAAGGCAACAATGGCCCTGATTTTCTTTTAGTTCTTCATACAGAGTAAAAAAGAAACAAGGCAGACCTCAGATAACAAGACTTGTGGCTGCAAGTACATTTTGAGTGCAATGACACTACCCCCTCCCAAGGTCCATGCAGCAGATGAGAGGTGCTTCCCAAAGCTGTAGCATTAAGTACATAGGATATGTAACAGGAAGGATGAAATAAGGCCATGCTACTGCTCTGGAGATGGTAGAGTGCGGAAGAGTGCTGGAACACAAATTGAAAACTACTTGTTAAACAAGGTTAATTTGTTCTCCTTCCAGAGTATAAAATGGCTTCAAACACTTCTAAACTAGGTCATTTGACTGCTCAAGAAATACATGGTGCTAGTCGGCTGTCTTTAGCAACAAGTTTATTGGAGAGTTTGATTGCATCCCAAAAGCATGCTAGATATTTCTGACCATATCAAAGAAAACTCAACTGTGTTATCAAGGCACACTAATGAGGTGGTTTGTTTAATTGAAATACTTTAAGTTTCCATGTAGTACAGCATGAAAAAATCATTATTTTCATTAGATGAGCTACTCGTTAGCTGAAAATCTAAGTTACAAAATATCACAGTGTGAGATAATAAATACATTGTAAAATGCATTAAATCCAGGTTATTAAAAGGAAGTTCTATTTAAAATATAGAGCCTTGTAACTTGGGCATGCTTCCTTGTATTAGGAACCAGGTTTGGTTCTTTGAAAAATACAGCCAAACCCAAAGGACCTCACCACTCTTTCACTGGAATCACTGTCAAAACTCTGACCCATTTTAGCCTGGATAAATTACTTCATTATTCTGTGTCACAATTCTGTAGTAATGGGGTTTGTGTGCAGCAGCTGGAAGTTCTGAGGCTCATTGAAAGACCCCCTGTTTTAGCCTTGAATCCATTGCTGCTCTGTTTGAAGCAATCATTAACAGCAAGTCAGGAAGCACTTTATAGCTTGCATTTTTAGGGGCAAATGTTCATCTAAAAGTGTAAGACATGGAGGATGTGTGAACTTTATGCAAAAACATGCATCTCCATGGGATGTCTCACATGTGTTTGCTGAGCAGGAGTTTAAGAACTGTACTGATCTCATCAAGAGGGTGCAATTTGAATCCATGATGACATTGGGTGTAAAGGGAAAAAAATGGCTGGAAGGGTTCTCTGGAGCCCATCTAGTCCAACCCCTCTGCTCAAAGCAGGGTCAGCTGGAGCAGTTTGCACAAAACTGCATTGACTTGGGTTTGGAATACCTCCAGAGATGGTGACTCCACAACCTGTCTGAGCAACCTGTTCCTGTGATTGACCACTTTCATAGTAAATACGTTTTATTTAAAGTATAAATTGGATTTACTGTATTTCAATACCTCTTTTATTTTGGGTATTTTGTTCTTTATTCTCCCTCACTCACTCCACCCACAGATTGGTAAGATTCCCCTTGAGCCTTCTCTTCTTGAGGCTTAATGAGCTCAGGGTCCTACTGAGAGTTCTTCCTCATCACTTGCATTTAAACGTTGACTTGAGATGAGGATGAAATTGTATTTTGGTTATCAATTCACAGGTGGGCTTGGTCCATATGAAAAAAAGACTAAACTAAGGCTCTGGTTCAGCTATTGTTTTATGTATTTCAACAATGGGACCAAGTTTTATCCTTTGTCCCCGTACACCCCATGCCACCCCCCGTCTTTTCTATGTTTTAGACTAATGAGGGCATGTTGTCCTCAATTCTCATAGCAATGGTTCCTTCCTAACTTACTGCTACACATGTGCCAAGGGATCTTCTCTCTTATCTCACTCGTGCTATTCCTCTCTCTCCTCCCCTGCTGAGGGATTAGTCCACCAGCCCTGTGAAAGTGTCCTTACAGCATTACTCTGTCACTAATCCAGCCAGCACAGGTCACCGGGGCTGCGCAGAGACAGCCGCAAGATTTAGAAGCCACATCTTAATTCCCGAGGAGTCCTGGGCATGCATTCAAGTTGCCTCCACACGTTGGCAGCCAGGGATGTTGACACATCTTCACAGCTATTGCTCTCCCTGTCAGCTAGAGTCAAGTCAGTGACACTGAGTGGTGCCACCGAGAGCACACGGACATGGAGGAGATACAGCTGAAAGATCCCCTTAGCCAGTGAGCCAGCCAGAGATTCAGGAGAGCCTACAGATTACAGATGGTACAGTAATCTCACAACTGGCCAAATTTGGAGCCTAAGCAATACTTATATGGAGATGAGCATACATTAAAGGCTGCCAATGTGGCAGCAGAGAGGGCCAATATTTTGGCTTGCCCAGGAACGGGCACGTTGCCCTCACAGAGCCACCTGCTGAGATCATTCATGCCAGAAATGCAAGTAATCCTGGTAAGGCAGGTGCCTGGGGGGATCAAGTCCTCAGTCAAAACAAAAAAAAAAAAAAAAAAAAAAAAAAAAAAAAAAAAAAAAAAAAAAAAAAAAAAAAAAAGGGCAAAACCCCAAGCCCCAGGCCACCTTCATACTCCTGGCAAGAGCCCCTCTGCAGTCAGCCTGCAGACTGTAAACTCTGGAGGTTGGAGCGCAAAGGATGAGAGCTCCACCCCATGCTCCTGCCTCTTCACTCAGTTACGAAAACAGACTTTTCTTCTTCCACAGAGACATAGTTGCACATCTTTGCGTTATCTCTTGCTCTTCTCATTTTCTCTGGGTTTTGTTAAACATTTTTAGAAGTCTTTCTTTTTTTTTCCTACTGGGACCAATAGAGATGTGGCTTGCAGATTAGTACAACTGTTGGCTCCCTTTAATAGGGCTTTTCTTATTCCATTTAAGTAGAATAAAGAAGCTTCATTTGTTAGCTTAAAAAAAATCAAGACTTTAATTCTTGATCATTGCTCCCAAGCAGACCCAGTTGGAATTCTCTCATCATCACTGATCGAGTCTGGACTTTTTTTTGTTTGCTATTCAATTGCATTTGCTTTCATCATTTCAAAGCACTAGCAGGCTTTCAGCCCTCCTGAAACATAGGATGGGGCTTTAAATACATTGCCATGAAATCCCTGTAGCAATGGAAAACTGGTACATAGCATTTAGCGATGTACTATCCCCTCCATAAAGCCTGTTTTTACATTATATTAAAATTAACCTGCTGAATAGTTTAATCATAAAAATAAATACTCCATTTGGCTCTTCACATTATTTATTTGCTGTAGAGAGACTGTCAGTCAGTTCCTCTGATTTTAGACCTGAGAAAAATTTTATCTCAGCAGAAAAATCTTCCTGGTTACTAAGCTGCAGTAGATCACCATCTGGATCCACTCCTAAAATAATAGCCATGGAATGTTTCTCATGTCATGGATAAACTTGCTCTGATGTTTTATAAATACTGAGGTTTTTTCCTTAAGAGATCTCAAGATGAGTTTGCAAGGAAGGTCAGCACAGAGAGCAAGTCTGCAAAACAGTTTTCCAGTTAGGATACGGTCCATGCAGGCCCCTTCCCTGGTTGCTTGTGCCTATAATTTCCTAAGTGAGGAGATGCCAGAGCAGTTTTTGAGTAAAATCTTCCTTAGATCTGCTCTGTGAGTGCTCCTTGAGGATGAATGTTGCCAAAGCTGTTAGCCCTTGCACATGGAGAAAGCTGTTTCGATAAACTGATCGAGTGTAAGCCACTGCTGGACTATTCCTGATAAGAGCAATGCAAAGCCTATCTACCAGCTTTCATTTTTGTTCTTCAGGGTTCTTGTAATTTTCTGCATGGGCAAGTCCCCTGTTTCCAGAGAGTGTCTGAGTAAGACAGAAGTGCTCCGTCTGCTCAGCCTCTGATGCTTTTCAGCTTAGTTTTTGTGCTGAGGGTGCTCATCTCTGTTTCTAGGTTTCTCCCAGGTGTTTCACGACTTACAGGCCGGAAGGAAGTCATCAGCATCAATTCTGGGGGCATTAAAGATGTTTACCTGGCAGAAACAATACAAAATGCATGTTCCTTCAACCACAGCTAGCCGAGAGAAGGAGACTCTGCAGGCAGAAGTGTACCCAGCAGAGAGCCCTTTGCCCAAGAGAAAACAGGCACACTGCTCCTTCGGGTGAGCGGTGGCACACGGCTGCATCTCGGCCCAGCTGGTACCACCCAAACGCCCCAGAGTTTCAGTGCTCCAGGTCTGCAGTCAGCTTGTGGTTTCTCCTTGGAGGGCTGGACTGTGGGAAGAGAGCTCCCTGCACCTTGCCAGAGCATGGGAACAGCTGCAATTCGAAACATATAAATACTTTTTTACCCCAAGCAGTTTCCAATTAATGTGCAGATGGAAACCACGTAGATGGTCTGTGGGAGAGAATCCTTGCTTGGCAAAAGATGGATTATTGCTTTTATGAAATGCCATAAGAGCTCTAGGAGCAGACGGCTTTGTTTTTTAAGATCCCAGCTCCCCGTTCAGGGAGCTCAGATTTATACTGAAGGAAAAATGTTTCTGGAATATAAGCCTGTTATTGAATGGATCTGGGATGCAGAAGATAGTCAAGAAAATACAATTTCTGTAAAAATTACAACATTTTGTATTCAAAGGAGGAAGAATCCAACTGGGCTGGGGGAAGCCTGTCAGAGCTTAGTTGTCATTGGCAGAAGAGAACCTAGAAACATCAGTGGGCACCTATCAAAATAGTGGGGAAATGGGGAAAACCTAGAGAAATGAGTCTTCTCCCACTCTTATCTGGAATCAGCATCCAGAAAAGGTGGAATTTTCTTGCAAGTTCATCTTCAAGTCATCACAGCTTTATCCAGAACACATCATTTTTCACTCTTAAATTCCACAATGAAGAAGATGCCACAGTGAGACACTTTCACCTCAAAAAATGTCAGGTCATGTGGTTTACCAGTATGAACCCCCTGCCATCCTTTATATAGCTGAAAGTGCTACACACCTGTGAATATTAAAATTTTTTGTTTGAAAGGACAAGAGAAGATGGAGGATTCTAGTTTTAGGCTTTAGACCTAAACGCTTTTGACTTGATCTTTTTCCTCAGATTTCCCTTTATGTAAAACAGAACCAAATTTAATCTTTGCTTGTCCATTGTGATTTTTGAGATAATTACCTCCGCCTAATTATTTTGCAAATAATTAATTTGTAAACAATTACTTGTAAGCCTTTAGAGCTCTTCAGATGATAAAGTGGTAGAAAAATAGAGGACATGAAAATCTTTTCTATCTTCTTTTTGTTAGCATCACTATAACTCATTCTGTTCCTCTATATTTTTCTACAAATACTTCCAAAGAAGGAATGATATTGCCAAAGAATCACATTGCCATAGAGTGTTTTTAAAGTCAAGAGGCAGATTTTTTTCTGAGTTCTTTTTTTTTTTTTGTTAGGTAAATGCATTGTCATTCCAGTTGCCAAGCATGACTAGTATAGCTAATTGCTCTTTCATCCACTGACATTTGAGCTGATTAGGTCAGGGTGAAAGTAAGGGGCCTTTGCCATAATATATGTGGAACGCATTATATATAGAACCCTCAAAGCAGCTTCCATCTGGCATCGTTGTCCCAGAGGGATTATTTTGGGTTATCATAATGGGTTGGTTATTTGTTGGGTTATTAATATAACAGGTTCTCCATAAGCACATCGCGGGGACTGAATGGTTAATCCATGGGGATTGAATAGTTAATTCATTACAAATTTGCCTTCATGTATGGAACCTGCAAATAGCGCATTAACAAATATGTCAAAAAGCAAAATTAAAAGCTTTGTTTGGAACTGAACATACGGGCTTTAAAAAGTTGTGATTTTTTTTTTGTGGGGATAAAACTCTGTGCTGAATTCTGTTGTTAATAACTGCAGTTTAGGGTTTTTTTCTGCAGATGGATCCGTTCTCAATAGAGGGCAGTAGAGGATGAAAATGTTAACTCTTGGCCTATTCACTTTGTTGTGTTCAGATCAATTCTCTAATATTCTTTTAACTGGCTTTAAAATGGACCCTTTCATCTTGAAAAAGAAGGAAGCCAGAGTGTTGGCCATCTGGGAGACACTCTGCCAACACCCAGATGTTTGCATCCTTCTGTACAATTTACTCAATCAATACAACATCAAGTTGTGCTGGGTGGGTGGGAGAGTGAAAGCATGGGAAGAAAGGAATAGGCCTTTCCTTGAAGGGGAAAGTCACCAGTCCTGTGCCTTCACAAGGGAAAAATGCTGTCATTGCTCCATGTCTGCAGTCTATTAGCTCATGGTAACCCTGGGAAACAACGCTGAATTCTCTCAGTGAAAACATATGAAAAGGTAGAAACTTCCTGTGCGTGTGTCAGTATAATTATTGTGTCAGTATAATTTTTTCTGCCAGAAACAGTAGCAGATGCAACTCCCCAGAGGTTTTCCTTACAGCTGGTGAACTGTGCTGGCTTCAGCCCCAGCTGTGCAAGTCAGGTACCCCAGCTGGGTGCCGGGAGGAGATGGCACTGCCCCTCGCAAGCAGGTGGGAGCCTTCGGCCTTGTCAGAGCAACTGCTGTGTTCAGGGCAGGAGAGCAAGGGTTGAGATGGGGCTGGGAAAGGGAGCCAAAACCTGACTGAAGGAAGAGCTGGGACATCTAGGAGCTGGAGCACAGCCAAGCTGGGAAAGGCCAGGCTGGGGCAAATGCAATGAAAGTTCCGAGCAGCCCTTTGGATGTACTGAAGTCTAGACTAAATACCATGATGGAGACTCTGCCTTTTGCTTGAATCCACAAGCACCTCTGTGGGGTGTCCTTGGCAGAAGTTAGGCTGTCTTGGATACATGGCTAGGACTAGACATATGCTTGGTTGGTTTATGATGCATATCACAATAGCCTAACTCAGTTCCAAGGGTTAAAAATAGCGCCGTCCTTTCCACAACATTCGCTGTGCAAAGGAACGGTAGGATGTAAACACACTTGTAACGTAGAACATGAGTGTACCTTTTTGCACCTGCCAATCATAGATATGTTTGCCATCCCAATGCCCTCTTCTCCATTTCCCAGCTTGTTCCCTCATACCCACTCCCTGCCTTGCAGGGCCCTTCCCATCACTGCAGTCTCAGATCTGCTGCTTCTCTTAGTTCTGACACGTGCAGCTCCAGTGCTGACAGCCACGTTATCCTCTCTGTACTATCATCATGTCATGCCAGATCTATCATCCCTGACCATCCACCTCTGCTAGATCCCCATCATTCACACTTAGCCTTTCCAGGTCTTTTTAATCAGCTATGGCAATTAAAGCTCGTCAGAGACCAGGTAAATTGTTACATGTTGTAGCTGTCTGACTACTCTTCTTGTTTCAGTGCAGAACAGCAGGCAGTGCCTGAGGTAGCCCACGGTGAGACCTCAGTAAAGGCTGTGTATTCAGGTTTATCTTTCTCAGTATTTACTGAGAAATGCGCCAAGTCTATTCCAGCTGACAACAAAAAGCAAGAGAAGGACAGGAAAGAAGAGTCTGTTGTGAATTTGGATGGGGGAGTTCAAAGAATTTGAGGTTTTGAGGGAAAGGTCTTTTTGGTTCAGAACATGTTACAAAGATGTCACAAATGTTGGATCAGAACTCAGCTTAGAGGCAGGTTGTGAAAAGCCCTTGGAAGATACATACGAAGGAAGATACCAGTTGCCTCAAAAGGACGAGGAAGAGGATGCCTGTACAGAAGATTTTCCAGTGGAATCTGACAGCAACATAATGTGGGGTAGAGAGCAAGTCCTAATCCTCCAAATCTCTCACAGCAGTAACCAGAGCTGGGCACCTTTCCATAAAAGGCAAACAAACACATAAACAGAAAGGCAGGGACACCACTCAGTGAATAATTTTTGGAAAGGTAGTTGCCTGCATCAGCCAGAATTCTACTGGTGCTCCTTTTCCATTATATCCTATGCACCAAGCTTAAATGGGCTGCACTTAGAAAAAAGAAAAATGACAATCTTTTCCTAAATAGCTCACTTTTCTGTAAATGCCAATATGAAGATGGCCAGAAGGTTCACTGGGGAGAGAAGCAAGACGCTGCTGTCTTCCCACTCCCCGGTGGCTGAGCTCCTCTGCCTCACAGCTACCCTGCTGCAGCAGATCTGTTCAAAGCTGAAGAAGTCCCACTGGTGATGCTGGCACACTTGGGTCCCAGCGATGAGAGCTGCCTGCTGCGGATGCATCAGTGCAGCCAGCTCCATAGCACATTTTCCCGGGAGGGGCTGAGACTGGTTGGGACAGTAAATAATTAGCTTTTCTGCCTTTGGCTATAGAAATGATTATGAATTTTTAAGCAATGAGAGTGATTGAAGAAATTTCTGTTTGCTTTCTTTTAGTTGTGTTGCAAAGTTTAGCTTCAAGAAGGAAAATACCCTCGGAGGAGGTTGACAGACAGGTGGGAAAATACAAAGATGCTAAGAGATCAGAAGAAATTCAGTGAGCATTAAAAGCTGGGGGAGACTGTCCTGATAAAGGGGGATGACTTTCATAACAAAGGAATTATCTTTCTTGTTCAGTCCTTCCTTTATCTGATAACAGGCTATTCCCTGAGAAAGTTGGCTCCTGGGAAGTTAGTTTCAAGCAGAAGTTGAACATGAAAGTTCATTTTTTGGCAGAGGTTACTTTCTCTGTAATTAATTTATTTATTTAAATTTATCCTAGTCCTTTTTTTTTTTTTTTCTTTTAATTAACAGAATGCTGAAAGATACTGTAGAGAGAAGTTCTCTCTATTAAGGCACATAGGATTTAATCTCAGAAGTATACTACCTCCCCCATGGCCTGCTCAAGGCTGCCTGCTTATGCCTCCTCTGTTGATGGCAGTTCTGCCTCCAGGACTCTTGTCCTCTCTGGCAGACTGGCAGTAAGGGGTCCCCTGATGCCGCATTTTGCAATCTTGGCTCTTGATCAACCTACTTGGCACAGCAATGAACCTGGAGGTACTTCATGTTTTGCACACAATGCCTCACACTGTTAACTTTATGTCTTGCCCTGTCAAGTGAAATCAATATTGATAATAATAAATCCATTAGCAATGAATTATGAATGAATTATCATTCCCTGAAAAGTACTTCTAAGGTAAAAAACACAGTAAGACATTTTCTAAAGGTTCCCTGTTTACACCCTCTACATCCAGCATAAATCTTTTCCAATGGTTTTAAAACCCTTATTAAAACATTCCGTTTTTTCAGCTGTTCCTCCACTTTGCCCTTGACCCACCAACCGGCTGGGTCAGGAGGCACCTTTCCCCAGATGATTTTAATTCCGCTGTTACACGGGCTCAGCAAACACCCCACTCCTTCGGTTGTTGCAAAGAAGGGCTGCAAATCTGACCCCACAATGGTGGCTGGTGCCTGCTGACAAGCCCGATACTGCAACGCCAGATGAATGTGCATTGAAAACTTCCTCAGGGTGGCAGTGAGGGCCCAGAACAATTTGCCTGAGGTGTGATACCTAAAACGTGCAACTCTATTATCCCACCATGGCACCATGAACCGTTTTCCCTACTGGAAAGACGGGATTGATTGTGATTGCAGATTGGGGATCTCTTTTAAACCAGTGGGAGAAGCTGAATGAGGCTCCTCCAAGTCCTTCAAGCAGGAGACTAAAGCATATTTTACATCTCATGGAGGAAAGCTAAGAGGATGAACAAAGAGGAAAGAACGGGAGCTTCTGCTAAACGGAGTAGCTGTATGGCTTTAAAAACTCTTCCCAAAAAAAGCTGATGCAGGAAAGACTTAGTTTCTTACTGTTGAAATGACACGAGGGATATTGGAGTTACCAGTTAGAAAAAGCAACTACATGTTTACCCAGCTCCAATCTTTTCCCTTCAAAGTCCTTCTTCATAAATTTATAAAGCTGTAAGTCTTGGAAAGAACCTTCTGCAATCATTTTGTCCTATACCTTCCCATGAGTCAGAATAAGGTTTAGCCACCTCCTCCCTGTAAGGTGTTGGTCTAACCTGTTCTCAAATCTGCCAATGAAAGGGCTCAATATCCAGACAAAACCTAGTTCCCAAAGTGTAGCTCAACTTTTTTTTTTTTTTTTTTTTTTTGCTGCAAATGACGTTGATTTATTTTTATCCTTCTCACAGTGGCAATGGAGAACAAATGATGGCTGTGCTCTCTAAAGCAATTGTTTACATATTGAAAAACTCATACGTTTTCCCCCATAGTCTTTTTCCTCTAGACTAAACAAACTCAGTTTCTTTAACATTTCCTCATCACTCATGTTTTATAAAGCTTTTATCATTCCTGTTGCTTTCTTCTGGACAGTCTCCAATTCATCCACATCCTCAACTCTGCTGGGCCCTGCTTGGCCTTAGCTGACAATCTGTCGCTAAGAAAAATGCCACACTTCTGAGTGAGACGTTAGAGATCTGTTTCCAGATTTAGCATTCTTCCATTGTAGATGTAAGCATTTTAGTTTCTGTTAGCACTGATAAATATATATATGGATATATATATACACACACACATATATAATAAAACAAACAAAACAACACAAAGTCTCACATTCTTGAAGGTGATCTGTCAGTTTTGCACTTCAGTGACTACTGTCTTTATAACACTTACATGTGTTCCATGGCACTTTTCCCCACCCAGCAGCATGGCTGCTGAGGCAGTCAGAGGCCTTGCAGTCAGCAACCCTTGCAGAAGAGCCTCTTACAAGGCAATGTAATTAAAGTCAGCATTCAAAGCACTTCAAATAATCAAAAGACCTACCAGCCCCCAAACAGAGGCAAAATCAAAGAGCCTGGCATGGAAAGAAACCCAGCAACCCTGAAGGCATGAGCAACCAACCTAAAGAGATTACATGCCAACAGAGGGAAGTAGGGGAGGAACTAATGGCATCAGCAGTTGAAAAACAAACAAATTCAGGAGACTTCAAAAAAAGGAGTAACTGGGCTACCAAATTACATGTTTTTTGAGTATTTGGGATAAGGAGGAACATGTGTGGTTAGAGTGTCCAGGCTTGGTTTAATCCTGGCCGTGGAAAGCAGTGGGTGTTTCCTCCTTGGTATTGGTCATGGCTACCAGCAAACACTTGTGTAGTTTTGAGTGGTCCCACACTCACAGTCAAATCAGAAACACGCTACTGTCTTCTTGCTAAGCTTAGAAAAGGGATTGTGCACTCAAAAGCCCATCCGTTTTATCGATCAGTATCAGCTACGAAACTCATCACATCAATATCCTTAAGATGGGGTAGCTGCTATCATGAAGCTTGCAGCTTTTGCTGATAGGTTGTTTGCTCAAGAGGAGCACACGACTCAAGAGCAGTCTCATTTCCAGAAATCTCTTTTGCTTCTGTGGGCTGATGGAGGTTGCACGAAATTCTCAGCAAAATACAGGTAGGCAACTCATGTCTGATTTGAACTCTTTATCGAAAACACCTCCTTGACTTCCTCTTCCACGAAAATTCATGGATCCCTCCACATAAATTCAGGGATCTGTTCACTAAGCTAAGCAACAGCTTTATCACCCATACATTGGCTCCTTCTGTATTTCTAATAACTTTAGGAGAGAAACGCAAATTCTGTGTTGTCTACACGATGAAGTTCTTTTAAAAGGTAGAACTGGGACCAACTCGTCCTAAGGGTGAAACCAACAAAAAAGAATTTGGTGCAATTAATTTAGCAAGCTTTCAGCCTGATGAGGCTTATTTAACCAATGTGGATGAAAGCAAAATTTCCCCACGGCCCCTTCTAAACACCTCAACTAAGAAAATAAGCATGAGTGTGGTAAAGAGCATGTTGATACCCCAAGGGACCAGAGAAAGTGCAACAACAGAGTGCCTTATACAGAAGGGGGAGTGTTAAGCATGTTTAAACCAAACATTTCTTTCCCTTTCCTTTGGGATAAAACTATTTCCCATGGAAACTAGGGCTGTGCCCCTACATGTGTAGCCCGGGGAGAGATGCTTTGATGTGAAAGAGAATCCTGGTAAAGTACCGGATGCAGAAGCCAATGTGGAAATAGGAGGGACTTCCAGAAGCAGGAAAAAGCATTGTCCCAGAGGGGCTTCCATCACCCCCCCCCAGGTCATCACTCAGACTGTCTGGCTAGTTTCCTCCTGACGGTCACTTTGCCGTAAGGAAAGTCTTGTCTCAGACATGGGGCAAAAGTTTATAATTTTTCCCTTACTTTAGACAGCTAAATGAATGTGAGATTTTATGGCATAATTTAGATATAAAAAACTAAAGAGAAAATGTCACAAATTATAAACCAAACGCTGCTTTTAAGGGTACCACAGAAAACCTGGAGAAACCATGAGAACTTCAGAAAAGTAGAAGTGCTGCAAATTTGATTTAGTCTAGGGAAACGGGAAAGTGATTTCATTCTGTAAATTTTTTAGGAATAATACAAAGAAACGAGTATGAGAATTAGCATGAAAGTCTTACAAGTGTGTACACTCAGATGTTATTGGAGCTGTATGGTCTGTATGAAGGGAACCTGCATGTAGCGTGCAGATGATTTGCTTTAGGTTGTTAGTCTCCAAGGCAGATGGCACGGGGGATCTTCATGTAAACACTTGCCTGGTATTCCAGGACTCACAGCCCCAGAGGAGGCTGTCCTAGAGATAAAAAGTTCTATGGTGATTCTCCCATCTTTTTCTTTAAAAGAGCCAAACATTATTCTCTGCTTTCTTCACCCATCACTGAGATAAGTGCTGGTCATGGCCTGAACTCCACCAGTGAGCTTACACAGAGAGCACTGCTAGTGCTACCACGTGACATAGAAGGAGCAGAAGTCCTCCTGCAGGCCCATGAGCAGATTATGGTCACATGTGGAATCTGTTCAGCAGCAGCAAAAGGTAGTGTGAACCACGATAACTTGTTATTGTACAGTAAGTCTCTGTTCACCCTCCAAATTTTCACCACTGTCAAGGTTCTTGTGGGTGCTGGTTCTGAAACAGCTGAAAGGAAACTGAGGTATCATTTGATCAGAAGACCTTATTGAGGCACATGGGCCATGTCTCAGCAAATGGCTTTATGATGGCAATGGTCAGGGTGTGTTCCCGTAAGTATTTCAGCACGAGGCTCACAGGCAACAAACTTCATCGTCATTTCTTTGTATGCTCTGGTTCACAGTGACACATCCAGTGCGACTTCTGTGACAAAGGCTTTGTCAGCGCTCCCTCCCAGAGTAAAATCTGGCACCTTGCTTCACATTCAGAACAATGTATTTGTTTTAACTCCTTAACTGAATGTGTTGAATTGTTTCTTCAGTGACTAGAGAGGACTTCATATTGGTGACCTTTGAGGCTAACAGATTGGGTGTATTTATTACTAAGTTTGCACTTGGTGCCTACCTCACATAAATTAAGTACACTAGCTATCTTCAACGTCATTTACGTTGACTGTCTACTAAATAGATTACTGCTTTACCCCGTGTTCTTAAAGATAAATAGAATATTGGCATATGGATCTCTAAGCAACATCTCTGCCTGAAGATACAGGGAGCCGAAGGAGGTCAGAGTTCCTGAAAATTGAGCCACAGGATCAATGTCACAACTAAATCTTTGTGGTCACAGCTAAATCTGATGTCCAGTTGACCATAAAGTCCTTTGAAATAAGACCCAGAGCCAGAAGAAACTCCAAGCCCTCCTGTGCAAGGACGGGTTTCCTCTCTCTCTTTAGTGGGAGTAAGAGTATTTTACTCTTACACAGGGAGCCCTGAGGTGTATTTAATTAATGCTCATTATGAACTCTGAGAGGAGGTTGAGACATAAACATTATTATAGCTTCAAAGCCTATGGGGATCACTCAGGTTTTACTCAGCTCTCTTATGCTGGCAGAGGTCTTACTGACCTCTGGACAATTTGAATATATGGAACAAAGTGTTTAGAATTTGGCCCATAATGTACCTGTCTCTCTCCTGGGCTGGACTTTGCTCTGATCCATCCTACATTCTTTGAGTCTCATCTATTCATTGACTAAAGCACCAAGTGCCTTCAGAGGTGTTGCTCCACCAGTAATGGTTCTCATTCAAACATTGCTCACTATCAAACAGTCTAACCCTACCAATAATAACTTTAAAGAGAACAGAGAAAGAGGAGACAAGAAGTAGATTCAATTTAATAAGATTTTTCTTTCACCCAAGTTTTGTGTTCCTTCCTTTTATCTTTTTATCAAGGCAACTGCATTCTGAAAAGCCTGAGGGTACAATAAACAACACAAGGTGATGCAATGGCTGCTTGTTATTGCTTGATGGGTGAATCATCCTACTGGCTGTTATCTGCGTTATTGGAACAGATCACTCGAGGGCTGCACTGAACATGGGCCACAAAATGTAACACTGCACTAATATCGTGATGTGACACGTCAGTCTCTTTATTTCTAGATGAGTTTCCTTTCAATTGCACATAGATAAAATCATAAGAAAGGGTGCCCATGGGATATATTAAAGATTATACCTGGGCCTTATTTTTAACAAAGCTCAGTTGGTACTGACTGGCCAAATCCAGCAACCTGTGCTTACACCAGTGAGCAGCTGTTCATGCAAAAAATTCCATTGTTTCATCAGGGCATCTCAAGCAAGCGACTGCTCCCTTTCCAGAATTAGTACTGAGGTTTTTTCCTACCCCACCCTGCTGTTTTACACAAAATGCCACATCCTACTTAGTTTTTATGGTATACTAGTGTACTGCTTTTTTCCCCTAGGTTTTATGAATATTGTACTACTGGGACTAGACTGAGAATGAAATGTTTCCACAAGCAATATATGAGCATTAAAAAATGCCAATATAAACATATTTTACCAAAACCAAGATGACTTCTTTTATCTTTCTCACACATGTTGCCTAGTTCTACGTGAAGACCTCCATAATTAAGATCCTAAAACTTGTCTTGCCTGGCAGAAGAAGCTGTTCTGTGGGTTTGTACCTGTGGTCCTCTAACCAAATGACGGACACTTTTGACTTAAAAATATTAGCTTTTGGTGTTAGCTACACAATTTAGCAGCTGCGATATGCTTTTGGTTTGGGTATTTAATTATACTGACCTATTGTCTTACATCTGCAGTCCATGAAAACACTTCAGGTCCTTCAGGAAACAGGCACAGAGGCAGCAAAGAAAATTTGTGCCTTTAGGAAGTGCCTCTGCCAAGCTGTCTCTAGACAGCCTCTGCAAACCAGATCTTGTTTACTCCACAGTATTTTGTGGTATTTTTCCCCTTTGTTTCTTGCAAGTCTTTGTGTGCCTTTTCCCAAACCAAAGCTTTCAGGATTTGAACTAACAACTGCAGTACCGTCGGCTGTCCCCTGGGAGGGGGATGTGGTACTGCATGGCTGTAATCAGACCACAGAGTGCCTAGAGCAGAAAGAGAGGCTTACGCTTCGTGCTGAGCTATCTGTGAAGAATGAGAAATCAGGACAGCATGGACTTAATGAACTTAAACTATTGCTTAGAGACAAGACCCACTGCACTGTCCAGTGTTCATATAAGGACATCTTCGCTCTGCACCAGGGAAGAGATTTGTAACAGCAAAGGTGCCTAAAAGGCTTCGTTAGTCATGTCACCGATGAAGGAAATTAAGATGACACTCACAGTTGCCTGGCCCAAACCAGCCATGCAGTGGTAGAGCAAGGCAGGGCCACAGCACCAGGGCTGTAGCAACCTAAGGCAGTCCAGCAGCCCACAGGTAAATGGCATGGCTGTCCCAGCTCAGTCGGATCTCCCCATGCAGGGGCTAGCAGCTGCAGAAAAGCCCAGGATGGGGTTAGGGCTGGCTGCTTGAAGCTCTGTTGGCCAGCCTTTCCCTCCCTGTGAATAACATATCCCCAAAGGAGCAGCACAAAGTCATGGAATCACACAATCATTTAGTTTGGAAGAGACCCTTAAGATCATCAAGTCCAAACATTAACGCAGCACTGCCAAATACACCACTAAACCATGATCCCATGTCTTTAAAATCCCTCCAGGAATGGTGACTCCACCACTTCCCTGGGCAGCCTGTTCCAATGTTTCCTTACTCTGACTACAAGAAATATGCAAGTTATCATCAACAGTAGTGATTCTCCTGTTTCTGTTGCTAAACTCAGTATTACACTTCCACAGCTGCTTGGATTTTGCTGCGTAAGGCATTGTCCACCAGCTCCCCAGTCTCCTTACTGCGCCCCTTCTCACACCACTAAGAGCTCAGAACCATGGCCAGCAGGACCAACACACACTTCGCTTGGTGCCAAGGGCAACCTAGGCTCCCTTCCAGTTTCTTTTTACCAGATTAAATAAAGTCAAGCTCTCACACTGAACACAAAGTGGCGGGGCTGAACACACACCTCAAAGCTTCCAGGAGAAATTCACCACTTCGGAAACCACTCTCTATTAAGCTGACCCCACGACAAGAGATAAAATGTCCCTGAGCACTTACTAAAGCATTCCTCTTGCACCTTTGCCCAGCCCGAGGCAGAGGCAGAGCTGGGGACTCAGGCAGGGCCCTGCCCCACCCTCACAGAGCTCTGGTCCCACCACGCCGTGCACCCAGACAGGCCCAATGGCCACCTCAAGCAAAGGGCAGAAACAAGGCCAGAGTGAAGCTCAGCCATGACACAGTGACCATCTTCATCTGGATGGTACAGCATAAACTATATTTGGAGGCCAGAATGTGGCTGTGCGTGCCTGCTTATTGCCTGAGCTCCTTTCAGCTGCATGTTTTGAAGACTGATTTGCCTTTTACATTTTGATTTGTTGTCCAGTGGAGAAAGAAACTTCTCAGAGGTAAGCCCTTTCTCCCCTTTGTCATTAACATTTCTCACTCTCTTTTGCTTTAAAAGATTTACAATGATGGCAGTGAATGCTTATGCATTAGAAGCAAACAAAGCCACTAAATTTTTACAAAAAACCAGAGACAGTGTGATTTTTTTTTTAGCTGCATTTTCTCAATGAAGGAGTGTGTCCAAGATGAAAGAAATAACTGTTATTGTAAGGTATTCTCCATTTTGAATCCAGAAAGTACAGGAAGCTGAGCAGTCTCTTTGTTCATCCAGCTACTGCTGCTGATGGAGACAAAGCAAGTCATGCATCTACACAGTCTTATGTTGATTTTGCTTTTCTTAGACAAAAGCTTTTCTAATGGGTGGGGTCAGTCAACAAGGATGGAGGAAGAGGGATTTGCAGTTACAGCTGAACTGCCTTCTGTGTGCCCTTGGTCAGCTTTCATCTGTTTCATCACTGTGTACATTAGGCTATGGCAAAATCAGTCCAGAGAGAGAGAGAAAGAAACCCCAGAATAACGCCAACATCCTGGGAGAAACCTTGCCCATGAAGATAGGGAGCAGCAAACAACCCCTGACCTGATATACCATCCAGCCTCTCCAGCTGCAGGGTGTTTGGTGTTAGTTAAATACAAAAGAGATATTGATGGTTGCTCCCCTTCCCCTTCTATTTTCATGAAATTTCATGTGGAAAATTGCAAAACTGTTGACCAGCTCTATGACTGGGAAAAATATTTTTGTAAGTGGGCCAAAGGTTTTTCTCCCTTGTTAATTCTCAGGAGTTCAAAGGTTAATCAGTATTTCAACCCATGATAATTTTCAATCAATTCTAAGGAATCACAGCTTGAAAATCTTCTGGAAGAAAACTTGAGAAAGGTTTGGTAGCAATTTGTGAAAATGAGTGGATTTAACTTACTCAGAACAGTCATATGCTACAGAGGTTTTTTCCTACACTTCAGCATTTTTTACATCTACTCGAAAAATACAGTAGAATGAATTGTACAAATTACATTGTATTTGCATTAAATAGATGTTGTGTGGTAGGCAAAAACAATAATAATAAAAAAGCCAAAATAAGAATGAGGCAAGTTAATTGCATGACAAGAAAAGACAGGAATGTCCCACGGAAACAGAAGTAATGCAGTGCTGTCCCTGCACTCTCTGACCTGAGTCCAGAGACATGTGTTAACAGCACTCACCACAGCCCGAGGCAGAAAAATGTGATGTGGTTGACAAAACTGTGGCATGACTAAAGACAGAGCATGTGAATTGTATTTATGTACTAGTCTCTGAAGTGGAGAGCATATTGTCAAGCAGCCTGAGGGAGCTGTATCGTATGTAGCTCCGTGTGCAGCATGGTATAGCTGTATCCCATTAAGATGCTGGTAACGGAATATATTAAATATCCTCTTGAAGGCTAAGGGTCCAATCCTCCTGCACTGAAATCAATACAATTTTTGCAATTTATTTTTAATGGGAAGAGAATCAAACCCTTTCAGCTGCCTCTCTTCAGAAGGATCCACGTGCATACACAACAACCAGTAAAACTAGAAGAGAGCTGTGTGTTTTGCGCTCCCAAAAATGCCCGTCCGTGGCCATAGCACAATGACTAAGGGTGGGCTTGTCTGGTGACAGATCTGTGGCTGCTCTGCCTGGACCCCACCCAAAAGCCAAGAGACCCATTCACAGAGCAAAAGCTGTCAAATGCCGTCTTTCAGAGCAAGTGGACCAGCCTAAAGCACAGAAATTGTTTCCTGATTGTAATATATACCTAGATGTATCCTAAAAGATAGTAGCATTTTATAGCCGGCTGTTACCAAAGCCATCATGTGCTATCTTCATTCACTCCCTCCACAACATTTCTTCCTCTTTTTTTTTTTTAATCATCTGCATAGCTCACCTCCAGCTACATAACTTGTGTGTATGATTCTGTTTCAAGATCTCTCAGGAAATACACAGAGCCAGAGAAATAATCAGAGTTTAGTACACTGGCTTCCTGTTCTGTTACTTGAGGAGAACAGGCTGGGTCCTGTTCTGCCTTCCCCTGGGGAAACAGAGAGGACTGCTGATGGTGGTGGAGCTAAACCTCTGTAAAACATCAAAACCCAAGAAAAAGTGATTCACGGAGGGGATTCTGGGCTAAAAATATGGGGCACGTTTTTAAAAAGCCAGCTGTTGGATTACAGAGAAGTTTCCTTTAACCACAATACACAGTTAAGTTTTCCATTCGAAATGAACTTGAAAATAAAACTCAATGCATCCTGAAGTCTCGGAAGTCCTGTTGGCACATTGAAAAAATGCCATTAAAATAAAAAAAATCCCACAATGTGTGTGTGTGGTGGCTCATAGCCAAGTGCTGGAGGTGGACAGCAGCAGTCCTCTTCACTGATGGTGGTGTCCTACATCACAGCTCTGCTTAAAAAGAGAGGGTCTGGAAGGAGCCAGCTCTGGGTCCTGCAGGATTTAGACCTCGGTTTCCCCTTGGGAGAGTGCTGCAGCAGAGCACACTGCTTCTGGCCACAGCACGGCAGGCAGGGGTGATGCCTTAAGTGGCCACCCAAAACACAGACAAGAATTAAGAGAATAAAAGGAGGTATTTACTTGAAGGGCCTTCAAAGGTACACCCTGGGCAGGCCAAAGGCTACACCCAAGATGGACCCTGGGTCACGGGTTCTTCACACTTTGATAAGTTTGGTTCATTTGCATATCAGGGTTAATTCTCCAATTATAACCTCAGTTTCATGATGTAATTACCCCAAGTTTGCCCCCCTTTAGAGGCTTTTAGTTTACACACTTTCGGCCTGGTGTCCTTGGAGTGGAAGCCTGCAGAGGTTTGTTATGTCTGACCAGCATGAGAGAACAGCAGCTCACAGGGCACAAGGAACTCCAGAGTTACACACCAGGCAGTGCAGGGTTTGAAAAATATAAAAGTTAAAACCTAAGGCATCAGGGGTGTGCTGCTTAATAAATGATCTTACTGTAGTGCTCCATGAACATCACCAGCTCTATACAGGTAAAGCAGGATGAATTTCTCTTGAAGGCCACAGAAACAGATTTTAGGTCACTGCTTGTTAATGTCATTCCCTTAACCAACCCAAGAGTAGCCCATACAGGTGAGGCCACTTTGAGATTTCCATTGGACAGGCAGGCATCCTCATCTCCTCAGGAAGAGGCAATCTGAGTTTTACATGAAGTGCTGTGCAGCAGGACTGGGTTCAACTTCTTACCAAGAAATCTGTTGCTTCACTGTGCCTCTGGTGTCTCTGGCTCCAACCATTCATCTGAAGCAGAGAAGTAAACCAAGATACTAAATCTCAGACTGGTTTTTCGCTTGCCTGTGTTGTAAAAACCTTATGGCATTTTTCTTAACAGCTGAAAATGCTGCATTCTTAAGAGCTTTATGAACAGGGGCAGGAAAGTACAGAGAGTTTGTACAGTCTCTTCGAATGGAGGCAGCTTTTGTTCCTGCTGATTCAAGGGACAATTTGTACAACCCCAGTGATCAACTTCCCCTTTTTAATTTGCCAGTAGCAGATACCAAGCACAGACCCAATGTGCAACAGGGCACGCCAGATTCAAGAAAAACTGGACAACATGTGAGCTGAACACTACACATATATATATATGTGCAGTAGTGATGCTTTCTCTGCACCTCCAGGGTTCTCAGGCAAGAGAGCACATTGCACACAAGACTTTCTCCTTGTTGGAGTGGAAGAAGCATCTGTGCAATAGAGGTACAGGGAAAGTGCATCCATCTGCAACTGCCTGCCGGAACAGCATTCGTACATGTTTTGTACAGGACTAGGATGCACAAGCTCACCTGAAGGCTTGATGCACTTATTCCATCACATTTCACACCCCTGTTTCTGGGAAGAGCAAGGAGGACTGTTAGAGCTCAGGAGAGCTGACTCAGAGCAGACCCTGGCTGGGCACAACACGAGTACTGCAGCCCCTTAGAGCTCACCTCCAGACCTGCCCAGAGCTGTTGCTGTTGTGGGCAAGGGGCATCTCCTGTCAATTGTGGCCTGGCTCTTCAATCTGTGTAAAGAACAGGTCCATTTTAGCTATGCAGGGATAGCAAATACACCTCATTCTTCCACAACCAGCTCCACAGCCCTTGGAGCTCCACTGCAAGATCTCAGACAGGGTCGTACTTCTGTGATCTGGGTGTCTTGGTCTTACTGACATCCACGCTTTTGGGATACTTTCTGAGAGGTAGATATATATTCCCTGTAATTCAAGCAGATACAAAACCTGTAGCATGACAGAGAGATCACGGGAAGAAATGCAGCATAGAAGGGGTTCGAGGTTTTGAACCTCCACCTGTGAAGCATCAAAGGGCAAAATCTAGAACCTGAAATCAGAAATAGCATTGATTTACCAAGACAGTAAACCACTGAGGCAAAGAGAATGGCTGACCTGAGAGCCTGCAGTGTCATGAGAAGTCCTCAAATAGTCCAAACATCAGGAGGGGATCACATATAAACAAAAGCTGACCAATGGCATTACAAAACATGGAGAGATGCCCGAAATTCACCAAAAGAGCAGGGTGGCAAGATCTGCAGACTGAAAATTCCCACATTCAGGTTTCTGGCTTGGAGTGAAAAGTGTTTCACCCACAGCTGGTGACATCATTTGGATCTTCCCAACACTAAAGTGAAATATTGTCTGAACACCCCCACATGGAAGTAAAATAATTTCCAAGCATTTTCATTTTTCCTGTGTTATTAAAAATACTTTTAAATATGCCCATAATAATTTGATTCCAAAGAGACAAAATCATTCCTGAGTTATTTCTACCAGAAGTGTTTGTTGTAGAAACAATTCCTTTTCACCTGTAATTCTTAAATTTCTAGCTTCTAAGTCATACAAATTGCTTTGAACTTTCTTAATTTAGTTGTTTTGGGTTTTTTTATCCATATCTCATATATTCTTTGTTTTTCTTTTCTGTTTTGTTTGAATAATTTTACTTGCAGGTATTTTCTTTAGAAAAACAGGAGAATCCTCTCTTTTCCAAATGTGAAGTTCTGACTTTTGTCCATCTGAGAAAATGTTTCTCCTCAGCTGTCAATTACAGTTTTTACTTCCTTATAAATTTCTTTCTTCCAGCTGATTTGGCCCATAACTTTTTGAGAGAGGCATCATCTGACCTCTCTCAGCACTACCACCAGGGCTAGAAATACCCATGGGAAGATTGGGTTTGTCATGCTGCGCTAAAATAAGCAGTGTTCTCTAGACGAAGATTGGGGTTGTCATGCTGCGCTAAAATAAGCAGCGTTCTCTAGACCACCAGGACCAGGGTGGTCCCCAGTCAGCTGGGGTTTCACACATCTTTGAATGGTGACAGAGAGGCCACCATCTGAAGAACATTTCATGTGGCTTCCTATCTTACCTTTCCTCAGTGTGGGAAGAGAACAGATAACTCTATCAGGCCACAAATATTTAATAAACAGCATTTTTGTCCACTAGAGTTGTGGCACTAAAAAAAATCAGCATCCATTGCTCATTTTTTGCCTCAAAACACTGACTGTGTTCTTGATGTTTGGCTTTGTGGGAAGCTGTTTGAGCTAGGATGGGCACACGGGCAGGTTTCAATTTGTTAGGCTCGCACATAAGAAAACTGCTCCTACCACATCAGATCTCTGGCAGCAGAGACTGTATCATACATCTAAGTGAGGAAACAGAGGGTGAGTCGGACTTTGCTTCTGCAAATGGAGCTGTGCAGATGGCACAGTGCTTACAAAGAGGCAGGAATATTGTCTTTTGATCTCAGTAGGAGGGTGGGGACAAGTAGGGGGAAATCTGATATTACCCACAAGCTGGGGAAAGTTTCAAATCTCTCGCTCAAACAGGCAAAGTATTTGCTGCTGGGTTTCTGCTTTTATCCTTCCCATCACCAATATTAGCTCCTGATGCCGCCTTGGTTTTTTTCCTCAATGAATTTGCAGTAATCTACAAAACAAGGTTTAAGATACACGGGAAGACGAGTGAATGTTGTTCTTAAATTATAAACTCTATTAGAAAAAGAAAGACTTCTAAAAGCATTGGATAGTAAAACATATTTTACTAATAGTAAGTGTTCCTTTCCATGAACAATGATTTAAAAAATCCTAGAGCGAAGCAAAATTTCTGGTAGGTTAAGTGGGAGATTGGTTTGGGCTCAGCCAAAAATTTATGAATCAGCAAAACGGATTTAATTTAGTGAAAGCAACAGATTTAAGATATGTATTTGATAAAGCATCTGTTGCAAGAAGGATAGGCCTTCTCCTTTCAGTTTAACCACAATAACAAATAGCTGTGCTGAAAATTATTACAAGAATGATAGGGCTCATTCTATGCAGTTCTGTAATCTGTTGAAAGGAACATCCTGGAACAAAGTCAGATTGATAAGTAAAGAAAATAAACAAGCAAACAAAATATGTCTCAATGGGGACAGATGCTATTTTATGAAAAATGATGCTTCTATATATTTTTTAATGTTTTTTGAAAACCTGGCAACAATTTGAAGAGCAAAATATCGTTATTCTTACAGGTTTTAAAAACCTTGAAATTCTCCGAAGAAATCTTGGGAATTTTTGTTTTTGTTTCTTGTCAAATACTGTAGTGAAACTATCTTCTAAAATAAATCCTAGCAGTTTCAAGACCAGTTTGTTTACATATGTGTGTGTGTGTATCTCGGAGAAAGAAGGAAGAGCCTTCTGAGAGCAATGCCAATTACTCAGCAGATGAGCAATTCCCACGCCCCACTGACATAACAAACTGAGAGGACTCGTGGTTGGCCCCAGAGCAAGGTAGACAGGTGTTACACTCTTTTTTTATTACATATTTCCAGTCCTACCAGCTGTATCTTCATTGCCACGGAAGATAATATGATTTTTTTTTTCTTAACTTACACTGCAAAAGATAGATGACAACTTAAAAGCAACCTTGCTTGATTTATAAGGTCTCAAACCTTTTGGCCACATTTGTCACTCAAGAAAAAGTCGTTTAACTTCTGTGTAAAGTAACATATTAGAAAGAGAGAGGGAAAGAAGGTTTTCATATGGCACAAAGCCCTTTACATTTAAAGCAGAAGAAAACCTCATCAATATTCAAAATTTCTTCTGTGTGTACTGAAAACAGGCTGATATTTATATGCCAAATCAGCAGAAGAGGTGGAAAAGGCAGAAGAACAGTGTGTGAAACCGTTACCAGAAATCCCATTCATACAGATAAAATAGCATGGATGAGCTGACTTTGTGGGGTTTTTCCATTAATTGGGTGTGACACTAGATATAAGGCTCAGTTGCAGAGACCGGTGTTGACTCTCCTAAAAGTTTGAATATTTAATCCAAATTCTCAAAAGAGAAAGCTTTGTACAAGACCTGGACTTGGAACACGTGAAAAATTCTGCATGTAAGTTTCTCTGGTTCATGAATATTTTTGTAAAGGTTTTTTTTTCAGTGAGTGAGAAACTAAGTAAGTGAAAGATGCATGAAAGCATTAGAAAATGGCAAAACCTGCAACGCATATTTCTGGTGCAGGATGTCTAGTTCCTCATGGAAAACAATAAGCCGATTTTGATCTCTTGGGCTGGAACACCTATCTGGAGATGATTCTCTCTTTCTCCTCACTGACTACAGAGGGAGCCAAGTTTCCTCAGTTAGTTTAGGTAGCTGTCTGAATTTTTGTAGCTTAAATTCCTCTAAAATTTCTAATGTAGAGAGCATAAGCAAACTAAAACTTCGATTCCCTTCAATTTTACAGTCATTCTAGTGATACAACCTTTCTGTGTGGAAGTGAAATCTTCAGTTTTTCCTGTTTCTCCTCTTAATGTCTTTCAGTGTTTACAGCCCAGAAGTTTGTGTATATTTCCGATGCCAAATAAAAAGCAGTAACAAAGACAGGATCCTAATGTAGCTAGCACTAGCAGCAGCACAAAAAAGTCATTACAACGAGTGAATATAGTAAATTAAAAGCAATAAAAGTGTCAGCTAAAGTTGATATAAATCTGTGAAATCTAAAAATTTATGAAAGTGGTAAACCTGTGTGCATCTGGGTAACCAAATTTTCTGTGCTTGCTTTTCTCCAAGCTTACAGCTTCCAGAAGGAACTGGACGATACCCTGCATGCGGGAAGCCATTTCTGAAGGACTTCAACGTAAAGACCACTGTAGTGGCAAACACCTAAGGCTGTGATGTTCCACATCTCCATGGAAAGCTCTGCTAGAGGAGGCCTGCGCTGAGAAATAATTGCCAAGACCTGTATGAGCTGCCAGTCAGTCACATCCTGGTGAGGAAGGACAAATGGGTCAGCCCCACTCACAAACAACCAGAAGATCCCAACTCCCCAGACCACGTAGGCTGCAAGTGTTACAAGACCAAATGCTCCAGATCCCTTGGGATAGGGTAAAAGATGGATACCTCATCTGCTTCTCCTTATTAGCACTTTGAACACATGCACTAGGGTGAGATGATGTTTGAGGAAACTGCAAAAGGTGGCACAGAGAGTGCTTTGCTCCAAGGAAGGAAGACATTTGGTGGAGTATTAACTATTTACTTCACTTTGCTGCAAACGGGAAGAATCACAGACCGATCCTATTGATGTGGCTTCTTCCTGGATTTCTTCAGTGTAAAAACTTTACCACTCAGTTCCTTTAAATTTTACGATATTTTTTGGTGCTACAAAACTTTTGAGAGAAGTAAGGCTTTCTGAGAGCAAATAATCTTCTGAGATGTGAAACACCTTTTCAACAGAAAGCACGATCAAGTCTTAGCACACTTGCACAGATATTTCAGTCCTTCTGGCTCTGCACATGAATGACTCAACAGTTTGTCACTAATTTCTGAGCTGCTCTGGGCTAATATATCTGACTGCACAAATAGTCAGTGTCCACCCCTGAGCTCAGACCAATGTGACACAAAAAAAGAGGCAGCAATGTGGTTTATACCAATTTTGACATCATGATTATGTCAGAAAAGTAACATGTGTCACTGACAACAAAATCTGTAGGAGACAGGCAAGGTTCCCGTGCCTGGGATGGTCTCTGAAGACAGACTGCTAGACACGTTCCTGTCAAACCTTACCCCATCACTTTGTTAAGAATGAAAATTAAAATTTACATTTAACCTTCTGTGGTGTGGGAGTTAACTAGAAGAAATGTGATGTCAAAATCCATGCTTATGAAATAGAGTTGAGTGTCTACCTGCTCTAGTCAGGGACCACTTCTCTGCTCATACTGTCTTTCCTGGAATTTGAAACACTGCGTATTTGGGAAAATAAGTTAATTTAATTTCACTGAATGAAAAACTTTGGGAATAGTGACATCAGCTTAGCACCTGCTCTTCCGTGCCTTCAGTACCCCAGATTTCACCTTGCTGTAGCTGCAGACTCTTAACGATTTTGCTTTCTTCTAGACTCCTTCATGAAGGTAGAGCAAGGGTGCCCACAGCCAAAAGCAATTCCAGGTCATGATGTTACGTATGGCTGCATCAGACTTCCTTCCATTTGATTAATGCTTCTGGCATTGAGAGAGGTAACGTGGGAAATCCCTGCTTTGAGGTAATGCAGAATTAGCGATAAGGGGCTCTGTAAAAACCTGAGGCTGGTGAAGTGAATTTGGGTTTAAGACCACAACCAAAATGGTTTTGGTGCTGGTTTTTTCTACACAGATGAAGACATGCACACAGGTGTATCATAATCATGCTTGACATGTGCTTACTGTTTTGATCTTCGTACCTGTATGTGCATCTCCACAGACACTAGCAATTACACTCCTCACTACAGAGATAAACCCATGTGGGAGTGCAGAAAGGGGTAACTGATAGCATCTTTTCTGATAGTGTAAGGGCTTGGAGGGTGTAGGAAACAATAAAAAGAAGCAAGGCAGCAGTTGTTCCCTCAACACCTTGATGCTCAGGGAGATGTAACATTCCTGTAGACAGAGGACAGCCCCCATAACACAAAAGGGAGCTGTTGCAATTGCAAGCCCACAACAGCACCAGGGGCTCTGCTGGTTGCAGGTCTGAGCACTCATTTCTGCTGTTGACATGAGACCGAAGAATTTCAAATTCATTCCAGTTCACAGACCTTGGGAAGAAGAAAGAGGAACTTTTGATCACTCTTCTATTAATATTTCTTTCTCCACTCAGGCCTGTGATTTATCGGACATATTTTTAAGGTAATCATGGATGCAATGCCCAGTGAAGGCGATTTTTCCCTAAATCACTCTTTCAATCTACTGTTTGCATTTCCTTGGATGAGGACAACACAATTCTGAAGAACAAGGTCACACAGAAATTGGGCAGCCCAAAAGCACAGGGAGATAGGGGACATTCCAGTCACTGCACATTTACTGGAGATTCAGAAGGAACTACACCTAATTCCCCTGAAGGGTGGCAGATGGGGTGTAGGTAATCAAACAACTAGCAGAGCCAATGAAAGAAAAGATTTCCATTGATTCCAAAAGTTTCCACCAGGTCTGTGGTGGAAAGGCACATTGCCTCAAATTCCAGTTGCAGAAGCAGAGAAGACACCCTCACATACTCACTAGAGCGGGAGAGGACCTGAAAGAGGAAAGTGCTTTGGGAACAAAGTGACAGCAAGCTGGCAGGAAGGGAGCTGCAGGGGGAGGTGTTGTTCAAAGAGGAAGGCTTGCATCCCTTTCATAATTTGGAATAAAATCTTCTGATTTAGATAGACATATTTCAATAATTCTGACTCATCTGGAGGCAAATACACCGCCATGGCAACTCCCTAAACCTTGTTAAACACCCGAGGGATGTGTTTGGAAATGCTGTTAACTTAGTAGCATCCAGCTCAGTTCTTAATGCGCTGTAGCCCACTTAAACAAGAATCTTTCCTCTTGAAATAAGCAACTTCTTCAAAGAATTGATTTCTTTTTGCTCCAGCATATACATAGCAAATATAGTGGAACTGCAGAAAAAATAAAATCCCTTCTGAAGAAATAAACTAATTAAGAGAAGACTGAAGTGATTCTGCTAGCATGATCTGATCAAGCAGGAGATTTTATAAAAATAATGAGGACCAGTTGTTCACTACTCTATGTGAATCTACTGTAAACAGCCTCTGGAGAAAAATATAATTATATAACAGCAAGAAAGCATGCTTCTGAGCCCTCACTCAGAGAATCCCAGCATAGATTCTGTGCCCCGGGAAGTCATGCAAAGAGCAACAGCATCTGCTGACCCCCAGAGCTCAACGGGCTAGGGTGATCTTGAAGTGGGAGGGAGGGAAGCCCCATAAAAACCTTTGCATCTCTTTTAAACACCTTGAAAATGAAGTAGATCCTGTCCAGTTCTACTGCTGTGACCATGCAGCACACCGCCTCTCTGAGCATTCCCACTGGGCTAGGACCTTCCACTCTCGCTCGTGTTCAGCAGGACGTGGATGCAGATCTCATGGAGTGAATTGGCCGTGTGCTTCCACCTCACATCCCCTGCACTTTTTGTTATGCCTTTACCCCATTTGGTGCCTTGCCTATTCAGGTTTCATAAGTCTGTACTCTAGTAGACCAGAAAAAAATAGTCCTATAAAACCAAAGTAGCTTCACTGAGAGTCAATGGGTTTGGTTTGGGTTTGCAGTGCCACAATTCAAAGCAGTGCAACTCTGTGTATGTATGCAATGTTTCTTCTCTCTCTAAACACTTGTTCCCTGTATCTCATAGCATATCACATATACAAAATGTCTTCACCAAAAAGGCATGATAAAGCAAAGAAGCTCCTATCTCTTATACTTCTTTCCTGCCAAGCTAAATTGATGAGAATGAATTATGAATGCCTTTCAGTACAGCTTTAAAAATATGAGGACCCAGTTCCCTTCAACAGTGTCAATAAATATGGGACATGCATGTGTTCATTAGAAAACATGGTTCATCAAGACAGAGAGATAACATTGTGATTTATGCATTTAAGTAATAAAGTAGCTTTTCCTTTGAAAGCAGAATGGACCTCTTCCAGGGCAGCTAACATGGGAGAGAATATGAAATATTATCCGTAACTAGAGAGACACCTATATTGCACAACCCTTCCACTTGTTTGTAGGGCATGGTGATGGGTTGATGCTACTTTTCTTTGTGGATTACACAGCTCGCTGAGTTTTTACAATGTCTGAAACACGATAAACATAACGACACCGTTTCCAATGCCAACACCTTTGACTATAAAGCTAATCACACAGGACCAGGGACCTTTTATGGCCTAACCACACCATGTAGCACTTTCCAGAGTCTTTTGTAGGATCTACAGATGCCCTGAAGTCTAATACATAATTACTATTTCTCATTTATTTATTTCAGTTCAAAGTGTGCGCATAATGTGTTGCATCTTCCGAGATTTCGTAGCGAGATGCTGAGGTTATACCTTGCATGCCCTGGGGCAGGTAGGCACCAGGGAGCCTCCCAAGGGTGCAAAGCCTGGGAGGACAGTGTCGTGGATGGAGTTAAGCAAACCACAGAAGCTGGAAGGAGCCGGAGAACGTAGCATTCAACATGCCACACAGCTGGGAATAGTCCTCGTGTATGCTCTTCCCTGGCTCGTGTCAGGAGTGTGCTAACAATTAGGCAGCAAAGGCAATCTGCAGTCCAGCTTGCTCCCTGGACCTGTTTTATTTAGCTGCCTAGATGTACATTTGATTTCGTTGATACAGCACTCACAGAGACAAGAATCAGACCCTGCCTGGGAAGACCCTGCTGATAAAGGCTGGAGATGCATTCCCTCCTGGATCAAGATTAAAGAGACCCTTAGGGAGCTGGTTATAAATTCCTGACTCTCAGGTTGCTGCTATTTCCTGAACTGAGCTAGAGGAGCACCGTGCTAGCTGGCTGTGGGTAATGGGATTTTTTGCATTACATGTGGATTGGTGAAACTGGTGATGAGCCTACCTTCTCAACACTCCCATACATCCCTTGATCCCCTTATTCTGGTGCTGGGTGAAATGGAACGGGCATAACTGGCCTGGCTAACCAGCTCCACCTTTCTCTAGAACACAAATATCAGCTGAGCAGGTGTTGCTCCAGTTTGCATCTGTTGTATTACGAAGGGGCGCAGAACTGGGGCAAGCAAATATGATGTTTCTCTGGATATGCCGGGTTTGATTGTTGATGCAGTTTTTAGAACAGTCTTAATCATGCAGTGTTCTGTGATTTTAGTGCTTTTGGGTATTAACATTTCTGAGGTCTCAGTGTGAGTCTCAATTATTGAAATGGCCAAGATTCTGGCAAGAAACCACAGGGAAGAAATCAGTTCTGTGAGGAAGATGCCAGGAGGCAAATATTATTTACATAGAGTACAGAACTACAGAAATATAACAGTATGTAAATTTCTTGACAGATGCCCTGTTTGGCAGCTGCTCAGAAGCAAATTTCATTCTCAGCCAGATCTGCAAAAACACAGATCAGTAATCCAGGGTAGAAGTGATTTGGTAGAAATTCTGGATGACAACTTACAACTCCCCAAACTACTACTGAATTAACAAAGAAATAACAGATCAGGGAACTGATAATCTTTGTAGGCCTGAATCAGGCAAGGTCTCAAAACATGAGAAATCTCAGTGAAGTCAGGAGAGACTGCTGCATCTGTAATCTACCAAAAGATTGTTTGCCTGACTCTCTAATCTAACACAAGGTTATGCTGAAGAAGGTACTGCTTACTGGGGTGCCCTGTTAAAACAGGCACAAATCTGAGAACTACTCGAGACCTAATTCTGCTGTGAAACTAAGATCAAACGTAGGTTTATCATGTCTGTTTGGTGCCCTTGGAAAGATGAATTTGGATAGGTGTGCATCTCTCACGGCAGCTGATCCTACCGGGCACAGTTGCTGCCAATAGAGCGGACACCCAGTGTGAACCATGCCTCAGATGATAGGTGAGGCGTGTTTGTGGGGGAGTTTGACTTGTTCACAATCATACCTGTTCCACGGGTAAACTTAAGCCCTTGTTTCTAATAATGCACACTGAAAACTGAACTTTTATGTGATTTGAAAGAAAATTCTGAATTGTTGTCCCTTTCTTTAGGAAATGCAGGAGAGAAAGGTGGTGAAATTGCAGCTAAAGATGGTGGGGGTTTACAAATTTTTAATCATATCCTGAGGGCCTTTGAGTGTATTTAACCCAGGATCCAGCTATGACCAGTCTATTAGAAGGCATCTTCATGTTCTTAACAGGCTGACATGGTTCACTGGGAAGGTCTCTTTGAGCTATGACTAAATGTTCAACACTAGCTGATTGCATTTGGGGGAAAGACATTTCTATTTTTGCTTGCCAGAAAGTCTCTGAGCTCTGCCTTATGCAAATACACAGTGACTGAGATTTTTCTTTGAAACCAGCAGCTTCCTGCAGTGGAACATCAGCATGATGATTGTGTGCACTCCTGCCGTGGGATGCTGGGAACATGGCCTGTGTTATGCATCCCCATGGAGGCTACAGGGCAGTCTTGCCCCCCGCCCAAGTCAAGAAAAACTAAAGGAACATCAGTGCAAATCTGTCAGGATTCATTCTACAGTGTATGTCCGGCAATACTGCCCTTTGGTTAAGGTAAGAGGAAATCCTGCTTCAGTTTTCAGACAGTTTTTGCTTTGAAGCATCTCTGCTTCTGCAGCCATAGCCCTGGGCATATTCCTCGCACGTGTGCCCCATCCTGTCACAAGCCAGGTGAGCTACTCCCTCTTCAAGCAACCTATTTACTCGGCTACAGAAGCATCCTGCCCCAGTCTGTTTCCCTCATCATCCCTTCCCGCTGGCCAAATGTTACTTTTTAACTCTAAATAAACACTCTCTGCTCTGGCCAGGGCACATGCAGCGCAGCTGCCCTGGGACACAGGCACAGCCTTTGCCTTGGTGTGCGGTGAGCAGGATGGTAAAGCCACACCAAAAGCTGAGAGCAAATCAGGCGATAAGTAGCAAAACTGTACTATCAGCAGATCTGAGTTCAGGATTTCGTGGTCATTTGCCTTTATTTATGCCTCCTATTAACCTTACTCAACCATGACATGTGTTACGCAGATGGGAAAGCCAAAGCAAAAATAGGCGCAGTGGTTTTCCCAGCTCGTACAGAAACAGCGGCAAAAGCCGAGCGAGAGCACCGGCGAGCCCTGGCGTCCAGCGGTGTCCATGGGCCGGCACCAACCCAGCCTGGGAAAATGATAATCACAAGGCGAGACACATCCACACTCTTTGGTGAGACCACCGGAGCATTCCCCTGGATCTCCTGTCCCCGGCGCCCTCGGGGGTCCCGCTAGATGGTGCTGGAGGGACGGACAGACCCCGGCCGCGCTGCGCGGCGGGGACAGAGGGAGGGAGGGAGGCAGCATCCCCCGCTCCCCTCCCTGGCTGCGGCTCCCAAAGTGTTTCCTCCGGAATGCCTGCCTGATGATAACAGGATCCCTTTCATATATATTAGGCAAACACGGGCCCAAGGTGGGTAAACATCACGGGCAGACTCATCTTTCTGCTCGACGCCGCCACGGTGAAAGCCTGGTTGCGTGAAATAACAAGCTGGGGAGCTTTTTTTTCAGGCCATCTCTCCAACAACAAAGCAGCTTTTGAAACACACGGATTACACATTTAAAAAGAAATAATTACGAGCCAGTCATCTGAACTGTCCTTCTGCACCAAATATAAGACTTGGTATCACCCGTAAAATCAATGTCCTGCATATGCTAACCTGAATATTTATAGATGCAAAAAAGCATGCCACTTATGTAAGGCTAAGGAATCGTGCACACGCATGAGTAGTCCCTTGTAAAAATAAATAATAAAAAAGGTTCTGTCAAGATACTAAATTAATTTTCCTTTTCAGTTAAGATCCTTGTATTTAGTTCTGTAAAAGTCCTCTTGGCAGCCTGAAATGTATCCTGTTTAAACAGGAGCTTGTACTCAAACACACTTTTTTTTTTTTCTGAATACTATTCCCACTTAAGCCCTGCACAAAAAGCATTGAGAAAGCAGAAAACAGGAATAAAGTCATCTTTGTTTCAACTTTTCCTGTCCCCTTTTACTTGAAGGGAAAAGTAAGTATGTGATGAATGAGCAATCCTTATGCGTCGGGGAGAAGAGGTAAGTGACCTATAGACTTGGGGACTATTGGCTGTTCTGTCAGTCTTCTAAAGGCTGCATGATAAAGTGATTTGGAGTTATTGAAATAACTTTTTTGGAAAAGGAAAACATTTTATATGTTTTCAGTAAAGATCATTATTCTGTTAAACCACCAATTTATGCAGAGATTCATGACACTAAGCTCAAGTCCATTGGAAATGTTCTTCTTTCTGAAAGCCCAAACCAATTCATCATTCGAGGGATGCTCTTCTTACCACTCCAGCCAGGAGTAAAACCCAGACATGGAGAAGCAAGTGCTGTGCTCTTTTCTCCACGGTGGCAGTCACAGTGGCAGGACCTCAGTGGCAGGATGCACCTCAGAGCAGGAGGTGTTAGGGAAAGGAGAGAATACATGGAAGAATTATGATGAGAAAGGAACAATCTGCAAAAGGAGAAGGTAGCTGTTCATGCAGTGGGGGGTTATACAGCATCTCTCTGTGTGGAAGTCTTGGAACAGAATATGTTTAAAGGGCAAGAAAAGTGTACATGTCTGCAGAGCACATGGGAGAGAGAGGGGCTGAGAACAGTGTGGAAGGGAGCACGCTGAGCTGTGTCTGAGCATTTAATTCAAACTGCTATATTGTTAAGACTCTTGAGCAATAAAGCAAATTTTCATTCCAATTAAAGATTCAAGGGTTTTAGAACAATCACCAGAAGAAAGAGAGAAAAAAGGCATATCCTCAGAGGACTTGGTAATGAATAACAAAAACAGTTCTTGTGCATTGTCCAAAATGAATGGTATTCAGTATAACTGCAGAGAGAGGATTTAATGCTACAATCCACTGTGGTGTTCTCTGTGAGATGTGGGATGGCCCATGATTGACAGCAGTACTTAGCCCAGGTCAATATCTTCTGGTCAATGTGTAACACGGGTCATTCTTGGAGTTGCCGCCTTATTGTTGTTGCCGGGGTGGCAAACACTGGAAGGGGCAGAGCCTGAGGGAAATTACCAATTGCTTAAAGCTGTTGGAATGAGTTCACTCGCACAACATGAATCATACTGCCCATGCATATGCTTCTCTGTGGATATATGTCGCAGTCTATCAGCCAAGCCTGCAAAGCCACTGCAACGGAGCAAAGGAACTACAGCCTGGGGAGAAAAAGAGGATCAGGTTGGAAGCTCAAGGATGAAGCACATGTTGGAGGAGGAGGAGGAGAAGATATGTACAGCTCGTAACTTGTAGTCATAGATGGGGTAAATCTGCCCTACATTCATACATAAGCCATGTACAGGATAGAAAAAGTGGTTCAGAGCACTGAAGCAAAATTTACTGTGTTTACAAACTGCATATTGAACTCTTCTAGGGGCAGAGCTACAAGACAGAAAACTATTTCAGCTCACCCCCAGCTCCTTCCTGGCCCACAGTCCTATGTCTCCATTCCGCAGGTATCCCCTTACCTTTTGCTGTAAGGCAAGAACTCGGCTGGGGCACTAAACACGTCCTGGGTGCCTGGTTGAGAAGATGCCATTCAAAAGGGCAGCAGATAGGAAACCTTGGGAAAACCCTAAAGGCTGAACAGGATAGGTCTGCACGTTCCACCACTTTACTACCAGGAGCAAAGAGGGCCACCCCAGCGTTAACTCTGCTGCCTTGCAGCTGGGAGCCAGCTCTGGCCAGCCCGTGCCAGCAGTGGGCTGCTGCCTTCCCCTGCCAACCCTGCTGAAAGTGCTCTCACACTCATAGAGTTCAAGAGCTCAGATTAGTTCCCCTTCCTCTAGTAGAAAAGGCTCTGGATTAGGACTCCAGAGGCTTAAATTCATTTGTCAGGTTAAGTACAGACTTTGCGTGCAACCATGAGCAAGGCCTTTAATCTGCCCGAGTGTCGATATCCTTTGGAAAGGGGCAGTAATTCTTCCCTAATTCCTGAGGGCCCGGGGAATAAAATTGGTAAATAACAGAGCAGTGCTCCACTACTGAGAGGATGGCTGGCACAGCTCTCCTGGCTGTACCGAGTTCCCTTGCTAACTACCCGGCATATGCGCTGCAGATCTGGGGCACTCGCTGTTAGTATTTTCATGAAACAGAATATAAAATCAGAAGGAAGCAGCAGCTACAGGGAAATTGCACGTCCCCTGACTAGCACACCTTTAAGCACCCTTCACTGTTTTGAAGCATTCACTGGGGAACCATGCTCCCAAATTATATCTAACGCCTAAACTCAGTCAGATAGCTTAGGTGCTGCCAGCGCTTGGCTACAATCGTTCTCTCCGCAGACACCTGTGGAAACTGTGATAAGGATGTAGAAAATACCAATACCAGAGCAAGGCTGCTTTAGTAGCACTTCCCAGAAACAAAGTAAAAATTGAAGAAGACAGTGGGTCCCTCTCTCACCAGGTTTAGGCTGCCTATTCCTTCTCTTTAAACTTTGCCTGCCCCCTTTTTAATATTTCCCTTTCACACGTTTTCTGCATGCAGGTCTGCAGTTTTCCTTCCTGCTGAGTTACAAACCCACTCCCGCTTTATTCCTCTACTCGGCACTTCCCTGCCCTGGCTCCGAGCACGTAAGCTTCATCTCCTTGATGATCAGCTAAGGAGCAGATGGAGGATCGGAGGAACAGGATGGCTGCTTTATGAGGTGTACCCACGGCAGCACTCATGGAAACGACCGACAAGTGACCATGAGCCAGGATTTCAAAAGCTGCAATACCTGAAGCTGGAATGCAGGGAAAGTCATAGTCAAGGTCATAGGACCCGGGCATCCTGCAGTTTGGGATTTTTCTTAGCTTTCATTTAAAGCAAAGTTTCTAGTGTTCATATTCTCAGACAAAAGCTTGGAAGTGGGAAGCCTTAAACATCAAAGAGGATAAAAGAATCCAGAACCGATTTATTTTTTTTAAAAATCTCATGATTTTGCCATCAACTTCACATTATGTTGGAGAGTAGCTTGGGATTTTTGAGCATGAAAGTCTGGCAGGACTACAGATGCCTCAAAATCGTAATGAATTGGGGCCACAGTCAGCTCTTGAGAAGGCTGCTCCCTTGCAGCTAAGACAATACCAGGGTTTTGCAGAATGGTTTGGTCCTCCCCACACAACCTCTCACTGGTGAGCCTTGCTATCGCTGCCCATCGCAGGCATGGAAATTGTCTTTTTTTTATCCCGGTTAAAGAGGAAAGGTATATTTTAAGTGCAAAGTGGCTGCCGCACCACACCACTGCTCAATGTGGTGAAGGCTGCAGGCTCATGCAGATGCCCAGAAGAACTCTCCCAGGCTTGCCTTCAGGGCCAGCACAGCTTCTTGAAGGGCAGGAGTCCTGCATAGCTGTAGCCATATGTTGAATGTAGTGAAGGCATATGGAGCTAATTATATAAATAAACAACTCGGTCCATGATGATTCTAAATAATGCAAAACATAAAGAGGCAAAACACTAATGTTCTAACTAATGAAAATAGATTCTTAGGGTGATTAATTTACAATAAAGAGATGCTGCATATGTCAAAAATGGTGCGTCATCGTATGATTTAATATAATCAGGCACAGCTGCATTGCTCTTGATGTTGGCAAACAATAGTCTTGTTCACCTCCTCCTGCATCTGTACTACAGTATTAAAAGAGAAGAAAACTGCACAGTAGAGCCAGAGAACACTTGTGAGAAAAATATTTTTAAAGCATCTCGATAAATATTTACCAGCCTTTGGGATGTTTGAATGCTTGAGGTTGTGTCAGGAAAAAAGCATGGGCTGATATCCTCAAAAAACAACACAAGTGGTCAACAGCCTCCGTACAAAAGGGACTCGCTCGATACAATAGGCCACTGTTGCTGTGACTCTCAGCATTGTTTACCTCTCACAGAGCTTCCAAGTACAAAGCACTTCAAACAAACTACACTAAGACTTTAAACTGAATCCACCCATCAGGTTAATAAAACAAATATTGATCGGGTTTGAGAGTCATTACAGAAAACAAACCCTTTTGGATTGAAAGAGTCCCTTTGTTCAAGCAGTATTGTCCAGAGCCTTCAAGCAACATATTAAAATCTCAACTTAAATCCTGAGGCAATATTCTACAGTGTTTGCCCTCAAATCTACTTTTATTTGTAGCATATGTATAAATACAGATACATGAAAAGATATGGGCAAGCATTTCATGCACGCAAAGGAAGGAAATCGGGCCAACCTCAAAAATATGCCAGAGATTCTAATAGTGAAGAGCAAAAGTAAAATTTTTCCAGTGCATATATTGATTTTTACACCTAAATTTCGTTCCAAAACCTGCAACTTGTAGAGACTTTTACCTTGACTCCTCTAGAAACCCAACCTCCGCAATGCAGAAGAAAATAACATTAGCCTGCAAATGCCCTTTCACAAGATGTCCTGCAACATGTAATGGACTAGGAAAGCATCTTGAACATGACACAGCACGGAAAGGCAACCCAGATGCTTGAGAGTAAGGGCAGAAATAGCAAGGATGCAGCACAAAGAAAAGATTTGGAGAGAATTATTGCCTCAGGTACAGGCTGATCTGGATTTTTCAGATTTGTTGCCTGATTACTTGACAGGGACCAAAGACATCCAAATGATTTTAGGTTCTTACCCTACTTTCAAAACCAGTTTGGGTTCTAAGAAACTTTTGTCAAGAGATAATGTAAAATGAAAGGAGTGACCAGGAGCTCCAGTGCTGCCAACTTGTACAAGCGCTTCAAGATGTGGATTGAGAACATCAAGCCTCTAGCACACATTTAGACAAGTATGTTCAAAGAGGAATAGATTCTCCACATGGTTTTGAAACTTTCATCTGCAATCGAACCAGATTTATTACCACAAGTAACAGCACAGGCTACAAATTCAAACATAACCAGCCACGTAATACTCTTGTTCTCCTGCAAAATTTACTTCATTCTCCAAACACAAAAGACGCGTTAGAAACGCAAGCACACAAAGAGTGACCAGTAGATCACTGACATGTTTTAGTAACCATATTTTAGCCTAGTAATGCCAAATCAAGAATGGTTCATCATTGTCACAGTCGTGTGAAAATGCAAGGAACAGTAAAGAATGAAAATATTGTCAGAAGTTAACAAAGATGTTCAATATTCCCACAAAAATGGATTAAGCTCTATAGTGCTGGCAATTCCTGCAAACCCAATTCTGCCAGTGGACCAGACTCACAGTTCCTTTGGGTCAATAAGGTACTGCGGAGAGAAGTGGAAAAAAGACAGGTAAATATCTGGAGAGGAAGATTCTCCAGACATTTGAGAAAAACCACGGCACAGGCACTTTGAGTAGCATTCGCTGCTACTCATTAACTCCATATACACATCACTTAAATAATAATTTATTCTCTTTTCCTGGCCACACAAAGCAAGTTGTGCCAAGTACATCCCAGAGCAGGCACCTGGCCGCTGCACGCAAACCTTTTGGCACCCTGGATTTCTTCTTTGGCATTCCAACAGGCCCTGTCTGGTTTTTTCTCACTCATTCACAACATTCAGGTAATTGTTGATAGAGAATTCAGAGCCCAGTCAGCAGTGGAGACTGTTGTGATACTACAGTGAGTCCCTCTAACACAAGGCAGAGTTTCTAAGAGACAGAGAAGGTATTAAGAAATTACACCATCACTGAATGAAAGTGCAACACATACCCCGTGCTCAGCATCTGCCTTAGCTTAAGGGCACAGCATTCTGCAGATCTTGTAAAATCAGGTGGTTGATCTGATAAGATACTCTGCATCACTGGGGCTCTCCCTATCTGAGGACAGAATCAAACCCCATGAGCTTTGCTCAGAGTATCTCACTCGCAGCTAGACTTCTTTGCTGGAAGAGTTATGCAATCTTAGTTTACATCTTATCACCAGCACGGCAACAGTCAGACTTCAGGGTTTGCTGTCTCGCAGGCACCCACTTTATTCTCGTTGCTGGGGAGCAGCATTAGAAACACAGCCTCAGAGTGAAAGGACAACAGGGAGGGAATGAGTGATAAGGAGCAGAAAGAGCTTGCAGAGTTAGCACCTGCACAGCAGACTTAGGCTGACGCTCACTTCATTGATGTGGGGCACTTCTCGCATCTGGAGCGTAATGATTAAGAGAATAAAATACATGTTCTACCACACCGAATGCCAGAAGTAACTGTCACGTTCACTCACACTGCTCTGCTTAGGGATAATATAGGCTATTAGGCTTGGGTAGGACAAAACATATTTTAAGAAATCACTCAAAGGACTAATGAAATGCAGAAAAATGTCTAAAATGGAGAATAATGTTACATATCCTTAATAAGTGAGAGATTCAATTAAGTTTTCCATCTTTTTACAATCGAGACAGGACCTTCTTCAACAAGTATCTATGTCCAAACACTGACACATACACCGAGGCTTTTGCAGACTTTTGCACTCAAACTCCCTGAAGCTGTGGGTTTTCTGTTAACCTCCTCTGTTCTTCATCATGGTGCTGAATAAAATATGTCGAGCTTCTGAACCATTCACTGCATTCCTTGATGACCAGCAATAGCTAAAATGCCCTTAGGTGAGAAGAGGGACCTCCCCCCTTGCCTTGCCCTGTACTCCTCCCGGTACCATTCCCGAGCATGTGACCTGTTGAAGGTGGATCCTCAGTAAAGCAGTGACCTCCTCTGCTCTTGCTCTAAATACCACGAGTCCTTGATGCTGTCTCTGATTGCCTGTAGCTGAAACTGTGGGTGCAGCTGCACCACAATTCATGTCCAAAGTTTTAGAAAAGACTACAGTAGTTTGAAAACAGAAACACATTTGCATAACCAGACAGTACTGAGGAATCAGTTCTGTCTGCTGCTGTGCATATGCTTGTCCTTCCAATTTCTAGCCCTAGTTCCTGGGGATTGCCGAGGGTCAATCTAAAGAAGGGACTTTCTAATGGAATTGAGCCTTATGGTCCCATTTTTTCCCAAACCATGTCAAATCAGCAAAAAACAATGAACAAACGCAAATCTAGACCCACGCATAGACGTGAGAAACTCACAGTCAGAGGAACAGAAAAGCTTCAGAATAAAATATGAGGCTGCATATCAATAACAGAAAACAATGTATTGCAGACAAATTTAAGATTTTTTTTCTTTTCTTAGACACAGGAAAAACTAAATCTTGATTTTGATCAGATATGGAAATAAAGGGATTAAAAGAATCAGACGAGTGATTTGTAATTGGTCTCCAGACTGTACCTCTTCCTCTAGTAAAGTGCATGCAAGTGGATAAAACTGCATGGATGGACTTTATTAGCTACAGCTTTCCTTCCTCACTCTGGGATTAGAGGAATACTTTAACCTTGACACATTCATCTTATACTCGCAAAGCTTCACTTTTAACAGTCACTTCTCCTTTCCTCTTCACTTGTCTGGTTCTGGCACATAGTTTTCTAAATTAGAAGAGGCTACTGTTCTGTCTTAAAAAGCAAGGGAATTCTCACCTATCTTTGTTAGCAAGAGCATGGAGAAATTCAAGATGGTTACTACATCCTAGAATTCTATTGCAAATGACAGAAATGTGGCAAAAGCAGAGGTTTGTATAAATAAAGCTCTTGGAAGGATGCATTAGGCTGTCCTTTAAATACATTAAAGGAAAAATAGCAGGAGCATGATTTTATTTATTAGATAGTAATGTAAAACCAAGTACACAAATTCATGTTACTTACATATTAGTGAGAAACCGTAATTTTTTAAAGCTCTCTTTATGCTAAAGAAGTTTGCAATGGGATTTTCAAAAGCACTCAGCACTGCCCCAGCTTTGTGCTGAGCGGGATGTACGAATACTGCTCCTGCTGCTGTCCACAAAGGCAAAACTGGGCCATTACAGGGTAGCCACAAGAAGTCCACAGCTAGGGGGGAAACTGCCGTGCACCACTACGCACACACCTATCACCCACAGACAGGAGGAAAAGGGTCTGTGGGAATGAATGCTCATTCAGAGGGCTGGGGAATACGAGAATTCAAGGAAGTTTTTTTATGTGTGCATGGAAGAGGGTGTTATTAAGCAAAACACTTGAAAGTTAATTGCAGAATAAAAGAATATACCTCAAGGGTACACACTTTCTCAGTATACTGATTTATTATAATTACAGAGTTTACCCTTACCTTTTTTCTTTATCCAGCCACATATTTGAGTTGCTTTAGATTAAAGTATACGTCTTGTTAATTATGGCATTTAGTTCTCAAATTGTAATTGGTGTCTGGTGCTAAGCTCCTATAACTCTTCATGTCACTGTTTCAAGGGGGCCTGTTTAATTTGCCTGAGGTAAACTAAAATGGAAAGTACCGTCTTATTTGAGTAATATGAGATATTTCTTGTGGCTTTAATGACCAAATATTTTACTGTTTATGGGGGGGCACCATTAGGTGGGGGTGTCTGTGTGACAATGGGCAGTCCTACTTGCCAAGAGCTAATCAAGGTGGATGCTGCCACAATAATTTTTAGGGGTTTTATTACATCCTTTAAGCAGATGAAAGTAATACTACTTAGAATAAACAAACACCATCAGACATTGGATAAAAATCGTTACTGTGAGCTACTAGGAACTTTCCAGCCATGTGTTCCTTTAAAAATATCTTGCTAGGGTGTGGGAGACTGAAACTCTTACCCTGCCTAATCACAATTTTCTCCAGCCATTTGGGAAATGCATCAGGGACAAAAGCTGAAGAAAGGACTTTGTGGGTATTTGGGAGGAGAGCACCTGACGACTTTCAGGTGCAAACCAGAAATGGCTGTTGCATCCTTTTGTAAACCCACACCACCTAAAACTAATGCACTCTACCTTCCTCAAGGCTTTCCTTCAGGTGCTTTAGGTATTGTCTGCTAACTCTTCATTCAGGTCAAAGTAAATGGGTATCTTCAAGTTAGATTCCAAAGCTGTATTTCAGCATCAGCCAGATTTGCAAGGCACTTAAGTCAAGAAGTTTCTAAATTTGTTCTCCCAGTGGCAATTTACCTCAATAAGCATTTTCTCCCACAATTTCCCATTAAATTAAACAATTAGCCTGTTTAGCAGCTTTGAGGGCCTACTCTTTCTGCATAAATAAAGTGTGTGCTTTTCTTGCTTCTATTTCCTCTGTCAGCATCATCCCCCACACTTTTTCTGTGCACCAACTTATCAGTATGGAGAGATGGTTAGACAGTCTAGATAGTAAGTAAAGTCACTCCTTTAAAAAAGTGGTTTTTCCTAAGAAACACATACTAGGCAGAAACCAAACCACTCCACCTCACACTGACATGAACAAGTTTTCCTGCTTTTTCTCCATCACAGTTTTGTAGCTGAAAGGAGATGACGGAAGCCCAAGGTAGGTTCCTCTTTTGTTCATGGGAGCACGGATCTTGGCAGTTCCCTCCTCTCCTTTGCACTTCCCTCTGGAAGGCGAGAGGTTAAAATATCTCTCTTTCTGCTTTGGCTCTTGATAGTAAATATCAATGTGACAAATTATCTCTAAATTTTTCTAGTCAGAAATAGGTTTCCAACAGGTATTTTAAGCAGGCTCACACTTGAATTGCTCCTGTTTCAAAGCAGCAATAATCAATTCTTTGGTTCACAGTCTTTCTACGTTCCCTTCAGGTAAGATATGCATCATTATAAGAGCACCTCAATTTTATGTAGCATTAATGCCCATCTATCTGAAGTTCTCTATTTCGTGTTTATACCAAAGGATAAAAAAAATCATGTTGCATTCTGTTCCTTCTCCTCTTTCTTCATCCAGCAACAGCCAGGGGACTCAGGGCAGCCATTCATTCACTGCTGTAACTCATAGTGCTGTCAGTGAAAAAGTTATGTTTGCTTGCTGCTTCAAGTCTCTGCAATCTTTCCCATAAATAAGCTGTCAAATTTCTGATCATCAGGACTGGGCCCTGCTAAGAAGTAGGAACAAGCAGCAAGACTTCTGGAGCCACTGCGAGGTGAAAGGAGCCTTTCAACCAGCAAGCCCTTGCACTAAAAGCTTTGCCACTGCGGGATTCAAACAAATGTGCTCTCCTACAATTTGAGATGACAACTCTGGGATGGACTGAGGAATTCCAGAGGTGTCATGAGATTCTAGTGCATGATTTTTACATCACCTTGAAGCCAACGAGATAGACAGTCTGAATCAGAAACAGACTGTTCCCTCTGTAGTTCTTTGGAACTAATACATTTGTCATCATCATATTTCTCATAGTTCTCACTTTGCCTCACATGGAGAGAAGCAGCAGAACTGGAGTCTTGCTGAAGGCACAATTGTTGCCTACCACATCATTAGTAGTACACTGATGTGTGGCCACAGTTTTCAATTTCACAAGCAGAATGAGAAAGCTAACGTGGCTGTTGCTAGCTGGGTTGCCCATCGTACTGCATCACATATCTGAACAACGAAACCTCGGCAGCTTGGTGAGAAATGGTCTCCTCTGGAGATGAGGAGGTAGAAGGGGATTTTTGAATCCCCTTCCTTAGTGCTACCTGATCTAGTGGAAGGTGTCCCTACCCTAGGCATGGGGGTTAGAACTAGATGATCTTTAGGGTACCTTCCAACCCAAAACATTCTATGATTCTATGATTTACTTCACAGTCACCCAGGTAAAGGTCTTTTGCATGCAATGAATGCAAATATATGTAAAGGAAATTTATATTTTGGAAACCCCTACATGCACATTTTTTCATCACAGTTGTCATTGAGAAACACACTGGAACTTTGGGAACTCAGCCACATCAGTATCATCTGCCAAGAGCAAACACCCGAGTCTCTGCTGAGGCTGGGGACGACATCTGTGATAGTCTTTATTTAGCAAGACACTCATTCCAAGACACTGAGAATCATTTCTGGTAAGGAAAAGAACCATGGAAAATACAGAAGCCTGCTGATGCAAAGACAACAATTATTCTTATTTTATTCAGCAAGAAAATGAAGAGACTTTTACTCCATGTCCATAGAAGTGACTTGAATGGGTGTCTTGGGCTGACTTTATGATGTGTATCCCCCATCGCCTGCTCTATGCCCAGACATGATTCCTGTGCCTTTCTGTGTCTTTAAAACTGGGTGCAAGAGAAAGAAAAAAAGCCAGACAAACTTTTCAAAACAGTTTTGCTCCAAGGACATTCACTCCCCTGCGTTCCTGCTGCTGCAGAGCAGAGGAAAGCACCTTCCCTGCTTTTCCCGGCTCTTGGCTCCTTTTCTCAGGAGAGAGAGACGGAGAGTTCAACTCCTTTGTTTCCCTGGGACTTTGGATTTTCCCTTCTTCTCTTCTGGACTGTTCAGAACACCAGAACATCAGAACCTCACTGGGAGGCCTCACCCCTCGGCCCGGAGGGGCCCAAGCCGACCCAGCTCCGAAGAGGAGAGAGACCACACCCACAGAAAGGACTCTAAAATCTTCCCAGGTTTTCTCTCCACAGCGAGAGGTTTTATTATTTAGAATTATTCTTTTCCTGTGTGTTTGTTAAATAAATAGCTTTTTCCTCCTTTCACTTTCCTTTGAGGAACTTTTTCCCGAACCTGGTGGAGGAGGGGTGGCTGTAACCTGCCTTCTATAGAGGAGACGTTCTTCTCAGAGGGTTCCTCCGAAAATTTGTCTTAAACCAGGACAATGGGCTAACGAAAGAAGCTGTATAAAGGAACTCAGATCCAGCTGAGTGGCGGCAATTGCCAATGGAGACACCTTAAGTCCCCCCTTTTTGCATCAGCCTGTTTAGTAGGGTCAATACCATTCTTTCCTATCTCTGGCACTACAGGGGTCATGATAGTGATGCCTTTGGAAGTTACAAGGTTACGTTTTTACTACAGGTCTGTTCAAAGAGTAATTCCTGTATCAAGAACCTCCTTGCAGCCAAGAGCCCCTAACTTTATTTCCCACAAGTACTTTCTGACAATGAGGACTGTATCCTCCCTGTGCTAGTCCTTACAGAACACCTCTTCCCCTTCACCCAGAGCCTGACAGAGCTTGAGCATCTCATTGGCAAAGAAGCCCCAAAACAAGCCCCACAAAGAAACATGCTACATCAATCATACCAAGTTAGAAGTCAATTGGCATCATGCAGCATGTGATTATCATAAGTGCCCTAACACCAATCTCAACACACCCTTCGTATCAGCATCTGCTGTAAATTGGCCATACAGTGTTATCACTGAGGGTAAACCTGTCATGAAATTAGACCCACTCAAGCATATAAAAAGCAGATCATTGGCAAGGACACCGCAGGACACGAAGTGATGCTATTTAGGGAGACCACTTTCCGTGGTCTCTTTCCCTCTTATCTGTTGAGGAACTGCACTGGTGTTAGTTCTAGAGGCTATATACTCCCTCGCCTGTTCCTTTTAATATCTCTTTATAGATTTCTTATCTGCGAATCTGTCTAATCACTTTTTGAACCTGCTGAGATTGTGCCTGCAAAATATCCTGGGTAAGAAAGTCCAGAAGTTCATTACCTGCCTTATCAAGGATTATTTTATATCTTTTAAATTATGTCCTACTAGTTTCCCCAAGTGCTTCTTAGTTTTAGTGTTACAAAACGTGCTAACAGTTTGTCATTTAGTTTATACATCACTTTCACATCCCCATACACATCTCAATCACATCCCCCTTCAGCCTTCTTGTTTCCAGTCTGAAGAGTCTCTGCATTTTTAATCTCTCCTTGTAAGACGATTGCTCTCTTGTGTCAATCATTTTGGCTATCTTCTTCCGGGCATTTTCCAGCTCCACTATTTTATTCTTCAGGTGCAGAGACTGGAACTGTGCCCAGCACCCAAGATATGGACACATTAGTTTTACACAGGAGCAAAATGTCAGTCTTGTTCACAATATCATTCCTTCTGAGGCGCACAACTTCATTGGCTTTTGATCAACTTCAGCACATCAAGCCAAGAATCTCAGGGAATCACTGGTAATGGCTTTGAAATTTCTTTTATGAAAGTGATAACATACAGTTCAGAGTCCAGCACAGTGTGGCCTGGTTAAGATCACTTTTTCCTAAATGCCTTAGCTCTTATTTACCTAAAGTGGAGTGTATCCACCAGCTTTTTATTAATTTGGTTTTATGACGTTTGTTGAATGTCCTTCACCATTGGCGTAGCATTTGATTTACTCAAATGCTTATCCAAAAATTATAGATTTAACTCTTCACTCCCAGTTCTGTCACTGATGATGTTTTAGAATCAAAATGGGCCCAGTAGTGATCTCAAAAGGATGTTACTGCTGACTTTCCTCCATCGTGAAAAGTGGCCACTAAGTGACCCTTAGCTGCCTCACCCTTAATCAGCTTTCAGTTTGAAAATTAACCTTTCCTCTAATCTCACAGCAATTTTTAATGGCTAAAATGTCCTGTTGTGGAACATCACCAAGGATCTTCTGAAAATCCTAGCATAACATGTTGGCTGGATCCCCTGTATCCACAGATTTATTGGCACTCTACAGAATGCTGTCAGACTCCCCCTCACAGTGGCCACACTGGTACTCTTTCAGTGGGTCGTATTTATCCATGTACTCTTATCAATGTGACCATATTTCTTAGGATTGACTCTACTAGCTTGGTGGGGAGTCAGGCTTCTGCAATCTGAAATTTCTGCTGCATCAATAATTTTACAATGAATTTTGAGTATTCTGCTTTCCAGATATTCTTCAGCAATGTTTCTGCCTGGGGTTGTGCCTGTGCGTGTGTTTGCCTGTCGTAGGTTTCTGAGCAACTTTGGAAGTTATTAAGTAACCAAATATCTAAGTTATAAAGAGAAAATGTAAAATTGCTGGGGTTAGTGCCATCCTTCTCAGACTGTTGCATCATTGCAGCTGGCGTATTCTCACAGATATTGATAGGAACAATCCAGTAAGCCTCTGTGACAAAACCCAGACAGGCATTCCTTGGATAGGTCAGCTTCTACCACAGCTTTCTACCACAGAAAAAGAATTGAAGTGCTGAACTTCACAACATTTTCTCCATGGGATTTTGTGGCAATAGACTTGCTAGTACACAGAGGCCTTTAAAATTATTTGACAAGACACGTTCAACTCAGCGGTAATTCACAGAAACAGACACCACTTTTGGTTAATTATGAGAAGCTGTGTTACTGACTTGATGTACCTCTGTCTAGAAATGAAGCCCCTAATGCTTCAATCGAAGCATTTAATAACAATAGACAAAACTGTGCATGACTTACAGAGAAGCATTTCCTACTCTTGCAGGAATCAAATTTTTCCATAGTTAAGATATGCAAGTTGTCCACAGCAGGTTTATGTAAGCCACAGGTCACTCCTGTGATTCTCCTGAAATACTCCTTGTTAAATCCATATGAATGCAGAAGTGAAACATTTTGCTAGTTCTTACCATGTTTTCAAGCCAGTAAGAACTCCTAACACAGGTGTTCCAAGCAACCTGCAGCTGCGGTCCCAGACTGTGCTGCTTCATCGTCACGGCAAGGTTTGCTGCTGGAGTATTTCCTTGCTTTGTCTGTTCATGCTGACGCTTCAGGTAACAAGACTGACTGTCAAACAATCAACGCTGTCCTGTGTTTCCCGCTGGCATTAGGGAACAGCCAGCCAAGAAATTGTCTAAGAAGTTTGCTTCATTTTTAACGGGACAAAAAAAGCTACCTGTTCATAATGCATGGGGAAACCATCTTCTTATTCTCAAGCAAACTAGTTGACACTTTTGTTATCTTAATATACTGTGTCCAAGAAAACATGGTCATGAAAGTACTGGCCTGATATTGTGTATGAGACCAGCTGAAAAAGTCCTAAAAGAGTTAACCACTTACAAAGATCCTTGACATAAACAAAAGTGCCAATATTATTTCTTTTGAAAACGCCCAAGAAATCCTGATCCAAATCCTATACTGATAATACTAATTGATTTCTTGGAAATCAATTTTAAACTTTATCTAGAGAAGGCTCGAGGTGATTTTGCTCTCCTCACAAACAGCTAGTGTAACCGTCTCTGCTCTCTATCAACTATGAAACTTAACAGACTCTTGGATACTGTCACATCTGACCCTAGGATCTCCTTTTAACTCTGGTGATTTTAAGAACTTCACCAAAAGCACACTAATTTGAGCTGTCACTATCATGCTGTGCTGTCTCTAGGCACATGGTCTGGTTGAATGTAAGGTGCAACCAGCCAAGGATTTAATCCTTTCAAGCTGTTATTCAGGGAGACTGGCTGATGAGGCTTGCGGGGTTCCCCATTGTTCTGCATGTCACTCCTCATCTGACTATTGCACACAGCCCCTGAAGCTGTCCCATTGGACAAGCTATCAAACCATGCCTCACTCGTCGCAACCCCAATCTATCTGAAGGATTGCAATGCAAGCGGGAACAGGTTTTGGATTCATCTCTGACATCATCTACCTGGCATCCCTTTGCAGTGTATATGGGAGTATATTTGCTCAAAGCTACGGAGCTGTGCCAAAGGCAGTCCCTTCTGTTATCAAGGCCACTGCACTTGACTCATTCAAAGTGCAGATTGCCAAAGGATAAATTGGAACTGCCGTGTCAACTGCTTGACAAGACACCTGTCTTTCAGCTCTTCACGGGCCTCTCTCCAGAGCCTGAGACTATCATTGCCTTCACAACCTGATAGTCCAAGCACAGCAAAGCTCACAGACTCAAGTATGTAATACTTCTTTCTTGTTGAGGGTTCATAATGAGTCACAGACCTTACCACTCCAAAGAGAAAAGAGTGCAAGTGACAGAGAAGCTAAATTTGTTTCCTTCGGATGGACAGTTACCACCTAAAGCACAGGGCTTCAAGGTTTCAAGCAGTCTGAAACACCTACCAGAGGCTGTTGTGTCATATGTGGGGGATACTGTTCCTTGTTTGTGCAAGCACAACTCCTGCCATGACCTGTTTCTCTACTTCTCCATTCAAGCAGAACCCAGAAAGATGGGGGCGGGCCGGGGAGGGAGGAAGGGGAGAGCTATTTGTGGTGGTATTTTGCTTGTACTGATGAGAAGTTAACATTCACATACCCAGGCTGCCCCTAGTCTGCTCCACAAGCACAACAGCGTACATGCAGGAATCCACTGGCTCAAATATATGCAGAAAGCTGTTTTAGGGACAGCTTCTCTTTGCTTTACCCATGAATGACTTCTTAGTGGGATTATTCCACATGAATAAGGAAGGGTTATCTGGTCTGTAAGACCTGCTTTCTTTTGAGTCTTGCAAGGGAAACAGTGGAAACTCTATTGTTGAGTCACATAAAACTGGAACAGACAAGTTGCTACGGACAAGGCTGTGTCATTTAGACTCAGCCTCTCTCGTGGGAGTCATGTAGAAGGCCCTCTTGTTATGGGCATTTTCCCTTCCAAGGCCTCACAGTTACTAATGCTGGTAAAAGATTGTCTCTGTCTCCCCATGCTGCTGGCCAAACTGGGAGAAGACAGCCTGCTAGTGGCTTTTCAACATTCCCCTCAGAGTGCTGAGCTCACTGTGAGGAGCAGGCAGGGAATACTCCCTCTCTGTGTCAAAAGGACCAAGCAGCATTGCAAGGCAAAGTTTTTGTTCATCCCTAGCTCTTCCAGAGAGCCATGTCTTGGAGAGGGAGATATGAACCCCAAGAAGAGCATGGAAAAAAGCCCGAGGCTCCTGCAGAAGGGATGAAGGCGAGGTGACGTACGGGGCTATTGTTTTCCCTACTCTGATTGAAACAACACCAGCTTCAGTCAGCTGTCTAGCTCTCTAACCCTCCCAGCTTTAATTCTGCCTACTTGCCCCTACCACAGGCCTCTGCAGTTGTAAAGAACAGCTTACTGGGCACTATCTACTTATTTCCAGATGTGTCACTATATTCTTCAGTTGACCACTTCAGTTTCAAGGATCTCTGCTTTTTTGATGACTAATGGCAGACAGCACAGCCCTGAACACTGACACCGGGATCATTCAGAGAACAGGCACACCCAGAATTGTGTACTTGTCCATGCACTGGTGCAAACACTTTTCCCTGGGTTTGTGGTAATTTGTACTATGATGGCTTCAATGGCAAGGAACAGGCCAGTTGTCCTAAGTAGCTTGGTAGACCTGGTAGCCAATCTGCTGAGAACCGGGAACAGTTTGACGTATCAGCTACAGCAAGGAGTTAAAAACCATTAAGCTCATTCCAAAAGCCTAGCTGAAGGGCTGGTGCACTGTTTGGGTTTGGATTAGTCACTTGACCTCTGTTTGTTTTAGTCATCCCAGCCGGAGAACTGGGCATGAAAACACCCTTGCCACAAATCTATAGCAGATTAAAAGAGGGAAAACAGAGCACACTAAGAGAAAGAACAAAATCCACTTCACAATATTTTCATCAATGTAACAGCTGTGGGCTTCAGAGAGAGTGTTAAAAACGTCTGACTTAGGATGCAGTTTCTCAAGAAACAGGGGTCACTACTGTATGTAAGATGCAGTTTCTCAAGAACGGGGATTAAATACAGCATGCACAAGGCAATGACATGCAGAGGTGCCAAATGTTTCACCCTAGACTCACCTTATGCTGCATTCAAACCTGAATCCCAACCGAATTAATGAAGGTCCAGATGCACCATGGTCCAAGAAATTAGGACAAAATGTGTGGCTCTGCTGGATACACCCACTTTTTTTGATCCTGGAAATCTTGTTGAGGTAGAATTTAAGAACTTTGGAGATCTGTCTGGGGTTTCTAGAGCTAAGGCCCCCTCAGAACAATACACCTCCTCCAGCACCTTTTGGATACATGTATTGTCACCACAAGAGTCATTGTTGGAGCATACCAGCTCTTTCCAGACCAAAACATGCTGCTCTGAATAAGCTGGACCCATGGCTTGTCAGTAAATTCAGCTAAATCTGATTTAGTGTGTGCACACGTCCATGTACCTCAGAGATGAAATACGTGAGCCAGAGACTCTTCTCTCAGGAGATCTGAAGAATCAATAGCCCAGGTTCAGTAGTCATAACTATGGTAGAATATGACCTATGGGGCCAGAATTGTCACACTGTATCATGCACTGTCCTGCTGCCAGTTAGCTCACACCGAGTCACCTGGAGCATCCCTGCACCTAAGAAACATGTATATCTCTGCGGACAAAAGGGCATTTCCAGAAGTTACTTGAAAGTTGTAATTTCTTTTCTCTGCCTGCTGATATTTGGATAACTAAAATATGATCCCAAATCCTTTCTAAATAGTCAGCTTCCTGTGGAGCAAGGTTTTAAGAGTCTTATTTTGAATTCTAGAAAGCTTTGTGAGTTGACGCATATGAATACCATAAGAACGTAAATGATACACAAATGTACTGAAAGACAGCTGGAAAAACTCCATTCAGAAGCAAGCACCAGTGATATAATGGAGGATTAATTTGCACAATACAGTTCATATTCACTTTTCACCTCTTCAAGGAGGTGAGTTTACTCTCGGTTGTTTTGTTTTGTTTTACTGCCATTTGCCAGCACATGCACTCACTTGTCTCTCTGCATACAGTATTGTTGCAGTATCTGGACAGAGTTTAAAACTCCAGAAGCTTTCCTAAGTTTTGCAAGGACGTGCACATCCAGCAACCTCTTCTGCAGGTTTATTTTTGTTCAAATGGGTGGGATTAATTCAAATAAATAAATAAATAAATAAATACTTTCTGCAACTGTTATTGGGACATGCCATTGCACTTAGTTCTAAACAAACTGACTGACCTCAGGATCTCTTTGAAGTCAATGACACATGGTCACTGCTGACAACTGAACACTTGCTAGTGCTCAGGAAGTAAATCTCTGTGCAGTGGATGAGTTCATGGACCAAGTGTCATTCAGGCTCCTACCGAAGCCTACCCAGAAGGCTGACATGGAATTCAGCCGAAGTTGACGCCCCGTGCCAGGTACAGTGCCATGACCCACACTACCTGTAACAAAGGCAGACAAAACCAAACTGGCAGGGTGAGAATGGATTTTTCTACATGTTTCTTCTGCACCAACATACAATGCTCTAGCCCTGGCAAGCATCACATGGTGATATTACCAACAACATCAAATCCCTTTGTCTAAGAAAAAAGCAAGAATGGAAATCTGACTCACATGCACACAATAAAATTTTAAAGCTATAGCATAATAAAATTATAGCAAGTTCTAACTGTTGAAAACCACCTTTTTTATTTAATACAGAATAATTTTCTTATTACGTATGATGAAATTCAGGTAATCTGAGAAACCCAGAAAGGGATTCTTGAACTTCTCTCCCTAAGGCAACTCATAAACAAAATGATGTACAACTTTGGAAAGTTTATTTCAAAATCATTATAGACCCTCATTTTTAAGAGCTGTTCAGAAGCAAATTCCAGCTGAAGACTTAGAAGTCTTTTTTTATGCAAAATTTGTTTCAGGAACTCTTGTCCTTCTAGCACAGTTTTACCCACCCAGATATATAACAATCTGCCAGGCATTGACTTTACCTGGTTTATTCACTCCTTTTGACAATTTAACCTGTGAGAGGATGGAAACAGAGCAAGACTATTTTGAGTAGTGTGTGAAGGACACATCTTTCAAGGAGTTTGCATTTCCTGCAGACAGGTGGTGGTGACCACAGAACAGCACACCAGCACCTGCAATTTGGGTGACTCTGCATGCCAATACGTGCACTCTGTTACTGGATTTACACATGCAGATGGAAGACATTTGCATAGATTCATCCACTAAGGCCATACCAAGGAATTTATCCTCAAAATGGCTAGGGAAGAAAATGAAAATCAACACTTTTCTCCAAATTTTTCTTTGAAAACTTTACGTTCAGAATAATGGATGATACTGCAACCCCAGCATAGAGGCAACTTATTCCATGATGCTCAACTGCACATAACTTCTGTCAAGTTATGATGGTATCATTAGACAGAGGCTACTTACGCAGAGCTTTGCCTTTGGAGGTTCCATATTCAGTAAAAACAGCCTCCAACATGTATGCAAGTCTAGTCTTGAATCTCTCTGCTGAGTCAGCCATGAGAGAGAAATAAATGCTCATTGGAAATCAGACTCCAGACCACTATGGCTAAGTTACAGCTCAAAACAATAGTTCTTTCTTCTCTTTCCCTCTTCATTCCATACATGTCTCACTGACAAGTTAGCCTGGAATGCCCATCCAGGTTACCACCCTGAGTTGCTGGTCCCATTCTGTAGAGGGTACATGTAGCTCAGGAACCAGTTTCCAAAATCCTCCAGCTTTCATCACAAGGGGAGAAATGTGATCTGAACATGGCGGTCACTGGGAATCCCTCATCAGAGCTGTTAATTTTAACAGCTCTTGCGCTGATTCAGTCGCAGAACAAGACTGAGAAGGACAGATAGCTGGGGTCGGTAGCAGCACCTGTTCCACGGTCTGAATTGTCTCCATCAGCCTATCACTCCCTTGGGATTCGTAAGTCATCCATCTTTCCCTCAAACCTACATATTTCTAATGTAATCCTGTCCTCACACCAGCTAAACTTTGAACAACATCCACTAAGGCCACATAAAAACAAGACCTAAGAGATGACTAAGAGAACAAAATGTGTTTGCAGCTGTGTCGGTGTAAATGGCAGGAATCTCTTCCCCATCTTCTTTCACGGCAGCTTTAGCAAAGTACAACTCCTTAAAGCCGAGGCACAGAGCCTTAACACATCTATTTTCAAAGCTGTGGCTTTTTAAACGTAATGATTTTCCAAAACTCCAATCAATCATTAAAAATTACAAGCAAATATAAACAAAATATATATGGCCCTGGATTTCCTCCAGAGGCCTGTGGTACACTGCAGGCAGAGGATAATGTAATTAAATATGGGCAGTCTGCCGACTACTCACTGTCGGTTTTGGCCGGATGTGAGCTGAACAAGTTTGCCCTATTGCAAACACTTGTTTTACACTGCTACAACTTAATTGAGCTTGGAAAGCTTCTGCAGGCATTAACAATGGCTTACCCCACTAATGAGTAGGGATAATATGACCACTTTGACTCGGTGGGCAAAATCCACCCTCATATTCATTTTGTAACCTCACAAGTGAAGTAGGCACTTATGGATATGTGTGCTTGGGGAAAAAAGGAGAGCGATAAAATAAGCTTAAAATGGTTCCCTGCACTGAAAATATACTGCTGTGAAGAAGATCTCAGCTACATGATAAATGGAATACACAGGCATGATTTGCCCAAAAATCGATGGGGAACTTCCTCTACACTGCTGAGGCTCACCTCCTTTCTGAAGTTGCTTAGTCACCTATCTCAGACGAGATTTAGCCCAGGGAATCACAAAAGGGTTACTGAAATATCCTTCTGCAATAGGCCCGTTTGTACTCAGTGACAAGAAGCCGCCTGTCATTTCCTGACGTCTCTCTGGGTGCCATATTGACTTAGGCAAACCAAGAACTCTGGCACTAACGAACTCAACCAACTTCCAAGAGCAGAGTGGGAACATTTTCAGCAAAGTTTATTTGCTGGGTGGTGTTATTTATTTCCTTGATTGGGTTATGAAGCAGCATTTCTTTTGAATGGAAAAACAAATTAGTACATTGCCCAAACCCCTCCTTCTCCCTGGGAAGACAGACATTCTACCCACAAGCTTTATCCCAGACTAAGTCTGGAAGTCTTTTGAGGAAGCTCCTTGTTAAAAATACTGACAGTTACTGCAAAAATGGAATTATGGTACTCTGTCTTCCTTCCATATTGTACGATCTAGTTTGAAATTAGCTGCCTAGAATGGCTGCAAAATACAGGACAGAGATGAGTGATCTCTCTGCTACTGTAATTCAGATGAGACTGAATAGTTGCTTATCTGTTCTACAAAATGGGATCAAAAGGTCTTCCTTTAAAAGTCCCATGAAAGATGGCGATACCAGAGAGTGGCTGAAGCTCCCTGAAGTATGACATTTTGCCAGACTGTGGCTGGGTTTTGAAAAAAAGACCCTGCATGTTTGTCTCTCAGAAGGTCTTTTCACAATGCTCAGTCTTATACTTGAACACACACAATGAAGGCAGGCACAGGAAGGAGACTTGGCTTGAGCTCAGGATTCCCTGGTGGTTGGGACTTCAGGGTTATTTTCATTCTGTCTGACTTGTATGCTGTAATTGCACTGGGGCTGCAGACGACAAATTAACTTATATTTGCCGCTATTTACAGGTATTTGTTTGGATTCGGGGTGTGATTTTTTTTTGCGCATAGGGATGCGTCAAGCATGTGTGAACTTTGCATTTCATAAGACTAACATTAAGCAATGCACCTGGGAGATGACATAGCCTGCAGCCCATTACTTGTCAGAAGAGACTTCTGGAAAGCCATGTCTGTGTTATGTACGGAATATGGCATAGGGTTCACACAAAATGCATCCTTAACAATACTGCCAAGACATATTTGGAGTGAACGGGACAGACAGTTCAAAGCCAGCTTGCTCTCCAGCATCACTCAAGGAGAACCTCCTTCTGTTTATATTTGTACATAAGAGATACCAAAACCAGATAGTGTCTGCACCTGGTTTGCTTCTGACTTTCCCAAGTGACTTCCCACATGACTCACCTGGGTGGAGGATGGCAAGCAAACCATCGGCGAGATCCCTGTAAGCAGGCGCAAAAACAAACAGCAGCCTTTCTACTACTGTGCATGAAAGGCAACCCACGTACAGCTTTTACCTCGAATAACAGAAACAGGAAGACATTTGACTTTGTTTAGCTTTCCACAGGCCAAGAAGGTTTGCTCCCAGCTCAGGCCAGGCCTGGGGCCCTCTTGAGACCTCTTTGAAGCAGTAGCATCACAGGTGAGTAGAGTACCAAAGTAAACCTCTACACCAAGTTCCACAGTGAAAACCATACCTGGCAAAGGAACTTGGAGCAGGCAGCTCCAAATCAGAAGCCAGGCATTATTCCTGTTCTGTATCGAGTTTTAGAAAAAGCCTTTAGTAAGTTACCCTACATGCATCTGTTATTTATGCATGTCCACATCCACATATGAGAACAGCCATAAACATCTGACTGGTGGCCTGACTTTGACAGTAGCCAACATCATCAGATACTTAAAAAATACTACAGCCACCCAGCACGTGCGGCTGACACTTCTCTGGAACACATACCTAAACTCTGATGTATAGGAACATCACTAGCTAAACACTGACTTCAGGAGACTACCATACAGTTCATTTGACACATTTCTCAGTCACTCTTCCAGCCTAGGACACGTGACACAGAAAACCAAAAGGTTTCAGCAGCCAGGAACATAGAGAGCATCAGCAAAAGGCATCCTTGTGGTTGGTGTGATTGGGCAAGAAGTGGCTTTGAGATAAGAAAGGAAAAAGATGTGGCAGAAAGCTCACTGTTTTCCATTCCTTTCCAGACATAAACACATCCTGCATTAAGTGTAACTGACTAAAATGAGCATTAATCTTTATTAAGTATTCCTTTCCCTATACTTTGAATAACAATTTAATTCAGTAGCTTAGGGACTGTTAGTAAATGAATGTTGCTGAGCTCCCGGATGCCTGTATCTACCTAAGCAAACAAGAGTATAGATAGACATAGACGTATCTATGGTACAGATATAGAAAGACAAAGACAAACTGTTGTTTTCCAAATTACCGAGAAAACATTCAACTCAAATTTTGACAGAAGCTCAGTTCAGCTTTGCTGTTGGAACATGCTGGTGATAATGGAGGCTTCCTGCAATAGCGGCAACAACATTTCTTGTGAATCTAGACATATATTTTTCCTTGCAAAAGTGAATTTTTCCAGTTCCCACAAAAACAGGAACTGCCCTGCTTACTGTCTTAGAAGCTGATGACAGCTTTGTATTATATACTCGCGCTACAGCAGCATATTCTGACCTCAGCTGGATCCTTTGAGCTTAATACCATAGAGAAAAAGAGTAAATGATAGTTCCTGTCTGCCAGAAACATCTCGGCAAGATCCAGCCATGCCTACTCCTGAGATAAGGAAAGTGTACAAGATACCACAGGATCTCCTGTTTCTCACAAGTTGTATGTGCAGTTTCCACAGATAAGGTGCAGTAACCCACTCCTACAGGTAGGAGAGAACAGTGCATGTCACATGAACAAGAACCGCTCCTGCAGTTTGTCCCTACCTCTCCCTTTCCCGAAAGCCCCAGTGCACACCTGTGGCTGAGTGAATTTTCATGCTCCATTCGTAGGTTTGTTCAGCCTGGAAAGGAGAAGGTTTAGGGGTGACCTGATTGCAGCCTTCCTGAAGGGGAGCCTGCAAGAAAGATGAACTTTTTACAGTGACCTGTAGTGTCAGGGCAAGGGGGAATGGCTTCAAACTCAAAGAGGGTAGGTTTAGATTATATATTAAGTAAAAATTCTTCACTCTGAATGTTGTGAGACACTGGAACAGGTTGCCCAGAGAAGTTGTGGATGCCCCATCCTTAGGAATGTTCAAGGCCAGATTGACTGGAGCTCTGAGTGACCTGGTCTAGTGAAGGACCCACATTAGCAGAGCTGGAACTAAATGATCCTTAAGGTCCCTTCCAACGCGGGCCATTCTATGATTCTATGATTTGTCATGGCACAAAATCTGTAATTTGGGTACCCTAGTCTCAGGCATCAAGACTGACAAGAACATAGGGTTCCGTGCCATGGCAGAGGGAAGGAAGAAAAATAAATCACTTTAGTTTAGCCTGACAGTATGCTTAGTCTACATGGATGAGTATAAATTCAGATAACAGCAGCAGGGAGCTTAACTCGTCACCAAACTATTATGAAAGAGAAGTCTCATTTCCTTTCACCATCTTGTCTAGTATTTTTTGCTCATATCAGGGCTACTCACAGGGCTTTCCAATTTAGTAGAAGAGGAAGGAAAAAAAAATCTTCCCACATAATTTTATTGTTGTTGTTGATAAATGAAGAAAGAGAAAAAAGCCTAAGCCCAAAGTTATGAGTCACCTGAATGCACTTAAGTCAGATGTAGAATTAAGGAACAGGCACTGACATGCAGTCACGAAAAAATAAAAAGTTGCTTTAGCCTCTCTCAAAACGAATGCTGCAGGGCAGTAGGACTAAGGGGAGTTTAAAAAATAAAAAGAGAATGGGGGAGGGGGGAGGCTTCTTAACATATAAATCAGTGTCAAAATCCTTTTATCTTTTGGCGCCCAAATCTCTCATCTGCTTCAGAAAATGCTAAACAAGTCACTAGCAATTCTTTGTGAATTTTTAATTGGTGTTTTCACAACCTTATTCTTGATATTTCTAAGAGAAATTAGCAGATGTTCATGAGAGGAGTTTTAGAGAGAGAAATCTCTCGGATGGGGTAGGGGTGAGCCTGAGAAAGAGCTGGATGTCCTCTACCTTAGCACGGGCTCCAATAAAACCTCCTAGGTTTTCTCAGCTTCTGAATATACTCTCCAGGAGTGTAAAAAAGTGGGCTGAAATTGCCTACATTTGTGGGAGTGCTAGGTTTTATACACAGAATCTGCAGCACCCGGTCTCTAGTTTGTACATGGCAAGGTCACAGCAAGACAGAAGTTTAACCCTTCTCCCTGGTGCCAACACAAAACTGTTTTTTATTGCTAGAGAACAAAGAAAGAAGGGAAAACTTTAGGATGTATAGTAAATAACCTGCAACACGGTTTCAAAAACTTTATTTTCTGACCTCATCTACTGACTTGACAGAAAACTCCTTGAAGAGGGGAGTGTTAGGTCTGGTCTTGGAAATGGTTTATTAGATGGCTTATGAATAGACAGACAACAAAACACATCTCTCGGTAAGTTCTTCAAAAATTGTGTTTTGTTCAAGAGCCAGAGAACAAAACGTGACAATTTTCAATTTCAAAGATGCTGAAAATGGTTTTTTTTCAAAATTTTTAAAACAGATTTTTCAGTTGTCATTGTACAATGCCATTTTCATTTAAAGGTTGCTCTATGTAAGAGTAGGAAAGAAAGCTAAATAGTCAAAAACTGAAATAAATCTCTTTGAAGATAAATGAAATAGTCAACGTTGACTCTAACACAAATTTTTCTCATATTGGTGTTACAGCAATAGAAAGAAAATAAACCATTTTGTTTGGCCTAACCGAATTTTAAGTCAGCCACTGAAACAAAACATCCACTATTGACCCAACTTGGCTAAATGACTAAAACGTCCTGTCGCTGGAACATGTTGGGGGAAAGAGAAAGTTTTAAGGAAAAGGGAGGGTGTGCAGTCAGCACATTTTTGAGGTTGAAGTTTTTGAGTACATTTTTTTGAGGTTCCAAATGCTGTATGGCTGAGCAGAAGTGTGAAAGGAGCCATTAAGCTGTTCACCGTGCTGGAGCCAGGGCTGGATTACAGCAGCCAGAAACTTGGTCATTATCTTACTGTTTCTTCTTCCCTGTTTCCCACTTCTGCATCACAGACTCAAACAGCAAGTTCCTCAGGAGAGCAAGCAATATTTTATTTTGTGTCTGGGCAAAATTTACCTGCCTGGTCCATTGCAAAGGCTCTTCAGCACAAATCTGTGCTGCCACACCAAGAACAATTTTTCTCAAATGCAATATTGGCTTTCTTGTTCTCTTAAAATAAACATGACAAGTCGGTTGAAACAATTTTATCCCCCTTCTCCCAGTGAAAATACGACTTCAAACAAAAGTAAAATCCTCATTTTCTACAAGTTGCAGCATCTAGCTCTTTAAAATGGAAGAGGAAGCCCAGGCCTGCTCTACTGAATAAAGACACTATTGACCTGAGTTTGGGTTTTTGCTGCACACATCTACCAGCTCTTCATATGAACTCTGGTCTTAGGAGAGGTGGAACTGCAGGTCCTCAGAAAAATAAGCTGTGGGGTTGAACAGGTATAAATCAGCTACGTAAATGGACCTATCTCATTTGGATTTCTTAGTTCTAACTGGAACCTCTGAAACCGTGGATATTTGCACAGTTTTGGGCATGGTCAATGAAAATCTAACCAGCTATTTTGATTTTCAACAGGTACCTATCACAGCTGCACTATCAAGCCTAGACGAGAATAATCTGATTCTGGGCATTTTGTGTTCCCTAAGTCCATCAGCTTCCCCTCTCCTCACTCCTTATTATTATCCAAGCTGTGCCTTAAAGGGACTCAAAAAACCAAAAAAAAATCAATGTGTTTGTAAAGTTCTTCTTCTTCTTCACATCAGATTGAGAGAAGGGGGAAAAAAGCATCCTGAAATATAAAAGAGCCTTTCTGTTTCTCACACATCTGTAGCTTATTAAGGAGACTATCAGAACTGAAGACACTCTGACCAAGCAATTCCAGGTTTCCTCTGGTAGGGCATGATCAGACTGTAGTGTCGGAGGCTGGCAGGATGCCAGGAATCACCAGCAAACTGGCAGCAGGGGTAGTAGCCAGTATGGTGTGAAGTGTGCTCTTTGGTGCAAACAGTCCTGGAGGACTGAGAAACTGCCTAAGAATTCTAAGTCATTTGAAGAGATTGTGGCATGTTAGAACCCACAGAAAATTGTTTCTTCAATGCATTATTTATTGCTTTTCTGTATTTATATAATATCCAGCTTCCTGAGAGTAATTTGTTTTGGATTGTGTAACACTGGGCAGAACATCAAACATATGTTAATCAGTGGTAATAAAACACTGAGGTTTATGGTCACTGAGGTATTAAATATTGCTAATAAATTATAGGGCTAGCATTTTAAATGAGCTATAGTTTGGAGAAGAGCAGTAACACCATGTCTGAGAGCATTAATTGCCATTGCCCGACTTCCTAATTACCAAGAGTTTCAAATATGTTTTTAAACCAATATATCACTCTCTGTTATACTTGCGATGAAACAGAGCTGAAATTTGAAAAGCTACAATGGTGCTAAATATTTCACCCCTTCAAAGCACTCCATGGACATGAAAGCATGGTACCTCTGTGAAAGAGTTAATTATTACTATCCCCATTTTATACATAGGGGAAGCAGAAGTGCAGAGAGGTTAAAAGTCTCCACTGAGACCACCCAGCTTGTCAGGGTTTGCATGAAGGGGGGACACGTACTCTCCAGTCTTAGAGCACAACGAACAGGCAGTGCTCCCTTTCCCCAGATGCAGCCTGACTGTGCAGCAACAGCAATCCACTCACAGCAGTGGCATCCCATCCCCATACTGTGTTTCTTCTTCCTGTGGAAGGACTGGAAGACTGGCAAGGCACTGGAAGAAGCAAGAGGCACTAATCTACTCCTGGAATGACTCAAAGAGAGGGAAACTGTACTGCATATGACAGGCTCTCCTGCTTTCTATACATTACATTTTAAAAGCAACATTTTTTGTGACCTGCTGTCCTAGGATTTGCCTCAGGACTGCGTTGTCCCACAAGTCGTGCCCATCAGTGGAGACGACGCCACTGGTGTAGCACAAAACGCCCAGGGTGCACGTGCTGTGAGCACCACAGCACTGGGAGAAACACAAAGTCCAAAAGGATCTGACAAGTGTTCTGCTGCAGGCTTTTCTTAATGCGGCAGCGAGCGCATTCCACGGGCCGTGCGGGCAGGTGTGCTGCTAGCGAAGCAATCCAGGTGCTCCAGAATGGGACTTTCGCCAGGATCTTAAGGCATTACTCTAACACCAGGTAACAGCCTCCCTAGTGGAATGGTCCTTACCGAGAGCTGCACGAGGGTCAGGTTTCAAAGAAAGGGGCATCAGGAAGGCAAGAGCTGGGGAAGCCTGCTACATCTTTTCGGAGAACAGGGCTTGCGCTCATCCGAAGAGGATTGGCCTAAAGAGCCACAGACAGGCCACGCACAGTAGGTCTGAGAAGCCTGGCAGCATTTAAGGATGAGCACTGCTCGTCCTCTGCCTCCCATTCACCTTGTTTTTAGCCCAGTTCCCACTCTGTATTAAAAACAGGAGCCAACTACCTTCTGTCACTGTCCTTTAAATTCTCTCCAAGCATAGTCCAAACAAACCAGCTTAGTGCTGAAATGCCCTTATCTGCACCCCTGCCTTAAACCTGCAGGGCACATTCACAGAATCACAGAATCATTTAGGTTGGAAAAGACCTCCAAAATCATTGAGTCCAACCTTTGCCTGATTACCATCATGTCAACTGGACCTGAGCACTACATGACACATGCAGTTGTTTCTTTGAACATATCCAGGGATGGTGACTCCATCGCGTCTCTGAACAATCCATTCCAATGTTTAACAACCCTTTCCATGAGTAAATTCCTCCTGCTATCAAACTTGAACCTCCTCTGGTGCAGCTTGATTCCATTTGCTCTCATCCTGTCACTGGTTGCCTGGGAGAAGAGGCCAACTCCCACCTGGCCCCAGTCTCCTCTCAGGTGGTTGTAGAGAGCAATAAGGTCCCCCCCGAGCCTCCTTTTCTCCAGGCTAAACACCCCCAGCTCCCTCAGTTGCTCAGCTCATGGGAGTTACTCTAAAGACCCTTCAGCAGCTCCATTGCCCTTCTCTGGACATACTCCAGCACCTCAATGTCCTTCTTGCAATGAGGAGCCCAGAACTAAACACAGGATTCAAGGTATGGCCTCACCAGTGTCCAGTACGGGAGGACAATCACTACCCTGACCCTGCTGGCCACTGTATTCCTGACACAGGCCAGGATGCCATTGGCCTTCTTGGCTACCTGGGCACACACTGGCTCATGTTCAGCCGCTGTTGACCAGCACACCGAGGTCCTTTTGTACCAGACAACTTTCCAGACACTCTTCCCCAGCCTGTAGCACTGCCTGGGGTAGTTGTGACCAAAGGGCAGGACCCAGCACTTCCCTGTGTGGAACCTCATATCATTGGCCTTGGCCCATCAATCCAGTCTGTCCAGATCCCTCTGCAGAGCCTTCCTGCCCTCCAGCAGATCAACACTCCCACAGAACTTGGTATCACTGAGATTTCAGGCAGCTCCAGGCACTTTGCTGCTCACCAGACCTTGTGTTTTGGGGCAAGAGAAAACAGGAACAGCTAGCCCTGACTCACGCATAAGTCACAGGGGCTACAACCAAACACGTAACACGACAGCAAGTCCGCAGGCAGGGAGTGACTCACGGAACCAGGAGGGGCTGTGGCTTGTCCAGCAGGGCCATGTCTGGGTGAGGGTGGGGAGACAGCTCATGTATGGCAACGTGGCACCACAGGAGCCACAGGACACGTCTGTTCCGCTGGCCTGCCTGCTGCCCCCCTTGCTCCTGCAGCTCTGTTCCCTCCCTTCAAAACACGGGGGGTCACAGATCCCACCTGTACATCCAGGTACCTCCCTGCCCACTGCAGAGTGGGAGAGCGAGCCCTCACCTCACCCGGGGCTGGGCTTAGGGTCCTGGTGTGGTGTAGGTGCCACCAGCCCTGGCAGCAAACCCCCTGCTGATGTGGCAGGGCAAGGAAGAGGCTGAATAATGAACCCTTGCTGCAGGGTGTCTGATGAGACATGCAGAGCATAAGGACATGATATTTGGCAGCAGGAGCCTGCCTTTCTGCTTTGTGGGCTCTTTACTGGCTGCCTTGTGCCTCCTGACGTAGGCACTCTGCGTGTGGCGTAGCCCAGGCTGCCTCAGGGGCACCAAGGGGGCCAGCTGGCTGTGGCATCCCCTCCCTGGCACCGCCGTGAATAACAGCACTCCCACTGCTCCCAAGAGGACTCTGGTGCCATCACAGGGTGACCTGTCAGGGAGTCTGGCCTGGGGCTGGCAGCAAGAGGACACAGCTGAAAAAAACATCTTTACTCCAACAAGGCAGTCACTTTGCTGCCAAAAAAAGAAAATTATTTAATTTCTCAGGACAAAAGGGAGCTGAAAATTGGGATGAGAAGAAAGACAGAAAAGAAATAATGCAAATCAAAGCACATTCAGACATTTCACAATTGTATAGTGAGAAAGCATAAAGAGCCTTCACAAACAAACAGTCACAGACATGTTCCAGCCTCAAAATCAAGGATGACACAAAAATTGCATTTAAGGAAGAAACATTTATCAAATGAGAAGCTAAATTCTGTGAGGGAAGTTCCCTAAGCTTCCTTCAGAAAATATATGTAAACTCCTAAGATGTTTCCAATGTTTTTTCTTAACCCTCCTATCTCCTATTCCTTGCACAGACTTATTAAAGAAAACACAACCCAATACATTGGTTTGTAATACTCTGAGCTCTCCTGACACTCATGATCAATGGAGTTATGTGTTGAAAAACTACATTTTTGCCTCTAAAACACATTTAAAGTTATGAATAATTTGCAGTCCATCCTGCCCCTTATCTCCCTGATCTTTTAATTGCTGACGACCACTGTATACTCTGGCAACCACTTGGAAAAGCCGTGCAGGTGTTTCTTGCAAAGCCCTGCTTGAATTCTCCGTGCAGTGAGCATGATATGGCCTCAGGTCATAGCAACTGGGCTTGGATTTATAGTAACAACGAATTTGAGTGCTTTCCCAGAAGGCTGCAAGCCTCAGTTGCACTATGCAGTGCTAGAAGCACATCTGGTCACAAACAACTTGAAATTGTACATGAGCAATGCTTTGCTATTCATATATCCCACCAGCACTGGCAAACCGTAAAACCTTTGGGTAACTGCTTCTGTCTGGTGGTCTTGTGGCTGCTGGATCTGCTGCCACTGAACTCAAAGAGACTTCAGAGGAACAGGATCACAGTGTGGTAGAGTAACAAGATAAAGCCCTCGAACACTCTGCCTGAATTTCTGCCTGCTGCGATGTTAACAGTGAGCCCAGTCACAGGAGCAGAAGCTGCCCTAGCAGACCAAGTATATTTGAAGGGCCCTCACAGGCTTGACTCTCCTTGAATATTAAAATCCTGAGGATAATTTTCTCCATAGGCCACCCTAAAACATGTATTTATTAAAGCTGCTTTTAGAAATTACAAAACACAAGTCCCACTACAGACCAGAACTACTTCCACATCAAAGCAACCTGATTCTTCCACCAGATTTGTAAAGTCTCGGTTCTTAACCCTCCCGAAAACCAAAGCCCCGTAAATATTTACTTCTCTGTCCAACACACACCTTGGTTCCTGCTTGAGTGTTACAGGCAACACCACTTCAGTCATGCAACAGACAGACACGACTTCCTTTTTGCTCCCTCCCTCATGCTTTCCCTTTGGTTCCTCTGGCTCCGGATTCAAGCACAGCCAGCCATTGCACTTGCTGAAAATAGACTGCACATAAAACTTCTCTTTTGTTCAGTCCAACCTGTTTCTCCTGAGTGGAATAGGAAGAGCCAACAGATCAGGACTTCAGCAGCGCTACTGTTAGTCACCACTGTTCACCTTGCTTCTGATGTTACCTGTCTTGAGCAGAAGATACGTAAGTAGTAATAGCATTTCGGTTTGCTACTATGCAAGTCCCCTACCAAAAATTGACGGTGCTGTTTTATACCAATTGTCATTATCCTACATCCCTCCTCAGCAGCTGGGGAACTGATACTCGGATCAAAATGTGAGCTGTCCCATAATTCAAAATATACTTCAAAATGTTCAAGTCTAGCTTCCTACTCTTCTATCAAAAGAAGCGGGGATGGGCTTGGGCTTCTCTTCTAATAGCCCTTTCTCTTGGCTTTGCATGGGTTCTTTCATTTCCTCAATGTTTACCTGGCACCATTCTGGACATACTTAAGGCAGATTTTCCCTCCATCTGTTTTTGGTTTCCTCACTTGATAACTGAGTGTCCTCTGTTGGATCAAATCCTCCTGAAGAACCACGCATGGAGCTGCTTCATTTCACTGTAAAATCCATGGAGTCCTATACACCTGTATATTCCTGTATTTCTTGAAGCCTAAGGTAAGGCTAGCAAATAGCAAGGCTTTAACCAAAAAGGCTTAAAAGTGCATACTTCCAAATGGTGGCTATTAGAGATTTAATTTGAACCAATTTGGGAGGGGGAATCCCACGTTTGGATTACTTATCACAAGCTGGGAGCTGTACTCAATAATCCTTATGGGTCTCTTCCAACTTGAGATACTCTACTATGAGTCCATAAGAAAAAAAACCTGTCAAATGCAAGAAGAGAAAGTTCTGTGAGTTCTCCAATCATTTTTGTAGCCAAGAAAACTTTTTGGTATCCACATGCTCAGATTTTCTGTCCCATCTTATCCGCAATTCTCAGACAGCACTTCTCCGTGCCATGCCCTAAAGGAGAGAAGTGCCAAACCCCAGCAATGTAAAGCATGTAAATGCCTGAATAAAAATACTATGAGGATGAGAAAGCTATATTGGATTAATTTTAGTCTAATTTGCCTTGTAGAGAGGTGCAAGGAGGAAAGAGAAACAGCTTTATCTGAAGCACTTTTATGATCTCCGTTACCGGAGCATCCTAATTCTTTACAATCTCTAGTGTATTTATGCTAAAAGCATACTTACGAGGGGGGGGAAATATTATCTTCTGCATTTTACAGATGAGGAACAGGGATTCAGATACTTAAAAAGTATTTACGAGTAAAAGTCTCACTGATTTCAGCTGAAGCTGGGTCCCTAAATTCTCCTGAGAAATCAGCCGAAAGCAGGTACAACATGCCCAGGTAAGCATGGGGTTAGGGACCTGACACTTTCAGAGCTCAGCTGCCCAGAGGCCACACAAACCATGGAGTACAAGTCCCTCAGTGCACTGGTACCTGCCCTGTTCTGCTCTCCCTGTTCCAGCAGCTGTAGTTCCTGGTGCTGAGCTTGTCTTGTTCCTTGCCCCTGCTGAAGAACATCCTGCTTCCTCCAGACCATGCTGTCAATTCATCAAGATCATTCAGACTCCAAAGTTCGTCTCTGAAGCGTTCACTCTTCCTTTCTGGCTTGCAGTCATTGCAGTAAGGACTCTCTGTACTCCATCGTGTAACTGCCTACCCTTAGCAATGAAAGCCATCAAGCAGAACAAGACTCATTTCAAATCTCAGCTGTGCTTTACATATTCCTCCATCTGACAGGGAACTGATCATCATTCTCTGAGCACAGTTTTGCCCCCATTTGTTCATGCCATCATCTTAAGGCAATGAAATTTATGCCCTTGATAATGTCAAACACCTTAGTAAAGGCAAAGTAAGGTTAAATGGTTGTTCCTTTTATGAGGTGCGTTTTCTGTACCTAAGAGGAAATCAGATCAATTTGATATGACTTTGAGAGAGAACGTGAGTAAACCTATGCCGTACAGCCACTTATAGCCCAGAAGAAAATAATTTAGGAAGTCTACAGTAATAAGAATGGGAGTCAATGCCTGCTGAACCTAGATGGTTTCCATCCCCTCCTAGAAGTATTGAAGAAAAGTTTCTGAAGAATATTCATGTTGCTGCTTTCTGCCACAATTTGTTGAGAAGTGGTCAAATATACATGATTTCTCTTGTAAATTGGCCACAGACAAATTATTTATTTTCCCCAACCCAACTAATACCTTTCAGAACTGCTAAGTGAGGCTTTGCTATTCTCCATTCACTGTTTACGACTTCACAAAAGAGGTCCTGTGAAACTACTTTTATTTTAATAATTGTTATCACATGAAATTGTTATTTGGGACCAAAGTCACTCAAGTATAGGTGTACCGGTATCACTAAAATTACTCTTAAGAGAAATCGATCATCTGCCAGTTAGTTACTCTGTCTTCTCTCAGTGTGTGCTACTGCGTTCAGGCTTTGGCATGCTCAATTCACATCGTGCAGATGTGCTTGTGGAAATGAAATCTTTCCCTTTTCAGTTCATTAGATTTAGGCAAAGTCTTTTCTGCTTTGGTCTCAGACTTCTGCTTTCCTCCACTGTTTCTCATGGCTCTCAGAAAGACTGCAGTGGCAAAATTGTCAGCAGTTCATAAGGGGGCCAAATCCTTTCAGATGTTGTGTACAAGCTTCAGGGCTGTTTTCAGATTTACTTCCTTTCTTGTTTCCTTGCAGATATCCCTTTGATCCACAGAGTAGATTTGGACATCAGATATACAGTCAGCATGTGGGACAATTTTCCTACAAACTGGCCACATTCACAGTCATGACTAGTCTGTTGGATCTCCAGAGATCAAAATGAAACGTATCCAAAGTCTGCATTGTTTTTCTACGCCCTAGACTGTGACAGCAAAGTAGTCCTGGAGCCAAACTTCCTTAAAGTTGACAGGACACCAGACTTGAGTCATCTGGGCACCAGACTGGATCCAACTCCAGTAGCTGGAGATGAAGACAAATCTTTTTAATTTATCATAGGAGAGATTAAAAGGTGCTGATCAAAGTCTAAGCACTACTGTCTTTGTCTGGACTACTATGCTTATTTCAGTTAAGCTGCCACTCACTGGCACCTCAATACAACTTCTTTTTTTGATTCTCTCCACATACAAAACACAAATAAGCAGAGCTTGTACTAGGCTACAGGGTTTTTTTGTTTATATTGTGTTTCAATTTTTTTTAAAGAATAATAATCGAGAGAGTGGAGACTTAAAGTCTGTGTTTCTTACACTCAATGCATGGGGACTTCCGTTTTTGCTCCAGTGCACTTTTTTTGTCCATGCCCCTGCTTGGCAGGTAGGAGGGAGCAGGAGGTGCTCTTCCCTTAGGGCAATGAGGAGGCTTGGCTCACTCAAACAGAAACCACTAGGGTCTAGGCTGGGACACATCCAACAGCAGACCCTCACTGCCATCCTGGGTAAGAAGGCTTGAGCCTCCCACCATCCTCTGTACTCTCACAGTTATTTCCAGTGCTCCAACTTACTAAACATCAAAAAGAAAAGCAGGTGCAACGATTCGACAGCCAGGGCCACAACTAGAATGAAGCCTCAAAGAGGGAAGAGCTGGACCAACATCTTTATGAGGACTGGCCTTGAAAGTGGAAATATTTAATCCTCCTCATTTTTAAACTACTTTCTCTTGGGTTTTTTAACCATTTTACTATCTAGAGAGATTTCTTCAGTTCCTGGGTTAAGAGGTTAGCAAGATTTGCTCCAGCTTTCTTTTTTTTTTTTTTTTACAATACAGGGGTGTGACATGAGAAACTGAGCACAAATCTTCTATAATTAAGACAGGGAACCTCCTGAAACTAGTCAGGTTTCAAAAGCAAATATATATTTAAGCACAATCACAGTATTTCAGGAAAATTTTAAAAGCTTTAATCATGAGGAAAGGGTAAAGGCACTTTTATTTCAGTCATAGTTCAAGCATCATCCATCTTCCTTCCCTTCCATAAAGGCAAACATTCTCAAGTTACAAGTTTTGAAAGATTTTTCCAAGTCTCCATTTTCCTTGGAGCTTAATGCTGTCTTTAATCAAGACCTCCTTGTGGAGCACTACAGCTTATTCTACAGTCCTTGTAATCAGCATTATTTCTAGCTATTCACTTTTCCAGCTTCAGTAGTAGAAAGCAAGGGTTATTTTCAAATTTATGATTGCATCAAAAATACTATTTAATTTAAAATTATTTAATTTTTAACGCTAACTCAGCTAAATTTTCCTAGCAAATACTGAAACTGAAGTTCAGCTACTAACACTTTCTAGGAGGAATGCCCTTCCTTTGCTGTAGAGATTTGTGGACAGTATTTTTTTTAGAAGTAAAAAAATAATTAGCTCCTGAATGAGTTCCAGGTTTAAACTTAAAGACAGCTCTCTGGAAAATAGCAGTCAAAAAACTCAGGGTTCTGAATAAATCGAACCTACACATATTTGTTTAAGGGTATATAAAATGTATTTGATGTAAACCCCAGAAAAAGGAGTAAGAAATAGATACTTTAAGTGCCTGGGAGAAGTATTTGAGATATATGAAACTCATCCCAAGCTAATAAATAAGAAGCGTTTCTACAGTAAAGAGTCAGAGAAGTTGTCTCATGACAAATACAGTAGAATAAAAGTAAACTACAAGCAATGCTGAACACAAAGAATAAATGACAAGAGTGTTTGGAGACAGCCATGGTGAGGATGAGTGGTGGGCCCCCACACTGCAGCCCGGTGCCTGCCCTGAGTAGGTTGTCCTGAGGCAGGGCTACATCTCAGAAGAACTAGACTGAAACACCCTCCTGCCTGGGCTGCAACAACAGCTCACGGAGGTAGACAAGCCTCCATTAACCATTCCCAGGCTGCTGCTGTGTTCTGAACAAATCTATTATGAACAGAGAAAACTGTATTTTTTTCCTGGACTCACTGCTAAGCAGGGTTAGCAGATTTGGTAGTGTTTCAAGGATATTAAAACAATAACCAATTGGGGACATGATAGACAGTGCTTCCTTACTGTGCCTTCCTTCCTCAGGAATCGGCTGCTGGCAGTATTGATTCACTTGGTAATGTGGAAAAGACAATGTAGAGCCTTTTAAACATCTTTTTGAGCAAAACAGTGCAAAGCACATGTTGTGGTTTAACCCCAGCCAGCAGCCAAGGCCCACGCAGCCACTTGCTCACTCCTCCACCAGCAGGAAGGGGAAGAGAATCAAAAGGGTAAAAGGTCAAAAACTTGTGGGCTGAAATGAAGACATTTTAATAGAGAAAGCAAAAGTGGTGCACACAAGCAAGGGAAAAACAAGGAATTAATTCACTGCTTCCCAAGGGCAGGCAGGTGTTCGGCCATCTCCAGGAGAGCAGGGCCTCATCACACATAACAGTGACTTGGGAAGACAAACGCCATCCCTCCAAGTGTCACTCCTTCCTCCTTCTTCCCACCATGTTATATACTGAGCATGATGTCGTATGGTCTGGAATATCCCTTTGGTCAGTTGGGGTCACCTGTCCCGGCTGTGTCTCCTCCCAGCCTCCAATGCACCCCCAGCTTCCTCACAAACATGGCAGTACGAAAACATCTTGGCTCCGTGTAAGCCCTGCTCAGCAATAACAAAAACATCTCTATATTATCAACAGTGTGTTCAGCACAAATCCAAAACTTAGCCCCATCTTCCCACTGTGAAGAAAGTTAACTCTAGCCCAGCCAAACCCAGCACAGCACAGCAGGTATTTACAGAAATTACAGTTTGGGGTAAATTTAGAGGAAAAACAGTGTTCAATTCCCACCAATAGCAGCTGTATGTGGTCAGGCTGATAGATAAATTAGCAAACTGGGGAGACTCTGTTTCCTAGAAAGAGTAAAGTACAGCCTCTTCCTCCTGTTCAGACAGCAAGAAAAGAGTTCAGCTCTCTTGTCTGGATGTATCCATGCACTGTCACACTTTCATGTTTTTAGCATGAATATATTACTCAGGAATGAAGGAACATACCAAAACAGTTGACAGATAACAAAGGGCATGGAAGAATGAAACAGATGAAGACGTTTAGAAGAACAAAATATGTTTGCTATCCCAAATGTTTCTTGTATCAAAACATAAGGAGATTTCAGAAAAGGATCTGAAGGAGAGATAGGTGACAGGACAGTTTGAGGAAAGTGTTTTCTGAATTTAAGTGATGGCCAGGGACATAGCGGGAAGAAGAAGCAAAACAAATAGGGAAGACGACCAGCACAATGTGGTGATAGCTGTTGTCATGAAGCTGGGCTGAGTGGATTCATGGGGCAGATTTTCTGATGAGGCACTGAAGAAAGAGCTGAGGATCAAGGAAAGACTGAAGTGGAGAGAAGCAATAGCTGAGGTCACTTGAGAGAACAGAGAGCAGGGAGAGGATGCCGAGAGTGACAAAAAAGTGATAGACATTAATGGATTGGAGGTCTCAAGAGGGCAGGGTGAGGCAAGGGGCAGAGGGTAAATATGCTTTGTTGAAAGAAGTGGAGAGGTGAGAGAGAAAGCGGTGCTCAAACCGATCAGAGGAGGACCAGTGTTTTGAGAAAACAGAAGCAGGGCTCTTTCAGCGAGTGGGAGTGTTGCTCTGGGCTTGTAAGTCAAGGGGGGTGAGGGAAAGAAGACTAAGGGGCTAGGAGGTCAGGCAGGATGTCAGCCGAGAAGGCAAAGTCAGCTTCAGGTGAGATTATGAAGGAAAGCAGGTATCATAACAATTAGAGGGGGAGTGGGAGAGGAGCCGTGATTCGGAGAGGACGCCTGCTCACTAATACCTCCCTGCCAAGGAAGAGGCTGGCCAGGGCTCTTAGGCACACACTGCAGGAATAGTGTAGGGCCTTTACGAAATCTGGCAGTCTTTTAGATCCTAGTCTCTTCCCACCCACACCCCACCAAAATGAATAGCTCCATTCATTTGGGCCAGAGTATTGATTTCAGAGTCTTCTCTAACATGGAAATTCATTGAGGCCTCTTTGCCTTTGCTAAACCATTTCCTGAGTGTTTCTCCAAGATCAGAGCGTGCCTCCTCCTGACCCCAGGAAGAGGGAGAGCCCAGCCTAGAGTGCTGGCAAGGCTGGTAAAAGTCAGTAATGAGCAGATCAGCCCCGGACCACGAAGGCCAGCACCACAGAGTCCTCCCTCCTTTTTCTTGTCAACGCGTGAACAAGCCACTATCATTCCCTCTGTCCCAATGAGTTTGCCCCTGGTTTAGACAGACCAAGGATCTTCAAGCACAGCCTGCATTGCTAGGCTACAAACATTCACGTTTAAAGCTCCTGGAGACAACGGCAGCCCTCCGACACCAGTTTTTGATCAAACGCAGCCGTCTCTGCGCAGGGAGCCGATACAAGTGCTCCGAGATCGTTATCAGGGCACCGCGCGCAGCGGCAACGGTTTGACACCACCGCGCCAAGACCTCTGCCTGTCACTTCGCCTGCTTGTTTGCTCTCACAGCTCTTCCTTTTTCTCAGCCTACAGGTTTTTGCTCTTCACTTATACAAGTGCTTTTTTAACACTTTAAGACTATGCTTTTGCTCTTATTTAGGGCACATCTAGTGCGATACACACTGGCATGGAGGACGTACAATAACATAACATAATTGACAGCCGTTCTACTGAGATGCTAACTACTCCTTACAGCCTGCGTGCAAAAGAAACCACGTTGAATGCGCAGTGTTTTTAACTTAAGACACCAGAGAATTAAAAGCACTAAAATAGACACTTCATACTACAGACAGCTGTTGCCAGCTGTGCCTTTGAATAGAATTTCTAACAAAACTGGCCTCATGAAAATAAAAGAGGCTTCTAAATATCATCCCAGAGAGCAAATAGAAAATTATTTTGCCTTCTATCATCTTTTTACCTGCTCTTATTTGCTAGAGTAATCACATATGGTTTCCAGAGGTTCTATAATTTCCATAAATCCTACGCAAATTCACATCATCCTCCAACAGGTTGATGGCTCACTGGATGTAACTTTCCTGGGGTGCTTTGAGCCTGAGTGTTTGGCAGTTCAATTCAATTACAACATCAGCTCTAGAACTGAAAGCAAAGTGTCAAGCGATCCTGGGCAAAGCAATCACCTCAATGAATTAATGTTTGCACTAAGCTTCTGAAGAGACAATGCGTTACAGAAGCACCAACAATACCAGATGTAGGTTTTCTTCCTCATAGGCCTTTTGCTTGTAGGGAAGTTCAGATGATACATGACTCATTCTGAATTTTTGCATGAAAGAGCTGTGACTCCTTTCTTGAAGGAACAGGTAGCAGCTTTGCCCTCCAAAACCCAACAAAGTTCACACAAAGAACAGCATTCCTTGCACTCTGAGTCCCTCTCTGTTATCCATACACTTACTTTTCACTGTACATAAAATTACTTTTCATCAGTTTTAAGCAAAGAGAAGTGCCAAATGACAGACAGCTCAGATGCCTAAGCATGAATGCAGAAAGATTTAATAAAAATTCCTGCTGGTATTTTCAGGGGGGCGTGTTCATCAGACTTTCAACTAATCTCAAAGAAGTTTTAAGTCTTGTCTTAAGGAGGATCGCAAGAGGTCTCTTGGTAGTTTTCAGCGTATGCTCTACCAGCCTCACAGAGTTACAAGGCACGAAAGAGCAAGAAAAGGGGACTGCAGGAAGGTAGATAGTAAGAGCTCAAGGATCTTCCATTCAAGCAGTCAGTATGAAAGTTCTTGTAGACAGCAGTCATATTTGTGCTGCATGCTAATCCCATCCAGGTTTTAGTGTGCCCAAGGAGACTGACAACTAGGAGAATTAGGCTTCAAGCCATGTTGAAAGTGAGCTTCAGGGAGAGCACAAACACATGAGTCACAGCATCTCTGGGGGATTGCACAGAGCTGACCTGATTAGCGCTGAGGATGAAAGAGCAACCCACAATAACACCCTCCACGCTACAGGGGCTGCAGAAAACCACCTTCAGAGCACACATGCATTCTCTTGCCGTGGCTAGCATGGTCCCTCTTTTAAAAGACAAACTTGCTGTGGTATCAGACATACTAAATGAGGGCTACCTCACTGGGCTACAGCCGAGACTTACATGTGTATCACCCAGCCTTGCTGCATTCCAGTACTCATTACCCAGCTCAGGAGTGAGGTATAAATGGCTTTGCAAGGGCTTCATGCCCTTCTCTTCACATCGTGGAGAGAACACTTGTAACCTGCTCTGCTCGTGCCTTGTTCAGACCAGCAGCGAGTACATTCACACTGCATGGGGATAACTCCTGAATCTCTGATCTCGGACATCCAACAAAAGGGGTGCTCCTGAGATTTGTAGCTAGCTCACTCTTCTGATACTTGTCACCAGGTAGAAAAGTGTTTTGTAATTGAAGGCAGGATTCACTTTTACAGATATTTGACCAAATGTTCAGACCACCTGACCAGGCAGATCATTAGTTCAAACCTTTCACAGCCTTCATTTCCAAGTATGTTATGAAAATAAAATTACTGAAGCACGTAGAAAGGAGATGAGAGAAGATGTGAGCAAGGCCAAACACAAATTAAAGTGTGAAATAAACATTATTTTTAGAAACTTCCACACGAACAGGATCCCTAGAGGAACGGGATTTCCTATCCTCCAACTGTATCCTCCAAGAGACCAAGAGCCAAACACCATTTTTAGAAGAGACCATAGAGGTTTGTGGCTGACAAGAATCACAGGAGCAGGAGTTAAAAATGAAATATCATTATTACAATAAACAGATCAGATTGGAGGGAGTACGAATCTACCAACTTTTTAGGGCATAAGCGAACTTCTAAATTGTAAGGTTAAGAAAAGAAAAATCTCTGCTGTCTATTTATCCTACAAATGTCTCTGTAAAGGTGTTTGCCAAAGCTTTCTGGGGGCAGTTCGGTACAGTTGAGTGGAACTGGTCGTTAAAATCCCAGGTGGTTCCCAAGGTAGTTGTTAAAAACCTTATTAGACAGAGGAGCACCCCTCTAGCTGTGCCCATTCTCCTCCTCATTTGCTCATTTTCCCATTTTTCAGGCTCAGACCCAGAAGACTGTGGCCCTCCCTTCATACCACACCTCTCATCACAATTCTGCAACTAGCTGACGGCGTGGCAGAAGCACCCTCAGAACCAGAAACATCTTTAGAATTGTACATCCCAAGAGGATACAGGGCAGGGGGTGGCTGAGTACCAGAGCTCTTGTGCTCCAGGGTGACTACAGTGGGAAAGCCACCAGAGTGGGCAAACTGAAGCCATCTCATTTGCTCCTGTACACCCTCCAATCCAAAGTGTCACCCTTCAGCTAAGAGCACAACCTAAATAGTTAAAAAACAAACAAACAAAACAAAGCAAACCCCCAAACCAAACCCAAACCAAAACAATCCAGCAACTGAAAAACCCATAAATCTCTTTACCACATAAAAGCTGGGAACAGAGAGAAAGTTAGGCAGGATGCCAACTTCCTGCCACTTTGCAGACAAAGCATGTCACACCTTTAGTTTGGACATTCATAAATAGATTCAAACTGTTGATACTTCAGAGGCCAGTGAGCAGAAACAAGGAAATTTCTTTTTAAACACTAATGACTGTATTCGACTGCAAGACTGCCATGTGGGCAGCAGACGAATAGCAGACTTTGTGAGACCACGTCTGGCCTCCCACCCAACACTCGTTTCTGCTGTAAGCAGCAGCATGTACTGAAAGAGTCATCTCCTTATATCTGCGTGGATAGTGAGGCAAGCTATGAATTTAATGCTTTCTTAAATGAGCTAACAAATAAATTAACCCTTTATTTTAAAATTATCATGAAAACGAACCCTACAATCTAGCACGACGGCCATTGGCATCCAAGTTTGGTGATACTGAGTGCTAGTGGAGAATATTTAACAGAGTCTTTTTTGTCTTAAACAGCAAGCCCAGCCTTTACTGAGGACAGAGGATTAGGCAAACACACTTATCAAAAGATGCTTCCCAACCCTTACCGGCCTCAGACTCATGTTTCTTCTTCAGTTTGTATTCTCTATGACCAAGGAGAGTCAGAGACGGGAAGAAAAGTGAGCATTGGTATTTCTCAAGCAATCCTCAAAAGATGTTTGGTATGAGATGGTTTCATTAAACCATCATCTCAATTCCGAGACAGTTCAAATATTGCTCCTGCCTGCCACCTCCAGCGTTGGTAAGCCTGTCCTTGTGCACAGGCACACCCAGCTGGCTTGGCACACAAGTGGTTTGCATCACCGTGCATCAGCAGCCTGGTCTTACACAGCCCAAGCTCTGCAGAAGCCAGAACAGCTGCTGCCCAAAGGAGACAGCAGGGTCTTGTACATGAGACACAGGTTCAATTGCCTCTCCCCAACAAGTTATTTCACTATTGCATCCTGCCATTCGCCATCTGAGGAATAATCCTCTTCCCCTGCACAAAGTGTTGTAACAATAAAGACAGACTGGTAGGAACTCTGATATTAGAAGAGCAGGAGAAATGTGAATCTCTCAGATGCATTTTCAGGAGCAGAAGCAAATCTATACCGGCTCTGAGAACTGCGCTTGGGTCCCAAGCTTAGGCTTAACTGCAGCAATTGCCCTTCGTGTATCTTTCAGAACAAGGTTTTCTGTATTCAGTCAAGACTTCAGGGAAGAATTTGGGTTTAATTCAAAGAACATGCCTGCTTAAACCTTGCTTCTGGGTGGAGTAATCAGAGGTGGGTTCAGTTATTTTATTTCTCCCATAAATTATGCGAGTCTAATGTGTCAGTCTTAGAAGTTCTTCCATCTGAAGATGGGACTTGTGCCAATTATGTCATAATTTTTCTTGCCTCAAGTACCTCATATTTATTGTATAGGAATCAAAATCCTAAGCAGTTCAGGTGGTGAGTAGATTTCCTTGTGACAATGAAGCACATTTTATTTTAGAATTTCAGGCCAGCTTCCTGCCACTACATAACAAAAATATGATTAATCATATGTAAAATCCATATTTGGAAATAGAAATAGAAAAAATGCTACAATGGCCCAATTTATCTGGGGAAAATTTATTCTATCATTACTTGACAACATAATTTTATAGAATAAAACACTTTGTACTGAGGGAATTTCACTTCTGTGTTAAAATACCTTCTTACTGCAAAATAGTGTAGGAAAGGCTTGAATTTTAGAAAAGATTAATAGGCTAGATAAGCTCACTCTAAAAGGACATGCCAAGACACTTTTTACAGATGGAATTGTACTAGGCATAATCTTATTTTAAATGAAAAATAAATAAATGCATGAATAGAGTTTATGCAGGGGCTGGATTGGTTTGGGGTTTTTTGTGAATAGAAAAATACAGAGTTTTATGAATTACAATGAATTCACAGAAATCTGCAGCGAAGGAAATCATTAAAACATTATACCGTCCAAATACATGTGGCAAGTGTGTGTATACATAACTGAAAATACTTCAGACTTGACGGAGAGATTTTTACCCAGACATCTCAGAGAGCTTTCTGAAGATAGGAAACATCATTTTGCAAGGGAGCAAGGCAGACAGAAACCAGGGAAGTGGCCTTTCAAGTGATCTACATGGTCAAAAAGCATAGGATAGAAAAGAGGTGTCCTCAGAGTCTGGTCTCATACATCGAAATTATACAGCGTACGGTGAATACACAGTATTGGGTGTGTGGAATTTTTCTTGCTACAGAACACTGGTAGATTGCAATAGAGCGACTCTTACCCTAGTTTCCAACTGATACTGCCTTTTCTGGGATTTGAAGCTGCTTCATTTTGCTGGAGGAAGACTTCTTATTCACAGGGAAAAAAAAAATACACTTTCATGTTAAGGCCAGTTGATTTTTGCACTTAATTTTGAAACTGATTTTGAACATACTGCCTTTCTCAGCACTGACTCTTAAGTAGGTCATCCTCATCCACAGGTAATTTTTAGGTGCACTCCTAAAATATGACAAAGTTTTTCAGTGCAGCAGAGGCAAAAAAGTAAAGCTGGAAATGCCACTGGAATATTCAAGAAAGGAACTTGAGCATTGTATTTAAACCTTGGGTATAATATGACAAAGTAATTCTACCTATATGTGCACTAGAAGAACACAACTCTATAAGGAACATAAACAAAAAATCCTTGGCTACTTCACATTGAGAGTGTCCTTAAATCTTTCATTGGATAGAAAATTTAACAGAATGTTGTTACAGGCCCCTACGGTCCAGTCATCTCTTGACTCTGCTCATATTCTCCTGTACAGGGTCCTGGCCACTCTACAACACTTCTATAGCCAGGAGTGAACTTTCTGCACCTTATTCCTGCCTTTTAATTCCCATGCAATACTGTAGTAAAACAATTGCAAGAAATAAAGAGTTTTCTAATGCAGACAATGCAAGTGGATCCCTTACAAAGATAGAACAAACCTTGTGGTGAATGGTCTGGAGAAAATATCAGGAGTGAAATGGCCTCAGGTGTCATTAGACACTACGGTGTCATCACTTACAAAAGGTACAACTGATACAATTTCATGTCCAAATTCAACCTTCTGGTGGGAACCAGGATGAGACTATGTTGCCTGAGTTAGGCTTTAATCAGTTTGGGGTGAATTTGGAAATGCTCTGTAAACTGAGACCAAGCTGAACACTACAATACTTTGCTACCAGCACAGGCTTCACACATAGCTCCGAATGATCTGGTATCAGAGGTGTAAATCACAGTTTAATTGTAACTGAGACCAAACCAAAATGTAATAGGACAGTCTTTTTGAATGAGAGCACATGCGTAATAGAGTTGTAAAACTGAAAGGCATTATATGAAGACTTTGATTTAAAAATATGCCGTTAGTTTTCACTCTCTTCAGTTGGTCAACCAGGTTGTGGAGTAGAATGTATGTCTGTTGAGCTCCTGGTTCCTGACATTTCTGGGTTGCCAAATAAAACCAAGAAAAGGCAGTTGGAAGAGAGTTACTCAGTAACATTTCTGCAGGGATTTCCATCTGGCAGTGGAACAGGTGAACTTGAGCTTAAATGAAGGGTTCAAGTTCAGAAAAAGCTCCAAAACCACAAAGCGATTATTTACTTTGTTTGGCTGGGAAAAAAAAAAGCCAGATAAAATCTGGTGGCTTACAAAATTCTTTTCCAGGTACCAAAGCAGTTATGTGAGCAGTTGGTGTTGGACTTGTACCCTTCACATTAGCAGACCATCTTCTGTCACCTTCTGACTGTATTGAAGAACCTGGCTCTAGCCAATGGGCATAAGAACAATTATTTTGCTTGCACTGTACCTAAAATCAATATCCAAACATAGTAATTATCACCTGCTATGTACTGTATGACTCCTCCTTTTTTGTGAGTAGGGGAGGAAGACAAGAAGTCAGAAGGAGGCTTGTTCGTAAAGTAACCGGAAAAAAAGTATTTTTTATAGCCTAGGATGTAACTTTAATATCCTATACTCCTTATATGCCAGTTTTAATAAGCAAATGAGAAGGCAGATTGGCTTTTTGTGTTTATCTATTTCCTCTTACATTTGGATTGTGAGATAAAGCTCTATGTCAGGCCAAAGCTATTGCACCCATCACAACATGTCAGCAACTGTGACTCAGAACACATTACACTCAGGAAGAAAAAGATGCAAAGATAAGATATTAGGACTGAAATCAATACAGGATTCTCTTTTACATATCCCAACAGTCTCATTAACTTCAAAGTAGCTGATATGAATGTAATTAAAGAGCAGAACAAACAGCAAAAGGGGAAAAGAAACCACAGGGCCCTGTTTCAAGATCCTCACTAAAATGGCATAGCACAAGGCTGTAGCATAAATCACAGGATACACTCTGTCAAGCCTAACAGAAAATTTTTTCAACAAATAATAGTGACATTTTAAACAATGCAAATTGTATAAATGCGGGCATCGGCAGTTTAAACGCAAATAAGCATCGCCACCAGGGAATAACTCTATACAACAACAAACAAGTTCTTGGTGCTCTAATGTGCTAAACCCAAATCACAGCTGGCTGCTAGAACTAAACCTGTATGCTACCCACACGAGATAATCCCATAAAAAAAGGAGAACCAGGTGCACCATGACAGAGCTGGATACTGGAGACTTTCCAAGTCAACTTTGCATGGTCACAGCCAGAAAGCGCCACTGTGCAGCACTGAAATGCACACCATTGTTAATGATTAACACCATTAACCTGTTGGGCTGCTGTCAGGCTCACGGGCTAATGTGCAAAATTAAATGAGAATGCTTCTGCGTGCTGTGGGTCATCCAAGTCATGCTTAGAGAAAACAGATGTCTATGGGACAAAATTCTAACCTCAAGGGCAGGGAATGGCAGCAATTGCAAAAAGGAGGCTAGGTGGGTTGTGGGTGCTTTCCCCTTGCAGAGGGCAACGGGCTTGGCTGGGCAGCATGGGAGAGCCCCCATGAGCTGCTACACCCCCAACATCCCAGCCTCTACAGAAGCAGGACAGCTGAGTCCCCATGCATCAGGAAGGTGGCAGTGGCACATTGATAACCGGCAAAGTGCAGCTACAGGGAAAAGGTGCAGAAGACTTCAGGGGAAAAATTTCTTCCAGCATTCTTCATAAGCTCTAAATTCCTAAATCCTCCCCCCTCCTGTTCACCCCACAAATGTGAATCAAGGGATCAACAGATCAATGGGATAATTGCATGGAATTTCTTTAATGGAGCATCAGCCCCTGTTTCTTACATACATTACTGAATGCTCCTACGAAGTGCTAAATTAAAATTTACGGTAGTGCTAATTGAAGTCACATTTGTGTGTGTGCCGCGTGCTGTTAGGCAGGAGGAGATTTCTTTTGCTGGAGATTAAAACTTCAGTAATGTCTTTTTGTGCTTAAACCAGTTTAAGGCAAAAGCAAAACAATTTTAGGAGGCTGTTAATGGATTAGATGGCCAGCGTTGCTGTCTAGCTGTGTTCCAGTTTTTCCTCTGTTGGCTCTGCGCTGTCTGTTGTCATCTCCTAATTATCTGTTCCTTTTTCAGTTGGCAGCTTTAACATGTTGGGGGTATTATTCAAACCCAAATTAATTTGTGTTTTTCAGGAATTGCTTAAAGAGTAGGAGTTTTATTTGGAGCTTGATATGGCAATAAAAATTTTATCAGATGCAAAAGAGAAATGTTTTTTTTGGCTGACTTGCACTGCCATGAAACTATTCACATTGATCAGCAAGAGCAGAGAAAACTCTGGTGTTTCAAAATAAAATAAGAACTTCTGAAGGGCTTGGCAGATGATTTGTTTCCACATGGCCTATCATCATTAGCTCCCACCTACGGTAGTTTCTGAGGGCAGAAAGCTATGGCATTTGCAAAAACCTTGGAGAGTGTGTCTGCTCAGGTCTTAACTGGCACTTGAGCTGTTGCTGATGGCAAGTAAGTTCAAGGATATAAGGAAAGAAATCTAGCATTTAAATCCCAGTATTTTCATTCATGCAGCTAATGAATAAGCAAGAACATATTTTTATAGTGCTAAATATATGTTATATACTTCAAATCCTGCTAGGTGCTGCAAACTCGCAAGTCCCTTTAGAGCATGGAGCACTGAATGCCTTGCAGCCATTCTTCTTAATTTGTGCACTGTTTAGCCACCATCCACAAAAATATACAACGAAAAATAATTACTTATAGAATTCTAAGGAGAAAATAAGTAATGAATACATTCCCTAACAGATACTGAGAAACATGGGGTTTGCAGAATCCAGTGTTCCAGCTGCACTACCTTCCAGTAGGCTCTGTGTTTACAAGAAGCAGGCTGCACTGAAGAGTTTATTCCAGCAGTCCGGTGCCACCTTTTAAACATGAAAACTCCCCTGTATTCTCTCCTGAACACCATCTCTTGGGAAAAAGGAGTAAAAAGAGGGAGAGGAAGACAAAATAAACACAAAAAGAGTTAATCTGAAACTAATCAAACCCTATTTTCTTCCCCTGCACCAGAAATCTTTTTTTATTTCAGTGCTGAATTCATTTTCAAAGACATGCCGATCCTTTTGAGGGGAATTCCACATCTTACATCTGTGCAATCTGCCCTGCAGTGAACGCCTCACTCGCCCACCTGCTCACTGCAAAACACCCTGAACTTCCCAGAGCTGAGGCTGAGCCAGAAGAGTTGTGCTTTAGATGTGTCACTGACCTGCAACAAAGACTGTGCTTAACCCGATATATTTTAAAGTAAAAGTGGTAAAATTCAAAACTGCATAAGGCTAGCAGAGCCCTTGTTACCTTGCAGTGTTGTTTTGTATTATGTATGGTCATCTGTTAACAATGCATGGTTTTATACAGCAGTTAAAAAGCAGTTTCATTAAACAGTTTCATTTTAAGGAATAATTTGTTAAGAATGCAGCTTCTGAAAAAAGGCTAAGTTCTTGTTCCACATTCAAAATCTAACCCACATTCAGAGAATAAAGGAACAGTCATAATTTAAACACATATGACAATTCATGCTTTGAAACATCATGTAAGTCTAGCCTTAACTACCTCCCATTTGATTTTTTTTTTTGCCTGCTTTTTTATTCTTCTTTATTCATGTTGACTCAAAAGTATATACTAAAATTTTTATTTTATCTCTTGCTGTGCATTTTGGTGCCAACAACAAGTTGAACTCTACCTGTTTAAAAGCTCATTTACTAGGGCAAAGTGATGTCACTTTCTTCTCATCAGGGCTAACCTTGTTTTATTATCATGGAAGATTAAAAGACATGACCTTTGGCATTGAAAAATATTGTGGCAACTCCTACAACTTCTGACTTGAACACTGTAAAGTATGCTGGCTTTGTAGCAAGCAGAGCACTAAAACACATCCTCTATCTGGCAGAGATATTTATTTTCAGCTTTCATCTCACGCATGCATTAACTCCTGAATTGACTATATTGTTGGTAGAACAATGGGTCAAGCCCAGACCTGGTGGAACCCATCTGATGGGCAGGTGTATCAATGGGGAAGCACGCACTCATCTGAACAAAAACACCGAGCTGAAGTCGGAGGCACGCTATCCCCTCTGCCTCGTTACTGGAATGAAACCCTTCCCTCCGTGACGAGTACGAGTGCACAACCAGCTCCAGGAGTACAAGCGTTGTCACTGAGGAGGAAAACACGCTCAGCAGCCTGCCAAAAAAGAGGGGAGCAAGATTGCTTGTGTGCAATGCAATCACCCACATGTGCAGACAAAAAAGCATGGCAAGTGGAAAGAAATACAAAGTCTACCTCAGCCTGAAAAAGGCTGACCTGCCTTTTTCTTTTTTTTCAGTTTTTTTTTCTTTTTAACAGAAATCACAGTCATTCCCGGGTCCAGCCAATCTCTACAGTGAGAGAAAGCAACACGGTCACCCTGCATAGTTTTGTTGTGAATGTTGTGATATTTGATGTCTCCTTCCCACTCCTCCTCCTTAGAGCCCCTTACTTGTGAGACATACTCTTCCTCACTCTAGAGCAACTACAACAACTTTCTGACCCTTGTGGCCACAGAAGTGACCTCAAAAACACCCTCCTGGGGTGACAGTCGTCACCTGACAGCAGTGAGGTTCCCGCTGTGGATGCTCACACCACAGCCCTCCAGACCAGAGACTCTCCCACTGAATATCCTGTTAAAATTCTGGTAAAGAGTGCAGTCTGATATAATGAAAGATGAAAGCAGACTGTCCATAGAACAGTTCACCAGGCAATACATGGTGATAACTGCCAGCTGCACAGCAGGGCATGCCCACATCTAATACCAGCCACTATTTCCAGAGAGTTTTGAGTAATCCACACCAGGAATCACAGAAGTTAAAGCAAGCCCAACCATTCTACTGCAAACGTATGGAGAAATACAGTTGATTTTTCTGCAGGACAGTTGGTTTTACTTAGAAGAATTTTAATTACTTTCTGAGTATTTTTTTTTAAATCAACCTTTTCACCTCTTCCTCCCCCATTTGGACAAAAGAGCAACAAGATAATAAGGCAGCACTAAAAGAGAAAAGACTCTTTGAATTTCTGATCCAGACTGCATTTTCAAGGCCAGCGTATCAGGAAAAGCATTTGTTTGCATATCAGCTCTGAAGGCCCCATAGACTGGAGCACAGAAAACATGGTTCTGCCTCATGCTCACAACCCTCTTCCAACATACTTTTACATTTTCCTAAAAGACAATGTACAATCTCCGATTCTATACGCAGACTGCTGAAGAAGTCAGCATGACGGAGCATTGGAAAATGTGGTTTAAAATACACAATTCAATTCATTTTAGAAGCGATTACTTTTAAAGAGAGAGACTATGAAAAGTTTCTTCATAAAATGAGATTTTAGTTTTCTCTCAGATGATTCTAAATTCTTTAGTTTTGCATGTCTGTCATGTACATCATGTTAACTGCACTCAACCCCCCACACACATTTCTTTGAAGTTCTGGTTCCTACACGTCTAGACTAATATTTCTTGACCTCTCAAAAAAAAAAAAAATTAAATGTGCACTTGCTAAACATCTCCCTTAAAGACAGTTACTTTGGAATACAATGTCCTTCCAGAATAATGTAGGGTAGGGTTTTTCAGTTCACTGTTTTTCCTCTTTTCTAAATGCCAGGATCTCACAGTGGCCTGCCAACAACAGGCACCAGCAATAATCTTTCCTTGTGGCTGAAGATCCAGTGCGAAATGGTGGCCACAAAGAGACACTCACAGGACACACCTGGACCAAATTCCATGGCTCATTAAAACCCTATCATAGTTCAATACTTTGTGGTGGTAAGGCACAAAACACGCACAAATATCAAACTACGTGAATTCATTAAATATTTACAGGAATTTTTTAAGACGGTAGAAAATTTAGAAGAAGTCCTCTTATTTTATATACTTTTGGTCAAGATAAATTAGGTCAGCTGAATAAGCATTCTTGTAAAATTGGAATGGGTCCCCTTTCACAGGCAACAATACTCCCCTTAGTTTTGCTTCCAAAGCAATGGTGCCAATTTATTATTTTTTTTAAAAAAGGAATTGCATACTCTGTAGCTGTTTCTCAATTAAGAATACGTGTTCCCATGCACATTCACCCTCTCAGTTAGGAATACACACATTTTCTCTAGTTAAAACGTGATTTGCTTCAATTTCCAGCAGTTAGATCCTTTACCAAATGGAAGAGTCTATTTCCAAACTTTGTACTGCATGAGGTCTTGGCAGACACTGACCAAGATAATTCATATTATTTGCCTTTTGATAAATTATAAAGTGAGTTTCAGAGTTCCTACACACCCTACAGGAGTTTTTCTCCTTGAGCAATCTCATCTTTTCCCCGAATTGTCTCCAGCTTATCAGTTTCTTTGAATTGTTGATGGCAGAATGTGACACTGAAGAGAATTCCCAATTAGATTTGCTGTGACATTCTCTGTTTATATTTTACCTTTCCTTGCTCATATCTCCAGCTATGGTTAACATCTTAGAGAATGTCATGAAGTCAGTGCTACACTGCTCTCTGTCTAGAAAATTTCCACAACACTCTAAACTCATCACTTCTCAGGCAGTCTCCCATTCTGCTGTCAGAGCTTTAAGATTTTTACCTTTGTGATCCATCCTATCCTGATTGTATAAACATTCAAATAATTACATTTCCTTTACCTTATCGATTCATGCAGAAAGGTCTATGTCACTGGCCTTTTCAGAATTCTTTGGTTTTCCCCAGTCCTGTGTCACTTGCAGTGGTAATCAGTGAGGATCTGCTGTGCTCCTTTGGGTCATCACTAATTATCTAATCTAGTGTGGGGCAGAAAAGAAACAGAGTCAGCAAATGAATTTTAACAGAGACAAAAAAAAATTTAAATGTCGCAGAAGACGTCATATAAATACAAGTACACTTGCTGAGCATTCATTATTTTACATTGGTAGTATAGTAGCACTAATGTGAGAAATGTGAAAATGAAGGTCTGGAGTTCTAATTTATAGCCTTTTTATTAACAACTCACACTTTTTTTCCTGGTCCTCTTTGCACAGGAAGATATTTTACATGCACATTAAATTAATTAGACATGTAAAAGACATTTCACGCCGGCCAACCCAACAGCTTTGGGCAGTATTCCACCAGATTTCCAGACAATTAACAGCTGTAACATCTGGAAATCTCAGACAAACGGCCACCAACCATGCAAAAACTGACTCCATATCACACAAGCCTCTGCTGCATCCCAGGAATTCAGAGGCACAGACATCACAGGAGGCAGGCATGCACAGGATACACTGGAGGAGCTGCACAAGCATGGATCATCTACATGTGCATGTCCACATGTTCATGTGGAGGTGCTGGATTTGCTCTTCTGAGGAGGACTGGAAGTTATGATATGGTGACAATTTCATTGCTGAGCTTTTCAACATCATTCAGCTCTGTATCTTCCTATCCTATAGGATAGGAAGCAACACATTGGCAACACTCACCATAGGAGCAGAAGCACTGATCTTTTTGTTTTGGAGTCAAAGGTCAAGTCTAAAGGACTCAAAATCAAAATCTGAATTTGTTCCTGTCCTTTCTTCCATTGGCCTAGAGGCCTTGTATCCTCTAAGACATCAGGAACCAAGTAAGTACAGTTTGTATCCAACTGCCTTAACCACTGAAAGGGTAAGCCTGAGTGATGATACAAAAATCCCAGTATTTTCTCAGGTATTTTCAGAATCCTGGCTGAGGTTTTTGAATCCCGATGGCCCATAGCTGGGACCCTAAAATTCCTGTGCACACCACCTCGTCTAAGCGCTGCATACCCAAAATGTTGTTGCATGACGGTGCCTTTCTCAGTCAATAATAAGTGAATAAAAAGAGTCTGCACAGTACAGAGCCTACAGAGCTGGCTACTGACTTCCATGCTACAGCATTGCCTGACCCGTGTCTTTGTCTCCAGATTGTTCCTGATACTGTATCACAGCACAAGAACAATGCCCAAGTCCTCAGCAACTTGCTGTCTCAGAAGGAACAGCATTCCTACAACCAATCAATCTGCCAAAAAAAAAAAAAAAAGCCAAAAGTCACATCTCTGACTAAAAAGGCTTTCCACTTCAAGGCTTATTCCACAATTCAGTTCAGCTGACAAATGCAGAGATTAGGATTTCTCAACTGTGCAGTTTCCAGTAAGGGATGACCCACCCATATCGTTAGGAGAACTGGGAAAAGAGATGCAAACCCCCGAAAAGGATACAACCTAGAGGGTACCATCAGGACGCAGCTCTGGGAAAAAGTTACCACTTGCCTACAAGAAGAGAGTCAGCATCACACAGGATCAGTTCCCAACATTCCCAGAGTCAGTGTGCAGGGGCTGAGCATGGCTCGGAAAAGGTATACTCCTTTGTCCTCACAGCCCCACGGGAAAAAAGTATATCTGAAAAGGCACATCATTAAATGGAAAGAAAGGAGAGACTTTGATGCCAAAGTTGTGGTGCATTTACACCACAGAACGTGAGGCAGTTGAGCGGTGTCAGAGAAGACACAAAGGCTGCACGAGATGCTGTAAACGTAAAGAGAAAACCTTACAGGCATGTGTGGAGTTCTGTCCATATCCAGACCCAAACATCCACCGCTCTGTTTATCCAATTACCATTTCATTTAGCTGAGCAGTGCTTAACTGAAATTCTTCAAGGTTAGTGCCCCAGGAAGAGTTGCTTTTCTCTGTCAATTCTTTGATTGACTTTACCTCCATCTCTCCAAATACTCTGGATGCCCCCAAACCATTTGGGATAAGCAAACTTGTGCTGAATTTTCTATCTGTCTCATTCATTCACTACTTAAGCAGGGAAAAAACCCCAACCTTTGCTTGTTCAGCTAGCTTAATATTGAGGGTAGGCAGTGATGTCCTTCTTCCATGAATATGCTAAAATTAATCCAATTTGCATGGAAACATATAAGCAGCAAATATTTATTCATGATTGGGAGGGAGCTGATCCAAGTATGTATACTAAAGGTAGACATTAAAAAAAAAAGCATAAACATTGATCACCATAGCTTTCCTACAATTAGCTACCAGGTATAATTAATTTGTGCTTGCAGTCATATTAAATCACTAACAAGCATAACATGTTTGAAATAAAGAAATAACTCAAGTAAAATGCAATTAGGGAGATCCAGTTATTTCAGTCTGGGCAAAGTGACCCTCACTCTATAGCCTGATAGTTAATGAAGCTGACTTTAAAAGAATTCCTTTTTCTCCCCATGAACATTATCTTTGTCTTTTCCTAAACTTCATACCAAAGCTGCAAAATTTAATTAAATATGCTACACAGTCTGGAGGAGTAAAAAAGTAAGAGATATGTCAGCAACAGAAATGGCAGCCTTCTTGTAAGCAGTTTGCCAACGAAGGGAGTCATGTGCAGGGTTATTGTTAAACTGAAGCAGAAAAAGATAAAAACCACATAGGCTTGTATTTTTTTACATACTTTATTTGAGTGTTGTGAAAGGTCGTGTTCCTTAGCTGAAACCATTCCATTGCAGAGGACAGTAAAATAGCCAGACTGTATTTTTTTACCAGAAGACAGATGGATCTTTACTTCTAAAAGAGATCTCTAGTTTGTTATTTTGGTTTTTTTTTAAAGGACTCCTGGCCATGGGCTTAAGACCGTGTTTGATCCAAAACAGCTCAGGAGGATCAAAGCCAGCATCTCCCTGTCTTGATGCTTTTCTGCTCAAGGCTTCTAGAAAGAGAATTGCCATGAACAGGGAGCACAAGAGGCATTGCTGTGAAAACCTGTGCCACTTCCACAGCAACTCTGAGCACTTGTGCACAGATGATTCAAAAGCATTTTAGCAGTGACTGAGGACCTGGACAAACTCATGCATCATAAGTAGCCCTGTAGCCCTTCTTCAGTTTGTTGGTGATGCTCTGCTGGAGATTCAGAGCCTTTCCATCAGAGCCATGAGAGTGGATTGTATGATTGTTCTTTGTCTGCAGCTCAAGCAAAGTCCTTTGATGGACAGGAAAGTTGGTCTGAGCTAAGCTCAGAAATGTGTCACCAAAGTAGAGGGAGATGCATTTATCTGATCTGATAGGGCCTCATTTCCACTGACCACCACATCGGATTTAGGCAGCCTACAGGCACGCAAATCACGGTGCGTGAGTAGGAACAAAGATAAAAAATGGGAGCTCAAGAAAAAAAGGAGAAAAACAATCTCGCTAGCTTCTGTGCTCATCTGGTACTCTGCTACCACAATATTCAAGCATCTAACTAGTTTCTGAATCTATCACCTTGTGGACAAAATACACAGCATTATTCATTCTGTCTGTGCAGAGGTAGAAGGAAGAGAGGATGAGAGGATTACAGCGTGGCTGCACTCCTGAATCAGCAACTGACTAAGATATTTGTCTGAGAAAGAAGAAAATT
>VZTA01013685.1:0-72875 GCA_013398855.1 Mohoua ochrocephala | reverse complement strand
AACATCATCTGTGAGGAGAGTCCCATGGCATACCAGAAGGAACTCTTTTCCTTAAACATAAAGAAAGACTCTTAAGAAATGAATGCATTGACCAAACCTCATGTTTTGTTTCCCTTATGCAGATTGGTGGGTTGGAAGGAGGGAAGTACTGGAAATACGGGTTTGTTCTGGAAGCTTGCTTTAATTACCCTTTTTTTTTTCCCCTTTTACTTCTGTTAGTAATAAATCCTCTTTATACTGTTAAGTCTGAGCCTGTTTTGTCTTGAAGTTCTTCCGTTTTTCCTCAATAATCCTTATTTCACCTCACAAAAAGTGAATTTTTAGTTTCCCCTTCTCTGCTTACCCATAGCAGAGGCTGGTAAGTAAATAGTTTGTTGGTGCTTGGTGCATAACCAACTTCAACCCACTACAATTACGAACATTCCTTGGAGTGTTTTATAATTGCTATACGGTATAGATCAAAGAATTTGTTATTTGTAACACATGAAATCACTAGTAAATGTAATTAAGCATCAACAGCCTAATTTATTTTTTCTGATGTCAAATAAAACACAAACCCAAGTGATTTCAGTAGGAGTAGAAACCCCAAATCTTTTCATCAGGCTCAACTATTCATTTAATGATGTTTCATACAGCAAATTCTAGATTCCAAATCATTCATAAAATCTGATACCACATATTCTTATTTCAGATTTATTCCCTTTGTTTAAAAAATTAACAGAATAATCCTTTTTATTTCAGCCTCATAAATTCCACTTTGATTTTCATGGAGCCAAATAGAAAGGTGTCCTGTTCTGATGCACTATAACCCTCAACATCTGGGATATCATAATGACAGCAGATTAATTTCTTATTATGTTTCATATGATTTAAGGGAAACAAATTCTGGTTTAAAAGCAAGATTCAAGGATATTTTTGTTATTCAACATTCTCCTATTAGAGTAGGAGATTTGCACTCAAAACTTCAAAATGTACAAAATAAAGTCTACAAGTTTAAACAAACCTATACAAACAACCCATATAAAATTATTATTTTATAGAATTATAGGAAATTAAGAAGAGTATTACATCGTTAGTCTCCTAAAAGTTTAGCATGAATCCAGCAGGATAGTTCAAGTTATTTGTAAGCATTTGCCATTTCTTAAGGTTGGAAATGATGAAATTTTATTTTTCATAATAATCATTTTTTATCAATTTTATTCTGTTAAAGTGTATACTTTTGATTAAACTAAGACAATAAGAATGTTACTACTTTGCAAGTACAACATTTGAATATGCCCATAATGCAGAGAAGAGTTAGAACCATAGAGAGGTTATTAACATAAATTGCAATTATGAAACTGATTGTCATCATTTACGACTCTTTTCAAATTACTTGACAGATTGTCATGGGAAAATGAGTTATGCAAATTTATTAATGTTTATGCAAATTGTTTGACTTCAAGACTCAAGTAAGACTATGGATCCAATACCCTTCAGCATGTACTGTGAAAAGCAAAGGATACTCATTTCACTTAAACTTATTTGAATTAATCATGGTAAAAACAAAATAATCTTATTTCTAAAATTGCTTTGATTGGAAAATGTTCCTGACTCATACAAATGGAGCAATTAATCTAGCAAAGTATTATGTAGACTGTGAGAGAGTTCATTTTGGATGTGATCATGGACACATTTTGACTTAAGATCAGGAACTGTTCAGAATGCATAAAAATGAAGTAGTTAATGAGGGGAAATTGGAGAAGGATGTTATGCTGTACTTCTTAACTGCATTTTTTTTTAAGTCTTCTGATTGCTTGTAAATTTTGATTTAAAGTGCTTTACGTAATCATGTAAATACTTTGCAGGCTTTACTCAAGCCAAGTTACTTCTACAGCTGCTTTGCAGATTTAGACAGGAAAACACATCAGAATGTATTTGAGATTTGACCATCAGCTTTTTTGCAAACTGAAAGTTTGCTCATTAACAAACTTTTTGCCCAAAATCATAAAGAAAAAAGTTTAAAAAGTAAAAAATGTGTTGATTTGTAAACCTTATTGAAATCATAAAGAAGAAAGGACAAATATGTCCAATAGGCCAATGAGTAACATCTACAGATGTTTTTGCCACCACATGATTATGAAGTTTTATTTCACTATTAAATAGAAACATGCTTGTTCTATTATAGGTTTAACTGTTACGTAATTTCAAAAAGACCATTATTCTTTCAACACCCAGAACAATAAAAGGGTGATTAGACCCTGTAAAACAAGACAAGTTGCCTGTTCACAGTGATACAGAATGAGAAGCAGTGAGAATATTCCCATATTTCCGTATCCTTCCAGCAAGACAATCCACAAAAAGAATTTATGCATGTCTCCATAGAACAGCTGAAGTGTCTTTTTTCTTGTCCATTTAATTCTTCATCAAGAAAAAAGGAGCTTACCTCACCTTTAAACATCCACATGACCAAAGAAATACACCAGTTCTCCATTTGGAGCTACTTGGGTTCTCTTTTTAATCACTTAAAAGATGTACTGTTTATCTTTATGAGTCCTCTCTGCCACTACTTGAGAATTATCTCTTGCTGGCCACTGCCTCAGTAGAAACATATGACATTTCAGGGTGCTTAACTGTAGTGAAAACTATCAAATTTGTAATGAAATATTTAATTATTCAGAAGTACACAGAGACACACCACAAGGACAGTAATAAAGAGCCAAGGGCTTTTTTTCTTATACTAACATGTACAATGTGAACACTACCTGCTTATAACTTTGGAAGTCAAAAATATAAAAATAATAATCTGCAGAGGAACTGACTTTGCTTTTCATATTAAATTCAATTTCAAACTTTTGCCCGTAGTTATTACAGGAAAAGAACATCTGAAGAGTAAAGTCAATTAGCTTTTATTTTGTCTGTCACCACTTATTATTCATTATGTTATACTTAGAAGTCTCAGCTATATTCTGAATCCTAATTTCCCTGTATCAAAAGGCTGAATATCAAAAAGGTAGGGAAAGAAGTACATCTGAGGACCCTAGATATGACAGAGGCTTGGTATTCCTTAAAGTCCAAGATACCAAAATTGGCAGCAATCTATGCAGGAAAAATCATAGAAAAAAGAGTTTTAAAAAATCTGCTGGAAAATAAAGTCCTAACTGAATCAATAGATCCTTCAAAAGGACTTATATGTAGACAGAAAAAACCCAAACAACATGGTTAGCCATGGTTATGCTTTAGGAATCAGGGCACAGAAAGGTAAGAGGTAGGTGAGTCAGACCCTGGAAAGGTTGTTAAAACAAATAAAGATTCTTTGGTATACAGAAAATAATTTTAAAAATAAAATTACTATGAAGAAGGTTCTGAGTAAAGATTAAAGATAAACTTGATGTGTCTCTGAAAAAAAAAAAAAATATAAATTTTCAAAATGATGCAGTTCTTTATTTGGGGACAAAGGGAAGATGAACTTAAGGACAGTAGGAAAACAGAATCCACTACAACAAAACTGGAAGGAAAACTAAAACAGTTAATGACCTCAAATTGGCTGGGACCAAGAATCTCCTCCCACGAGTTGTTCCATATCTGACACACGAAATCAGTATAGAATCAGAGAGTCATTTAGGTTGGAAAAGACACTTAAGACCATCGAGTTCAACCATAAATGTAACACAGCAAGAATTCATACGAAGATTTTGGGTTTGTTTTTAATATCTAGTGAACAGTAGCTGTAGCACATAATGAAAGAAAGTTAAAAAAAAAAAACAAAACAAAACCGGAAAGCAAAACAAGCCCACCATAATTTAGAAGAGAATTACTTGATCCAAACAGCAGAACATTGATATAAACCTCAACAGCGTGCAAGGCATTATAACAAAAATTTATGTCAAGAGCAACTATGGATATGGAAGTTAAAGCAAATGGGGTTAGACATTAAAGGTCTTAGCAAAGATAATCTGGCCACTAAAGTCCCTAAATCAAAATATAAGAAATATAAGAAATCTCAGTTAATTGTACTTCACTGCATAATTGGTTTGTGACATCAAAAACTAGTAGAGTTGGAACAGACAGAAAGTAATTACAATGGATGAGAAGCTACTGATAACAACCATCAGCCTTCAGAGAAAACACTGTCATTGAGTGAGATTCTCAGTAAAGTTACCATTCTAAATAATGGGACATATCAAATTCATTTTTTTCAATGCCCCCTTTTAATAAAAAGATTGGAAAGCACTACTTGTTTTACAAGAGACTGGCATATCACAGAGAAAAAAAACCCAACAAATCATCAAAACCAAGCTTCCTCAATCATTAGTGTAGTAATAATAACAATGGCATGTAATTCAGGTGGAAAAAAAAAAAAAAAGAGATTTACATGGATCATCAGAGAGAATGAAAGTCATATCTTTCAAGATAAGGATAAATGAAATATTTTGGCCCAGTAAAAGGAACACTGAAACAGCATATACCTACTATCTATAAATATGCGATGGTAGAGAATATAAATACCAGTGTTGGAGTGAGCAGAAATTTGGAAACATGATCAAGAAAGATTGTTTTCTGACTGCAAGTTCAGATGAGCAAAATACCCAACTACTCTGAAATGGAGCTTCCCACATCACACTGTGCAAGAGGTTTCTGTTATTGAAATCTCTCTTAGTCTATGAACACACACTAAAAGGCAGGAGCCTTGAATCTAAAATTAGTTTCATTTATTTATCCAAGTACATAAAGCTGGAGAAACTGGAGAGATGAAAAAGTAGTTTTTAATTCTTAACCCATTTACCTAGATTAGTGTTCTGCCTTTCCTTTGATCTTTGCTTTCTAGAATAGCTAGGACTCTTTGGTAGTGGCATCTTTCCTGCTTGGTTAGCTCCAGAACAAATACAAGTCACAGGAATTTTGAAGTGCCCAGCAAAGGACACTATTTTTTTGATAGTACAAATCTGTTGGGGTTTTTTTTCCCTTTTTTTACTATTTTCTAAAGATAATATTTTTTTTTCTACTAGTTTGTCAAGGTTAAGTCTTGTCTTTTGTCACAGACAGGCTCCTGCCCTGCCCTTCCCCGGTGTTGCTGTGCTCATGATGGGACAAAGACAAGCCGCAAGCTTTACAGCGTTGCAGTGAAACAGCTCCCCCAAATGGTGTCATTTAGCACGGAGATCCCTAAGGAAATGCAGTTTAAATTCATTAAAATTCCAAAATGATTTGGAAAAACTGACCTGCATAGTATGTATGACTCTTTAATTGCAAGGGTTTTTTTTCTGAAAATCTTACTGAAAACCCTGCTGACCATCTACTGAGGTGTTTTGGATATCCAGAAGTCTACAGTGCTATGGGACATCTATCACGGCTGAGACTCAGAACTGTAAGGATGTTTGGATACTTTCTGGACCTTGGAAGACAGGCAGGATGAAAAACATTTGCTGCTGAGAAGTGTCCATTCTTTGTTAAAGCAACGAACAACCATATAGCAGAGGAAATGCCAGGTAATACAGAGGAGGATTGCCATATGGAAGGGATCCTGTGGTATTTCAGGGAACTTGGTCTTCCAATAGGGTGAACATGACAGCAAAATGAAAAAGTATCCTGACCTGTTCAAGGAATATGCTGGTTCAGCAACAATTTTGTCAGCAACATGAAAGTTGGTTGCTTTTATTTTTTAAAGGTACTTCATTCTGCCCTTCAAGCTCATGAGTAAGTTCCCACTGCATGATGCTGGTTTCTTAAAGGCCTAACTATTTGTAAAAAAAAATGACATAAAAGTTCTGGTTGAAATAAAAAGATATAAACAAAGGATAAAATTGTCACATGCAATTCCTATTGTATTTACCATGGATTTTCAGTTCATAACACTACAAATCAAACCCCCCAAAGTGTTTTGATGCAACATACAATTGTAGATTGATGGATTTATTTATTTATTTATCCTTGTATGGTTTTTATTTGCCATCTGTTCATTGAACCTTTAGTTGCGCATTTTCCAGCTTTTGCCCACCAAAAATATTTAATGAGGGTTTCTTAGTTATTATTTTTTATTTTTAAGAGTCAAACTAGTCTTTCTGTAGGGAGATACTCCAGGGGCTGATTCTTAAAGGAGAATACCAAGTGACCTAAGACTCATACTAAAATTCTGGCAACACTATGCCTTGACTCATTCTTTTTTTTGTTGTGTTGAAACACTTAATGGTAACTCACAGCAAAAGTAGGTAAAATATGTCAGTAGAAGAGAAAGTATAAGGAAATAATCTAAGATTATTAATTTATTCCTAAAAAGAATTTATTTACAAAAGTAAGAAATAAAAAGCCGCTATTTAAAAAATTTTTAATTATTTATTGGTAGTCAATAGGTGTCAATTTTTGCTTTTAGTTTAGCAATGAAAAAAAGCCAAACAGAACAGTCTGCAATTTTAGTTGTTTCAATAGCTCCTATTTACTAATTATGCCAGCAGGTATATTTTATTTGAACATCAAAACAGGCCTTATTCACAATTACCTGTTTGGAGATATCTCTAGCTATTTTTTATGTATCAAGTGGGTAATCATTGGAAAACAGCAAAGAAAGTTTGAAACACACTGGACGGATATTGAAAGTTCTGTGGCCGTGTTAAAATAATAATAATACTAGAGAAACCTACAATACTGAATGACCCTGGTAAAAACACAGCCAGCTTTGCTCGTATTTAATACCAGTGGACTTTGAAATTATTTCATGTAGACACCTTGCAGAATCAGGTCACGGATTCATCAGATTTTTGAATGTCACTGGCTGCATTAGACATGTTTGATAACATTGCGGTTCACATCCAGCAAATATGCCAGCTATATGAACAGCGGCTGAAAAAATTGTCCTTTCTAAAAGACCCTGGAAATGCAAACACTGAACAGCAAATATCCACTGTGTGTCATTTCTCTTGAAAGCTGGCAGCACTTTGCATTTTCAGGGAGGTTATTTTTCCCAGTAGTTCCATCCTGACCAAATGTTGGTGGCAAACAAACAATGAGCCAATATCATCAGAAGGAAAGGCTGGCAATAATTTTAACTGGTTTTTTTCTCTGAGGAGTAGAGACCAAATGAGGAAATGACCAAAACCACTGAAAACCATATTTATCAGTGTCAGTGCTGAACAAAGCTTTGCCTTGTGTTTCATAACAGATATTGTTAACTCACTGGTAAGGAACAATATTAAATGCAGTACAGGCTGCTCAGCTTTAACACCTTTGTAAATATGCAATCTGCTCTCTGTGCATCGGTCATGGACATTCAGCAGTCTTTGCTAACAAGAATATAGTCTCACTATGATGAGAATGATGCCTTCAAAGGGAAGCACTTACAAATAAATACTAAAAACAAAAGGATGAAAACATCAAGTGTTTAGAAGTTAATTAAATTATATTCACAAAAAGCCTATACCTTCAAGAAAAGAATTTCAGTATAATGAGTTTTGACATGAGCTGCTAAAGCAAGCAAATCTATTACCAATTACATGTTGTCTTTTCAAGTCATTCCAAGACAGCACAGTAGCTACAAGCACACGACTGGATTATAACAAAAATTATAATAATATAGAGAAAGAATATTTTCTTTAGTACTTATGTGAAAGCTTGAGTTTTATAAAAATTTGTTTTTCCTCACAGGTTTTGAACTCTTAAACTTAACCCTGTGGTTTGAAAATCTGGTCAATATCACAGGGCAAAAAATAAAATCTGCCCCTCTATAGCTGGCAACATTCAATCAGCATTCTGCATAAACAAGTCCTACTTTCTCTGTTCTGTTTCTGGTATTTCAGCCATGTCTAACTAATTCACACATCTCCCCTTCTTCATTTATACTTTGCTGTATCACTTTTAACATATAGCATTTCCCAGATAGCATGCTTTTCCAGACCTTGCTTAAAAATCCATCAATACTGTGTCACTTAGGGCAGGATTTTTTTTTTTTTTCCCAGTGCCAGAGGACTGCAATGTTTAGTGACCTTATCCACTTAAGAAGTCATCTTTAAAATTGCTTTTTCTCCTCTTGGCATGCAGAGACCTGGCTCATAGCCTCTGGCTTGAGACTCAAGGTTGTGCAACCATGTAAACTGGTTTTAGCTATCAGGAGCAGCAACTGCAGAGTTCCAGAAAAACATTAATAGCTTTAAAGAAGCATAAGCCCTAGGCCAAGATTTTCTAGCCTCACAGAAAAGACATACAAGAGCTAGTGGAAGGCAGGTGCCAGACATACCTGCCAGCACTTTGTAGATACCAGACTGGCCAGGCAGCTGGGCTGGAATTTCACCTTTTCACTCCTGCTCTCCAAGGTGCAGATATTTCTAGAGCCCAACCTACACCCAAAAAACCACATTGATCTGCTGGTTGCTGAGGCCATGGTGAGTTTGACAAAAATAGTTGCTTTATTATAAGTTCTGTTATGGGAGAGAAACCCAAGGAAAGTGTATGAGAGAACGAAGCCCTGTAACATTTTGTTCACTGAATAGGAAGAACACATAGTTCCCAAAAGAGAAAAATTTCATACTGATAAATTGATAGATTTTCATAAGGAATCAAAGGACATTACTTAAGAAAACAAGGCTTGGTTTCAAAGCATGAAACAAGCTTGGCCTGTTTCATTATATGAATTTTCTCTTCTTGCACATCTGAGCTATATGTATTTATTAATAATGCTACTCTTCTGTTTATTGATTATAATCCACTATCTCATTTTCTTTAACAAGTAGTACCCAAGATATTATAGATTGTTCATAGAGATCTTGATATTTTAATTCATTTTTAATTTTTGAAGTAGCTGAACTCAATTTATCCACTTAAGCAAAAGTTTCCAGAAACTGCTTCCCGTAGAAAAGACCCATCACTGACATCAAATCTCATAACGCCTCTTCCTCCTCACAGCAGAGAGAGCTAGTCAGGAGCAATGGAGAACAGATTTACCCAACACTTAATTAAGACCTTTTCATAAAAAACGCAGTAAAAAATATAGTGTTACAGGTGGATTTTTGAATGCTATTTTTTTATTGTGCAAACACAGTAAAATGCTACACCACTCAAACCTGTTACCTGGGAGTATAATGTAAGGAGAAGAAATTATTCTGTGTTAAATGATTTCATGTGAATCACAGGCTTGATGATAAATCTCTTCTCATTTGAAAATATGAAAAAGGAAATGAACAATGTAATGGCTTACCCAAGATGCCTTTAATTTTACTTGAAAGCTAGATGTTTTGAGGACCAGGTGTTTTGTGTGGTCATCCAAATGTGCTTTACAATTTGTTCATTTGGCATACAAAGAGAAATTGAAGATTTAGTTTATATTAATATCCACCTCTTTGCTTCACTATTTCACTAAAAAAAACCCAAAAAAAGTTACTGTATGATAACCTGTGAAACTGTTTACAAAGTGTTCTCTACTGGTTGTGCTTTGAAATTCCTTTCATGAATTCTCAAACTTTAAATTTGCCCTGTAATACTGTATTGTGAACTCACACAAAATTGACAATTTGACAAATATCAGCACAGCATAACTTGATAACCCTGTGTAAGTTCTGTGGCATGCAACGACCCAAAAGATGACATCTCGTCATCCTCAATTGTTTATATTTTCTCTGCCATGTTGATGCAAAGTAATTTTTTTTGTTTTCAAAGTATCAAAGTCTCTCTTCGATAATGTATCACTCTCGATCTTGGCTTCTTAGCTTATAGTCACTGTTTTGGATGCCAGTTTCAAAGAATATCAAAGGAAGCTAGCCTTTCAAATTGTAGTTGATGTGAAATTTCATAGTGAAATTTCATTGAAGACTAAAATCTCACCTTTTATTCTGGGTTTCTAAGAGAAGGTATGAACCCGGCTTTAGGCCTCAGATTGAAGCTCTTGGGGATGCAGGATGCTCTTTCTTGCTAGATTTGTAGCAGTTTCTGATAGAGACAATGGATGTCTCTTATTCCCATGGAAGTCAAAGTTAGAAGGGATGTCTCTCCTCCTCAGCATCAAGACCTTGCTCAAGCTATCAGATGTTGCGAGTTAGGTGAGCTAACACAAAGAAATGAAATAAAGATGAAGTAGTGAACTTACAAATTACTGTCAGCACCCACAGCAGTTCTGTTGGTAATTAAATTTAATGGAAGTAGCAGGGGGCACCCACACTTTCACAGCTGAAAATCTTTGGTGTCTGGTATCTCCTGAGAGACAAAGCATTCTCATCAATAATCAGGATGGAAAGATTAAAAGTAAAGCAATATACTATTTCAATACCTTACCACATGGGAGTGTTGCCAGAACCTTTTGCAAAATGTAACTTTTTCCAAATGCTGTGAGTTATAGCTGCCTGGACACCAGATGTCCAGTCAGAGAGGTTAATTAAAAACTTTTTCTGAATCTGTAGCCCCAGGAACTTGTTTTTCAGTGACAGAGGAAAGGCAAAAGTAATACATTTTGGGTTATTGCACTGTTACATCAGTGTAGAAAGATAGACTGGGAAGTTCAGTATTTGTATCACAGAACTCAAAGCTAGCCGAATTTCTCTCCTCATTTCCCCACCTCCAGCCTAAGGGTTTGATACTGTACAGAAAAGACATGGAGACCAAATTTTCAGTGTTGAATTCTCAGTTTCTTACTGCTAGAACAATTGTTGAAGATTACATGCTCATGAGGGTATTTTAGGAAGAACAATGACATCTATGCGGACAAATTCAAGTAAATAGTTGCTCATACTCATGACTGTAATGGCCTGGGAATCAAAAAATCCCACAGTCCCAGAAATGTACCCCACTCACATGCAGACCTTTATATCTGTAATGGAATTTCATCTTGCAGATCTAAAACCTTATGAAAACCCTGACAAAATAGGGTCTGAATCTACACTGAAACCCATTATCTAAAATAATTCTATTAACAGGGTGTTCGTTCTTTCACATTACTTCATAAATGCATCATACAGGTCATGGTGGATAATGATTTGCTAAGATCACCCATTAAACAGAATCGTTGGGCATTCATAGCATTCAATACAACACTGCATATCCTAAATAAATCTGGGCTACATTGAACTCAATGCTGTTGACCAAAAGGTCAAATTTTCATCCATGTTTTTACATCCTCTGCTTCTAACGAGGTTTAACAAGAACAGAAATTGAGCAGGATACTAGGTCTATTTTAGAAGTTTAATACTTCAGTCTGTTTCAAACTTAGGTAAAACCATACCTCTCTTGGGAGAATGGAAACCTCCCAGTCTTTAGCACTCACATTTTCTTTTTTTTTCAGTTGTCCATTTAATTAGCAGAAAAAATACAACTTTTCATTTTACTTGCTCAGAAAACAACCAGACAAATAAAACCTACAGGAGTTGTTGCAATATTAGTCTTTGAAAAACTCAGAAAAATTGTGAAAACATATACAAAGACATGCTATTTCTATTGCAACAGCTTGTGCTTCAGGGTGATTCATCCCTTTTTAAAAACTAAACCAACCGAAATAGATATACATTTTGCACATATTTTTCATGAATGTGGAAGAATGAAATTTGTCCTCACTCATGTATCAATTAGATGTGTTATATTCAGCTGTGTTTGGATTAGTTACCTGAATTATGTTAAATATTCTCCTTCTGCAGAATTGAATCTTCTAATATTGTACTATATAGTTAATGCTTCCATGATACATTGCTCCTTGTTTAAAATGAAGAAATGCAAATCTACATAAGATGAAGTTAAAACTATATTTCTTTTTAATGTGATACTTAAATTAATTCATAAATTGTTTTAGGCATTTCATAAGTCTAAAAATCAATTTACAACAGCTTTTTTTTTTTAAGGAGGATCCAGAGGAAAGACAACAAATAACCAAATCTTTAAAATCTGTTAGTAACTAAATTACTATTCAATTTTTTTTCATCCTTAGAAATATTACCAAATACTTATAACCCTTCCCTTCTATATTACCAAGTACTGGAAAGTCATCAAAATTGTATACAATATGCTACTTTGGTTAAAGCAGATATGTTATTTAATATTCACTCTAACAGCCCTGGGCTATGGTTTGACATTTCAAAATATTTAGCCATGGTAATAACATGGGATATTTCTATTCATTCCTACACTGAGACTGATTTAAAAATAAATTAATCCATTCAGCATACAAACTTTCCCTAGTGACCAAAACTTTTAGCAATGATAGCCTTGTACTCAACAAACCTTTTCTAGATGAGAAAATAAATAAGAAACTACTGTTGCAGGCTGTGCCAGCACACAGGGTGTGTCCCACTGCAGAATGGACAGCAGTGGCTGCTTTTTGTAGGTGTGCTGTGCGTAAACATACAAACACATGAGAAGAGATATATACGGCCCACTTGAGACAACAGAAATGTGTACAGAAATCTGGAAGAGGAGAAGGAAGGAGAGAGGCCGCATCAACCATTTTCATGAGCAGAAATTGTACTCGGGCTAGTGCTGCACTAACACAAAATTTTATAGTGTTTTGAGTTTTTTCATCATGGCAAGTGAAATGGGATTTCTGGAGGAAAAACATAAATGTTTTATGGATGTCTAAGGTGCAAATAGCAGGTTGATGCTGCATTTTTCGGTGGTAGAGGGTGGCATAATGGGAAACAGATCATCACCGCTATGGAAGGTGAATTCATGTTTGTGAGAAAGATTCCCCCGAGATTTGCAGCAGAGGGAGAGCAGACCATGTACAAAGCCATTTGGAAATGTCAAAGCGGTCAGGAGAAACTTGCAACATGGCAGGAACTGCAAAAGTTACTCTGTAGTAAAAATACAAAAATTGGATTCTGAAGGGCAACCAAGAGAGGATCCCAAAGACTGAGCAACTGAGAAAATGCAAATCAGTGGTCTTTAAAGATTGGATTGAATACTGAATCTAGGCCTCAGCTAAAAAGAAATCATTTGTGTCCATGGCTAATTTTTTTTAAAAAAAAATACTTCAGATTTGTTGCTAAGGCAATTTTCTTCAGGAGCTATAATTAGATTCCTGTTATTGTTTTTCCAGGATCAGACATTGCCACTTTACATTCTGTTGTTATTTTCAAGTTTTGAAGTTACATAGGTGATCAGCTAATTAACTGCAGAGATAACAGGCAGTTAGCAAATCCAGTGCACTGTGTTTACATAGTGGGTTTAACATCGAATTCATGGTGAGTGCAATTCATGCGTCATTCATGCGCCACTGAGTTCCTTTGCATTTGTACAGCGGCTGGTTCACTGCTCACACTGTGTCCAGGGCTTCCCTGACTACGAGGAGGTCGCTGTCTCTTAGATTAATGCTCCATTTCCCAGGGCTGCCTTTCTGTAAATACACCCTTGGTATTTCAAAGATCTTTGTAAACTCTCTTAATGCCGATGTCTCCCGATGACTTTGAAACAATTTCTTAAAGTAATATGGTTGGGAATTTACAGAGACAAATTCCTGCTTCCTGAACTGCACTGTGCATGTTTTCAGAACAGCCTTCTTTCCTCATGTTTTTGCTCCTCTTGGGTCTGGCACAGTGCTCAGAATACTACAGCTAATAGTATCGTTCAGGCAACCATGCCAGGTTTTGTTTGGGCTTATTTTTGAGTCTTGGAACACTTAGGTGACAAAACAGTTTAGTTTTCCATTTCAGTCCTAACACTTGCAATACCTGTGCCTAAAAAAACAGTTTTGAAAAATATGTAATTAGAAAAATTTCACCAGTGAAACTACTCAAACTGAATTTTACCTTGGCTTATTTGTTTTTAAGTGCAAAAAGCAGAATATTGGAATGGTTATAAGAAATATCTCAACAACAATTTCATATTATTATTATCTTATGACTGAATTTAAAGCAGGTATAGAGGGGATATTTGGGTTTTAATTTTGTTTCCAGAATCTCTGGCGCTGTATTTCATAATAGCATTTTATGCTGCATTAACAGAGTTTTATGCTGCGTTAACACCATTTTATAGCATAATGGAAAACAAATGGGTACAAGAGACAGGTAAAATGGAAAATAAACTGTAAAACTTTTTATTTTTTTCTAGTTCTTGTGCTGTACACTGATAACATTACCAACAAAACAACAGTGGCTTTTCAAATATCCTCCAATTCAACTTCATTTTGAAATGAGCATTTACTGAATCACATCTTTTCATATAATTGTAAAAAGACATACTGGGATCTCTATTTTGGAGCTGAAAGCTTTCCAACACAAGCACTTAAGCTTTATAAATTTAATTTGGCTTGATTCTCAATACAAAGTATGATATATTATAAAAGGCAACTATCAAAGATTCAAGAAAGTGAAAGAAAAGAAGAGGTAAGAACTTACAGCTGGTAAAGGGGTTTACACAAAAAAAAGGAAAAGGATTACTCTTTAGCAATTAAAATGAAACAGGCTTCCTGTTCTGCTCTCTGATTTTATTGACCTTTTCCTTAAAATCAGTGTGTTCTCAGCTGGAATCATGTACAACTTTAAACATTTTTTTTCAAGAAAAAGTTCAGTGGAAAACTGTAAGAGTACTCAAAAAATACAGGCAAAATGGAAGGTATCAACATATTTGGACTGCTTAGGCTTGGAAAGAGACAGAGGAAAGCAAATACAAGTCTTTAAATGCTAGGCATAAGAAAGGAGGTGAAAGGAAATCATCAGGTATGTAGGTACATAGTAAATAGGGCAAGAATAAAAAGCTAATAATGCAGAAACAAAATTCAAATCAGTCATAAAAAACCCCTACTAATTGCAAAATCCGTAAGAAATTGAGTAGTTTGAAAACATCATTAACTTCGTCCTAGGATCTTTCAGAAGAAGTTCATGAAACATGCTGGGAACAAGTGTAGTTGCACTTTGCTATGATTAATTTGATTTTGCTTCCCATGGAGACTAAAGAGAGCTTGGCATTGAACTTTGAACATTTTTCTCCTGCTAGGTTACCTTTCAATTAAACTAGTTCCTTGATCCATCTCACTGTGCAACCAGTCAAATACTCTTGCCATCCAAAAGGCTGGGGCAGTACAGAGACAGAAACTGGCTTCTGGAATCAGGGAGTTAGAATAGGTAAGTTTGGAAGGGACCACAGTGGTCATCCAGTCCAATCTCCCTCCTCAAGAAGGGTCATCTTAGAGCGCATTGCGCAGGATTGCCACGTGGAATTGCTTCCTTTGGCAGATGTGCTTGGCATATGCAAATGAAGGATAGTTACAGAACTATGCCTTCTTCTCTTATTATACCATGGTCCATTTGGAGAAGACTTTGTTTGTTGACAACAGTAATGAGATGGTCCTGAACTACGTTTGAAATTCCTAGGTACAGTAACAAGTTGAATTAGAAAATAAAAAGATACACTAAAGTGACTGAACCTCTATACATCCTGGGGACATGTTAGAACTTTTTTTAAATTCCACACACTCAGGAAATTTACTGGTTTCTCAGAATAAACAATGAATACAAGTGCCATTTGTCAGATTTCTGAACAGGATATTTGGCAAAAAGACCAGAAGCACTAAATTCCACTTATTTAGTGTTATGACAAGAGCAGAAATCTTCCACCAAAGAAGTCCTGGTTATAGGCAAAGCAACTTGTATTGTATTGCATCTATCAGGAGCTTTCAATGAAAACAGTGTTTACTGAGGGCAAAAGACAGAAGTAAAACAGATTTATGAGATTTAATTATTACATTTATTTTTTAAATTATTACATATATTTTTTTCCTCTTGTGTTTCTAGAAAAGGTGATTTCCAACATTTGATTCTGCTATTCCATCTCAACCAGCAGTGATTAGTCTCAGTGACTAATCTTTTCTCACCAGCAGCTGTCAAGACTTCAGAATTTTTTGGGGGGGCTACTAAACTGTTTGGCAGCTACCCCTACCACTTTTTACAAGTCTTTTTCAAAATCTAGTCTCACAAACCAATTCATTCCACTTAGTTATCACCCTTCTTTTCGTGGTTTTAATGCCTTCCACACATCTGAATATTCACATTTTCTTTTAATTTTATTTCTCATATTATGGGCAAGAAAAAGTGGCTTACTTTTTCATTTGGCTGCTTTCCAACTAACATAAATCCCACTCTGTGACATTTTTACTCTACTATCATCCATGTAGATGGGAACTGTCCATGGACTTTGAGGATTTCTCAAACAGATAAGGTAATTTTTATATGTCAGAGGTACTTTATTTCAAGAATAAATTTCCAAAGGTAATATATCCTAAAGAGATGCTCTATTAATAGTAGAGCAGATTAATTAAAAAGAACCAACAACTGGTTAGCATCTGAAAATATACGAATATAAGTCACAACAATCATCTACTGTACTCATTTAGGAATCATTATCATTTGATTAAAAGAAGAAAAGAAAAAACCCAGGGGAACATCTTTTAGGATTCTATATTAACCATTCATGTGCACGATAATGAAAACTAAAGAGCTTTGCAAGTTTTCCAGGGCCTTTGTTTTCCAATTTTCAAAATCAGTTTAAGACAAATAATAAGAAAGCATTCACAGCAAAATAGACAAAGAACTGAAAAAGAAGAAGTACAATGTTCTTCTAAGTCTCCAAAGACAGTTTTGAAAATAGCAGTAACTTAAATAACTTATAATTTACAGTCTGGTGAGAATTTTGCATATTCTAAGCATTGTTAAAAGCATGATTCATTTCAACAGAAAAAAAAAGAAATTAAATGATTCAGACATAAGTGTAATAAGTACTGGGGACATGAAAGAATTTCATGTGACAGAAATGAAGAGATCTGCACTGTAAATTTAGAAGAAAAAACCTGATGAATGTACACAACATAAAATACAGTAGAGTGAGGATAAATTAGGCACTTTACTTCTGCATTTCTGCAGTACAAAATCATAGGAATATTCAACAGAACTTAAATCCAGAAAAGTTAAGATATATAAATGGAAATATTTTTGTGCTATCTCAAATTACTCTATGAAATATGATTAAGTCAATAAAATCGATTTTGAAAAGGAGACCAAATATGTCTGTAAATAAACAAAGAATACCTCTAATTACCAAAGATCATAAATAATTACAAAGGTAGCAAACCATGAAATAACTTATTCTGTAGATCATATACCTCTCCTCTGATCCTCCTCTTCAATTTTTCTCTTTATTTTACCATGAATGTAGGAACACATTCTCTTACATTATATATATTTAGTGAAATTCATTGTTTGCCAAAGAAGTACTGGATTAATTTAGCTCAAATATGTCAAAATACACCCCCTATTGATAAAACTTGTCCAGTCCTTAAAAAAAACCCAATCAATGGAATTTAAAGAGGTTCAGCACATATATTTAGTAGACGTAGGCAAATTCCCATTAAAAACCTCACTAGCAGGCTGTTTACATGAGGAAGAGTTTTGAAATTGCTGTCCTTGTCTTTCAGAAACACACACAGGCAGTCCCAAAAAACCCCACAACACAAACAGCACACTCACAGACATTTTCTTCCACTTTCTCCTCAGGTGGGCCTTAAAAGGGAACCACATACCACAGTTACAGACTTATTTACTAATCCTATTTTTGCAAGCTCTTTCACAATGTTTTATTCAATACCTTTGAGTGCCAAAATCTGCCAAGAAGGAACTCTAATAAATGCCTGTAGTCCAGTAACATTGTTTGCTATTACCTAGAAATCAGGAATAAACCATAAGACAAATATCTGAAAACAATCCCAAAAAACAATTATGAGTGATTAAGCAGCAATTTGTATGGCAGTAAAAATCCCTATAATTTAAACTTGGATGCTATCCACATGCAGTAATTAAATAAGTAGATTATGCTATTGTTATTACTACTCAAACTTTGAAAATTATTTTTCATGTTACCTTCAAATCAAATAGATCATGTTGGTGGACATGCTAAGAAAGAAGAGAAAGATTGATTTACTGGCTTTATGAGTTTTTAGAGAAAAAATTTAATCACATTACTAAAAATATTAAAATTCCTATAGGGTACAGTTAAGGCAACAAAATAATCTTTCCAAATTAAAAAAAAGTTTAACAACTTTAATAACAATCTATACTAAATGAATAATAAATACAGTTGAACAAATAGAACACATCATTTACTGATCTAGTTTAAAATTCTGTTTCTATTGATGGAATGTCTGCGAACAACTTATAGGATTTTTTATTGTGCATTATCATTATCTGAATTTAGTCAATGTCATTTAAAGGTACTCTTTTGAATCTGAAGATTGTCATCAGATTATGATTAGGAACAGGTATTTTTGAAAATTATTACTAGTCATTATTGTTCAAGTGCTAATTAGTCATCCCTTGTGTTTGCAATAATTTTATTTTTGGACAAATCACACTGTGTGACACAGCTCCATTCCCTGACAAGACTGTTAGTTTTTCCTAGAATCTGTGTTCCGATATGAATCTTGTAAAACTAGAGAGTTCTATGAATATGCTTTATTAAGACTTACCTTATTTCTAGAAAGCAATTAACAAGTCCCACACAATTATTTTAAAAACTCAGGTGGGTCTGAGGAGTTGTGCTTTTCCTTTCGTTACTCAGGCTCTTTTCATGTTCAAGGAAGAGCTGTGCCCTCTGTGGCTGAACTCTATCTGTTGGCGAGGCAGAGACTTCCTCACTTTGCCTGTTGGATCCTTGTTTCCTGCCCCTTTTTTCTCGCCCTTTATTTCATATGCACACTGCCCTTTGTGTATGATCTGCCTCACTCAGAAGATTCTGACAGCTCATTCTGTGCTACATGGTTGGCTTTAACACAAGGATTTTGGCTACCACTGTTCCAGTTCTTAAAGACTGTAATTCATAGTGACCTAAAGGCCTGCTGATCTCCAGGAGGAACATCGTCTGAGGCTTCACGCTGAATGTCAATGCATCCTTCCCCATACTGGAAATATTCTTCTGCAAGCTGCCCAAGACCACTGCTAGCATTAGTGTTTAAGCTCAGCACATACCTCAACAGAACATATGAAGAAGGATATACATGCAGGATGAAACATTTGCAATGTATCTTAATTATACTATTGGTTTTAATTTGGGAAAGGCTATGACATCAGAGAATGGACATTGGTTTGCATATGCCTTGGAAAAAAAAAACCCAAACTGTTTCCAAGCATGCACCAGCAACTCAAGCACAGGTACCATAAAGCCGGAGCATATGATCCCATGTCATTGGGAATTCTCATTTTCTCCCGGAGCAATATCACTGGGAAGCCTGAATGCTTCTAACATTATCCATGCTATCAGTCTGCTGAAATTCGGCCCAAGTTTGATGGAATTACATGTGTCCACTGGGAACTGCTGTTCTCGCACAAGAGAACATTCAGCAGGGGTGTTGGGACAGGCCCACAGGAAGCCAGAAACCACCCCAAACAGCAGTGTATTTGCCAGGCATATTTCTGTGAACTGCTGTCTCCAGTGTAGACTAGAGATGCAACAAAACCATACTGTCTGTTGAATGTTTGCTTCTATATATGTAATAACATAATCATGCTGTTATAGTAATATATCTTAATATATCATATAGATATATACACGACTAAAACATTCATGTGTCAAATTTCTTGTCAGCATGGAACATTTATGAATTTATGCAGACCATATAGCATATATTAGTGTAAATACAGGTAAATTTAAAAAAGCAAAATCAAGAGCTCTGTTGAACGTGCCTCCTAGAAAGATGACAAGAAAACGAATCAATGAAAGGTGTTAATGATATTATCTAAAGCACAGTATCGTAAGATTGAGGAATCCATAGAGAGTGAGTCCACATCCATGGATTCTTCTAGTGTTCTTTTTCTTTGTAGCTGAGACATAGTGTAAGATATGGTTCCTCATTTTTTTCCTGGAGCTGAAAAAAAAACCAAACAGAAGAGGAAAAAAAGACTGGAAGGCATACTAAGCAAGTTGCAGACAAAACAAAACTGGGAGGAGCTGTTGACTCCCTCAAAGGAAAGGGAGGCCCTTCAGAGAGACCTCAAAAAATTGGAGGACCAGGCAATCATCAACCCTATAAAGTTCAAGTTTTCAAGGGAAAGTACCAGATTCTGCACCTGGGATGGGGCAGCCCTGAGTGTATGGACAGACTGGGAAATCAGATGTTGGAAAGCAGTGCCATGGAAAGGGACCTGGGGGTTCTGGTGGATGGCAAGTTGAACATGAGTCAGCAGTGCCCTGGCAGCCAGGAGGGCCAACCCTGTCCTGGGGTGCATCAGGCACAGCATTGCCAGCCGGGCAAGGGAGGGGATTGTCCTGCTCTGCTCTGCACTGGGGCGGCCTCACCTCGAGTGCTGGGGGCAGTGTTGGGTGCCACAATAGCAAAAAGACATTAAGCTACTAAAGAGTGTCCAAAGAAGGGCAATGAGGATGGAGAACGGCCTTGAGGGGAAACCATATGAGGAGCAGCTGAGGTCACTGGGTCTGTTCAGCCTGGAGGAGGCTGAAGGGAGAGCTCATTGCAGTTACAACTTCCTCGTGAGGGGAAGAGGAGGGACAGGCACTGATCTCTTGTCTGTAGTGACCAGTGACAGGACCTGAGGGAATGGCCTGAAGTTGTGTCAGGGGAGGTTTAGGTTGGATAATTAGAAAAAGGTTCTTCACCCAGAGGGTGGTCAGGCACTGGAACAGCTCCCCAGGGAAGTGGTCACAGCACCAAGCCTGACAGAGTTCAAGAAGCTTTTGGACAATACTCTCAGGCACATGGTGTGAATCTTGGGGATGGTGCTGTGCAGAGCCAGGAATTGGACTTTGATGATCCTTGTGGGTTCCTTCCAACTCATATTCTGTGATTCTGTGAATTCAAATAAAAATTAATTTTTGACTCAAGTAAGTGATGGAATTGGCTTATATAAAAGTCATCCACTAGTCTTAAAATTGCCAGAAAATTAGCTACTTAACTTTTTCTGAGTTTATTAGGGTTTAGGTGCATAATTCAATTTAATCTCTGATAAACCTATATGAATCTGTGATATAATACATTTTAAACAGGGTCTGCTTAGAAAGGCAAACTAAAAAAACGTAAGGTTGTAACATTGAAGAACTTGAGCTCACTGCTGAAGCTAACTTACATAACCCCATGTCAATGTACACATAATCATGAAATTGAAGTTAGTGAATACTGATGTGCTCCTGAAGAACAATGCTTAATTTTTAGGGGAGCCTATTAATTTAAGCAGTATGTCATATTTAATTGTTGAAATCATCTGAAAAAACATTTATACAAGTCAAACACAAGCTTTTTTTTCAATGACTTCACCCCAGTAAAAAATCAACACAAGATCAGAAGCTGATCTCCTCATGACAAACTGGGAGAGATTTTCATCAGAGGTCCACTACTACATCAAACACGCTATGTCAGGAAAGAAATCTTATTTATTCTGGTCAGATAATAAGAATATGGAAGCTAAAACAACCTCAGCTGATATAGATTAAAATATAATTTAATTTGGAAGAGTACCTATCATGAAAGGTTATTTTAAAGGTAAACGATAAAGTTTCTTCAGAACAAAGCCTTTTAATTTCCTACCTGACTCCAGTTTCTATCACTGCTGTTTTAGGGTAGAGGTATAAAATGAAATTATATGAGTTAGGGAAAACAGAGAACAAATATTATGCAGATATTTTTGCTAAACTTACTACTTCACATAGTAAAGATGCCATGATCCTAAAACAGCATTATTAGGTTGTGAAAGTTAAACTCCGAAAATTAAGGCTAAACTATGTTTTCTGGTACTAGCTCTAATTGTGTCCTGTGCACCTGCATTATGAGGAAGATTTTAATTACCTGATCACACTCATTTTTGCATAGGATCTCTGCCACTGCTGGTGCATAACCTTCTCTAAAGAAAGAGTAATTAATTTCCTTGTGGATTTTCATGTGGTGGTCATGACAACAGTAGGTGAAGGCTTGATGGAAATTGTCTTCCCAACATTGTTATTTTTTCTATCTTAACATTTGCTCCATTTTGCACAGCCTTGTTCCTGGAAAAACCTGCATTGTTCTGAGTGAAAGTAGCTAAGTATAGCCTGAGGCAGACACAGCATGGAAAAATTCATACCTAAATTTAAAGTTTTGCAAAGTTATAAACCACTGAAAAGAGGATCTATTAGGTGGAAGTATCAAAAATCCTCCATAGTAGACACCACAAGTAATTTCCCTATAATATGCCCTTATTCTCAACTGGCATCAATTAGTTTCTTTTGTGGGGACTACCTAAAAATAAAGGCTAGAGAAAATTAAGAGAATAAAAAGCGGTTATATTTATTGAAGGGCCTTCAGGTACATTAGGGCAGTCAAAGCCCCTACAGCCAAAATGGACAACAGGGTCACAGGTTTCCACACTTTTTATAAATTTAGTCCATTTGCGTATCGGGGGTTAATCCTCCAAATACAGCTTCAGGTAATGAAGTCCTTTACTCCAAGTTTGCTCCCCCCCAACTCACTTCTGTTGACATTTCTCGGGGCCTGGGACAGTGAGGTGTCCTTGAGTTTCAGGCGTAGAGAGGAATTGTTTTGTCTGACCAAAATGGGAGAACAGTAGCCAACAGACTATATGGAGTATAGAATTGTACACTAAAGAATTACAGGATATGAAAAATATAAAAGCTAAAATCCTAAGGCATCAGCATGGATTGCCTCCATGGACTGCAGGTGGATCTCTGCTCCACCATGGATCTCCACGAGCTGCAGGGGCACAGCTGCTCCATGATGGTCCATACCACAGGCTGCAGGGGAATCTCTGCTCCCGTGTCTGCAGCATCTCCTCCCCCTCCTTCTCCACTGACCTTGGTGTCTGCAGAGCTGTTCCTCTCACATAGTCTCACTCCACTCTTCTCTGGCTGCAGTTACATCTGTGCAAGAACAGTTATTTTCCTGCTTAAATATCTTATTACAGAGGTGCTACAACCACCTCTGCCTGTCTCAACCTTGGCCAGCAGCGGGTCCGTCCCAGAGCTGGCTGGCATTGGCTCAGTCAGACATGGGAGAAGCTTCTGGCAGCTTCTCACAGATAACACCCCTGTAACCCCACCACTACCAAAACCTGGCAATGCAAACCCAGTACATACATCTATATATAAAAAGTTAACATCAGGTTTATTCAAGGATCAAAATTCAAGATATCTTACTTTAAGCAATTAAATTAAATTCCTGTCAGGAGACTAATCCTCTTCAGTATACTAATAAAAAAAGGGGGAAAAAAAGGAAAACAGGAATAGGTAATGATTTTGTGAGTTGAAGATTCAGAACACATATGATCAAAGTATTTCTTCTTGCATCAGTTACCAATTATGATTAAACTAGGGACAGCGAGTAAATGCTTAAAGTTAGGCAAGTAACCAATAAGCCATGCACATGGACAGGTAGTGGGAATTCCTTTCTCATCTAGGACTCGTTTCTTACAGGATTTTGATGCACATTGAACAAGAAACTCAGGGTTTTTTCAAGTAAGTGGTTTCCAGAGAACGACTTTTTATTTTTCCTGGTTTTCAGTTGCAACACATTTCTGAAGCAATATAGGTACAGGCAGGTGAACTGGAGGTTTTTTCTATGAAAATACTTCTGTATTCTTTTCACCCCATTTCTCATTTTCATCAAAGTAATGAGGTGAAGAAAACAGCAGAAAGTCATCACAGTTTGCACAAACTTATAAAATGGAGAGAACATTGACTGATTAACACCGGGGCACAAGACAAAACAACAATTAGTTTGTCAGTTATTTAGACACCTACAAATACTTGATTCATTAGTCTTTAATTTGCTCACACGGTTCTTTAAAGTGTGTTCTATGTGCTCTCTTTTCACTTCCTGTGGTCTCTATTTCTTCCAACAAAAGAAAGCAACCGGAATGATTGTTGTTTTATTAATGAATAAAAAACTTACATCAGTAAGGCTGCAGCTCAGAAGGAATATCCAATTAATTAGCAAATAAAAGCATATTTTTCTTGAGGGCTGAGTAATTTAAATGAGGTACCAATAATTTAGACACTACTCAGCTCTTGCTAGCAGGCCTTATAATGAAGTTATGTGAGTATTTAAATATTTCTTACTAATTGTTCCCTACACACAGTGAAAATTGCCTGCTTTGTAATAGATTAGGTGTCAGGATAACTGACCTAATTAAATTAAATTAAGATTTCCCTACCTCGCAATGTATGTATTGTAGCTGCTGCAGGAAGAGTAAGCAGCAGCTCACAGAATTTTGATGTCTAAGGCCCAATCTTGCAGAAATTCGTGCAAGCCAATAAAAGTTATCTATTCTATATTTCAGTCAGCAAATCCACAGCCTATAAATATGAAAGTTAATTTATGCAATTTACCGCTTGAATTTACCTAGAAACCTATGACATAGAACATGAATAATCTTTCAGGCGGTATTACTGAAATATAATGTATATGTTTCCCCTAGTCTCAGAATTTGTTTTTGCAGATGCTGCAGATTTGATTCATTGAGAGCTCTATTTTAATCACATACACATGAGCACCAATATTAATGACTGCATGGGCCAAGCAGGATTTTTCAACCAGCTGCTTGTATTTTGGCATACCTGCAAGTCTGAGATTAGAATTAAGATTTAGGTATTTAAAACTGGGTTTTACAGTTCTGCAGAGAGGAATAGCAGAAAAAGAATGAGCTCCCAGACAGATACTACTCTATCATTCTAAAACAAGAGCTGATTAGTCTTTTTTTTTTTTTCCCTAGACAAAATGCCCTAAGACTTTCAGAAAGACATGTTACATACCTTTGCTTGTATTCAAACTCAAACACGAGCAGTGGAAATGACCACTGAGTGTCCCAAATCCACAACAGAGAGTGAGGGGTTTTAGTTAAATATTTTTCCTTCTACTTAGTGGTCGTTATCACAAAATCAGACAGAACTAGACCTTAAAGAATTTACCTTAGACACCAGTTTTAATCTTCTCTCCCTGGGAAGGAAAGTAAATTCCTTTCCCTTTTTTTTTCTTTCCATCCTGTCGTCTTGTTCTCAGCCTCCATTTTTGACAATATAACCAGCTCCTCCCTATCCCCACAGAACCACACAATACACATCATACTGTTTGATTTCCCAAAAGAAATCTTACCGCCTTCTATGAGGTATTTTTATCATCACCTTTTTTCCTTTTTTAAAGGGAAAAAATATCAACAAAGATAAGAAACATACGGTACCAAATCCCTCCATGCAATTATCTCCCATTTTTGTGAAGGCTGTGGAGAGGAGAATACCACTGCTAAGAGAAAATATCTTTTCGTATTTTTGTTATGCAACTTTTTGCCTTACATTAGACCTAAATTGTCTCTGAAATACCACATGCCTTCTTGATTGGAAGGGTCACAGACAAGCATGATGTGAATTACTAATATTTTGCTATGATAAAGGTCAAATAACACTCTTCTTACAAGGCTTATATATCAGATTCTTTTTTAATGTTCTTCAGGGCAGATCTCAGCTGGAGTAAGCTGCCCTAACTCCAGGAGCCCTGATAATTTATCCCGAACTGAGTAGTTGACCCTCAGTTTCTAAACACCAAGCTTTCCAAAATGGAAATAGATAACAATTATATTAAAGAACAGAGGCAGTTGAAAGAGAGGATGTCTGATGTGACATTTCCCCACTGTTACATGAAATTTGCAATGGAAATAAAGCAGAGTAGCAGCTCTTACTACCTAAGGCTCTATATCCACTAAATATTATGCACCCCCTGCAAGCAGAAATGACACCTTTTTGCTATCTGTCAAAATTATTCAAAAGGGGAAAAAATCGTCTGTAGCTGCAGAGACTTGTTTGGGCTACTTCCATAAGCACCTCCCACAGAGAGTCAAAAGGACTGCGGGACTGCATCATTAAACGCTCTGCCCTCTTCCCACACGCTCTCCGTTTTGCTAATATCTCTGAGAAAACAGGTTTTGAAGGAGCTCTCCAGTTTAGGCTGTGGTGCCTAATAAATGTAAATGCAGCAGGCAGAAGAAATTCAGGAGAACTGGAAACTGGGGATGGTCATTTTGAGCGTTTTAGATAATTTTAGTTTATTTTTTTTAATCTATTAAGACTGGATACAATATTCTAATTTAAAAAAAAATTAAAACCTAAAGGGAAAGGGAAATTAAAGGTATTTTGTGACTTCTCACGTTCTGTGTCATTATATATATTATTCAACCAGTTACGACTGTGAATAAGTACTAATGTTTGAAAAGTTTGATGAGCTATGTCAAATGAATATGATTGCCTTATCCTGATTCATCACATAAAAGATATGCCATTAGGACAGTATATGCAACACTAACTGAAAACTACTGTTCTTTTCCTCAGAAGAAAGATAACGTTTAGCTCTAATGTTGTTTGTAGACATATTCAGCTCAGAAGAAGAGTCTGTAGATAAAAATTTTCAGTTTATGCTTTTTAACACAAAGTGGTAGAAGAGATATGCTGCAACATGTGACTTCACAGTGAATGGCTTTACAGAGGGAAAATTACAGATTACCTTATTTTTACTTTTTCCAGATTGCCTAGTTAGAGGATTACTTGCCCCATGCACAGGATATTTTTCCTCCAACTGAGTGCAGAATTTTACAGAGTGAATGTTGTAGTAACAACAGGATGGTGTAGCTCCATTTTTTAGAATTATTAAAAAGTTTGGAGTAGAGAGAGTACCCTCAGACACAGGACTCAGTCCTTTGCTCTGGTCTATATCCTGTTGTCTGTGAGCCTGAGAGGGCTTGTTCAGATTTTGTGATGCCTGTTTCTATTCACAAAAATAACAAGGAGAATGTATGTGATCGTAACCAAAGGTTAGGAGTTAAATATCAGGAGTTTTCCTGATATTTTCAGTTTACTAGGCTGGCTAACAACTTCATCAAATGAAATATTGATTTTTCTGACGACAAATCCAAGCAGAATCCTATTTGAATTCAGCTTAACCTAATTGCTATTTATCTAGCATTACGGGAAAAGACAGCCAAAAAGGTTTTCCAGTTTAATGTACCACAGCCTATGAAGCTATTTGTAAGCTTGACTATACGTTGGGGAACCCTTGTGAGAGACAGACAGCTGCCAAAAAAAGATAACAAATATTCAATTGGCTACTTTTCCTACTACATCTACCACTTTTCCTTTGAATCCCAAAAAAAGGTAAGATAAATGGCAACAGTTTTGGGCACAGTGCATGGCTGAATAGTATTTTCTAAGAATATTTTGCATATGTTGTTGATGAATATGTTATTATGCATAGACTTATTCTGAGAAATGATTCATGAAATGTACTGTATACAGTGAAGGCTGCCAGGGTATCCTGCAAGGGGAAAACACCTTTTCTCCTCAGGATTTCTAATGTTTTGGAATATTTCAGGCATCTTAACTTGGAGAGAGGAATATAATCAAATGCAAAGTCTGCATAATTAAACTGGCTAGGTTGGCACTGACCTTCCACTATCATAAACCATAACAGTTAATAAATGTAATATTTCATACATATTCATTATTTGATATTTCATGGCCAGAAGCCAAATTCTATTCCTTATTGCCTATGAAAAGACAAAAGATTTCAACTAAACTCTTAGCCATCTAATAAAAAAATAACTGATGCTTGCAAACTGACTGGTAATTAAACACAAAGCCTAAGAGATGCAGGGACAGTACATACAGAAAATGGACTGTGCTAATTAATAAGAAGAGTTTAGCTTTAGTTATTCATGCAAATACCTCAAAGCATATTCAGTAGTGTTTTGCAGCACATTTTGCAAAATAAGCAATTTGTATGCAACTGTGATACAATAGTTCATGGGGGCCAATACGGTTAAAACACATTCTGTGTAATGATGATTGAATCATATTTCTCCTCAGTCAGCAATAGATGTGAAAACTCCTGAAAATTACAATGATAGTTGGGAACATAATTCCATGTTATGGCATTTGCCAGGTTTATATAAACTCACTTTTTTTTCTTTTTTTTCCAAAAAACAAGGAACAAATTTTGACCATCTGAATCAGGCATGGTTTAAGAGTGGAAAACAAAACAAAAACAAAACAAAAAAACAGCTTGAAAACTGAGTCTACTAAGCATGAATCTGTGAGTCCTCAGTCTCACGGAATTGTTAGGTTGGGCGTGACTGCTTGAGATCATATAGTCCAACTCAATAGTGAAATATTGTTGTTATCCTGAAGAGATATTTTTAATTGAGATAATCACAGTAGCTGCTTCACACAGGCTGAATTGTGTGCTGTTGCTTTTAGATTAATATTAGTCTTTTTCATATTTTGTTTAAGACTATAAAAAATTGTAGCAAAAAGATATCAAAAAAATACTTTCTTTAGAAGACAAAGGGAGGAAATAAAGATTCCATAATAATCTGTAATTTCCATAATAATCTGGTTTTTTAAAATCACTTTACCCAGAGTTGTAGCACTAGATACAAAAGCAACCCAGGAAGGTAGGAAGCAATTTTCTCTTTTGAAGAAGATCTCCCAAGGTTTCCTGTCAAGTGGTCAACATTACAAAAGAAGTTATATTCTCAAACTTCAGACTTGGCTGCATTTTTATCTCAGTTGTAAAATTTTTCCATTTATGTGGTCAAAGATTTCTTGAAACGATTGCCCATGAGTTTCCATTAGTTTATTTTCCATAATATAATGGCAAACTCACATAACAGCTTCTGTGGAAAAGCTTGTTCCGTCAGAAGAAATATGCATACAACTGCATGTCATCCAGAGACACTTCAAAGAGGAAGCTGCCTTCGTTTCCTGAACTAAACAAAATTAATTCCTACATCTACGCTCCAGAAAACTGACCATGGAATAAAACACATCTCTCATAAAAACTTTCTTCTTGCCTTAATCTCCCAGAAGATTTCATCTCAGAAGAGCTACTGACATTGGTTTGTGGTTTGGGTTGTTTTGGTTTTTTTTACCTCTCCCTGACAGTCTAATTTCTAAAATCATCCATTCAGATTTCTTCTTCAGCAGTATTTTTGACCCAAAAAGCTGATAAGTCTGAAACCAAGTACAGTCAGGAATAACAGTGTTTATTGTCACTTATGACTGACTGTATCTACACGAAACAGCTACTTTTTTGCAAGATTATTTTTGCTGAATTCCTGTTTAGAGGCATAAACACTGGCAACTAGTGAAATGTTCCTTTAAAATCTACTCTTCCTTTCTAACTCCCAACTTCTTTTCAGTTTGTTTGCTTTTTTTTCATACTGATTTTCAAGGCTCCTACTAGATGGCAAAAAGAAGAAAATGGTAATACCCAGAGATATTCTACATTGATCTTAATATAATCATTTCTTTGTTACCTAACAGTACATCTTCTATCTGGGCTTTTAAACAGCTTTTCCTTAATTCTAAAAGAAAAGAATTTTTCATGATGGGTAAAAATTGTGTCAGCTGAAAAACAGTACCTAATTTTATTTTTGGGGGGTGGATATTTTTAGGCATTTTCTGCTTAATGCATAGGTGACTGTTTCTCCATTTTACAAATGGCAGTTAAGACATTACTATTGGTGGAAATGCTTTAAAAATCCCCTCTTTTGTCCTTCTACCCTGCATAAACAAAAAAGAAAATAAGTTTTAACCTCTCCTTTCTCCCACATTCTTTTTTCATGCTAGGCTTTATATACTATCTAGAACTTTCTATCCAAATTCACCTCATTCAATCTTCTCATAAGACTTTCTAATCAGTAAAATTTAAAAGTATTTAAGTATTCCTCTGTGTCCATGAGAGGACCGGCCTAAAGAGAGTCTCAAAGTTTTCTTTAAAAAAAAATGCTTGAGAAAATATTTAGTAACATTTACATTCTACATAGAGATTTCATAGAAAAATACCACATTTTGAATCTATGAAGGGTCCAGATTAGTAGAAGACAGTATGGCCTCTCAAATTAGCAATTTTACTGACAGAATTTTAGACATGAAGTAAGCTCAGAAAATACTGTATTACATTTTGATTCCAAAAACTGAAAATTATCTCAAGTAAACCATGACAGTGAATTATCATACCGTGTGTAAAATGAGCTGGAAAAGCTGTTAGAAGCAAATAAGAAATTTAAATATGTTTCATTTGCTTTTCTGAATTTCAGAAAGCTCTCTGTCATTGAAGTTAAGTGAAAGAAAGAAAAGAAAACATATTTTGTATCATCAGTTTCTCTCACCAAATGTTTTCTTTCTCTTATCCTGTCTCTCCAGGTAATAATTTGAAAAGCAACACTTCTTCCTTTGTTGATTTGTTGCTTCGTGGCCCTTTCTACCACAATAACTAGAGGAAAGTACCTTGCTACACTGGCTGATAGCTCTAAAAGCAGTCAAAAGCATTTAATATCATTACCACCTTTACTCCTATTTAGACTGTGCTTTCTCATTTTAATTTAATATATTTTACATTTTTGGAGGATGCAAAATGGGAAGATTTTTTTTAAAAATCCTGAGCAGTTGAAATACCATAGGCTGGATTAGAAGTCTAAATACCCAAGATGCTTTCAAAATGGAACAGCTGGTAACATTTTTGAGTCATGTTTTTCCATGGGAATTTTAGAACGAATAGTTTCTAAAGGATTATCATTTATAATGACTGATTAGAATATTTATATACCATAGCATAATACCACCAATTTTTACATTTGAAACCTTGCATGGAATAAGCAAAATAGAATATATATCATAATAAGAGAGTACTTGAATTTGCATTTAAAATTTATCAAAGTATTTGCAGTATTATTTGTTATGTCCAACGGTAATTCTGTACTTTCATAATGGAATGTTTGGAATATGAGGCAAATTGGAGTCATTGTGATAGAGACCTATTACAAACTCTACAACAAAAGAGTATGACAATTTAGTGTACATTACACAGGTACTATGACTACCACTCAACTCCAAATTGCTTTTTGAATTACATTTGCATATGGTTTTAATATATTTTATACAGTATTATGGTATTGTTGGACTACTTTAGAGTTTGGGACTCCAAATAAGACCAAGCTGATTTTCAAAGATGTTTGACTTCCATAGGTGCATTTCCATAGTGTAGGATTTATTGTTGAAACTAAACTTTGCATTTCCCAGGTTAATATTTCCTGAGGTTTGGGGACCATTAGTCAGTTTACCTAAAACTGATAAGATTACCTTTTTATTTATTCGCACTTTTTCTTGAAAATTTCCAGTAATATTTGTTGATTAAAATAATCAGTAGAAATATATAAAGCATATAATATTTCTGTAAACTCTAAAGATACACAGTAAAAACAAAGTATCTTTTAAAGCCAAAGCTCTTCTGTCCACACATATTGATTCATTACCTTTCACCATTCTTATGTATCACAGGAGAGTTGCTGAAGGGTCATGCTGGATTTCCAGGTACTTTACAATGAAGCCATACCAAGAGACCTCATCACAAGGGGGAATCTCAGTTAAATTGCCATCTTTTAATGTTTCAGTCAATTCATGTGATTTTTAATTTTTCTTTTTCTTTGAGTAGTGAAATCAAGGGGAGACAGATTCCCATTAGAAGCTGCACAGGGACGTGGTGACCTTGGGTCTACTTACCAAGCTGGACTGAAAACTGGGAATGGGGAGGGCAGGTATGAAAAGGTAGAAGAAGAGAAAGAAGGTTTACTTTTAACATTGACACAATATTACAGTGAAGGTTTCAACTTTGGGTACCACATGCATGATGGTTTTTTTTCTTTCATATATCTTAGACAATTTGCTCAGTCTTTATTTCAGCAGAAGATACACTTGGATAACCAAAAATTGGACAAGAATATAAAGGATCGTGGAAGAGCTCTGTGTTTTTGATAGACTTTGGAAATACAAATATAAAGAACTGACATGATGGAAGACTGGCGTAAGAAATTTTATGCTTGGGGAGGACTATCTAAATAATTCTCCTTCTTTCTGATCCTATCTTCTAGGATAAGCCAAGAAGGCTTTCACCACAGAAATGACTGCTGAGTTCATTCAAGCACCTGCTGAGTTAAAGTCAGTCACTTGTTCAAGTACAAAAGGTGAGAGAGCTGTAACCTCTTAAAATTGGTTTGAGAAAAAGCAAACAACCCAGAAAATGGGAAGTTTTTCTCTTTGTCTTTTTAATTGTAGATCACATCAACCCTCTGAATTTTAATGAGATAATTTTCATGACCTTTAAGTGAAGCTGGCTTATAAGCTTTGAGCACTTGAAGTCTGTATGCTATTCTAGAGATAATTTGAAGTGTAGACTGGAAAAAAACAAACAGAGAAAATAAAGCTAAATCAGAAGTCTCAACTTTGAGCACAAGGCTCAGAGTCAGGAGAGTTATACCATTCTGAGTTATGAAATAAAAGGTTATTTCACACAAAAGAGACTGCCCCCATCGACATGCAGATTATAATTCATACTACTACTCCTGATGAGAGTGCTCATCAATGAAATATATTTCTGTGAGCTTAAAGAATACTCCAGAAAGGTCCATAATGTCATCACCCCAGAAACAAAGGAAACCAAGGATTCTCGAAAAAAAAAATCTGGAAGGTCAATATTCCTCCAACAAAAAGCTGAGATAATGGGTCATTAAAACCTACATTAAAAAAAAAAAAAAAGAAGGGAGTATAATTTCCCTCCAAAAGCAAGGAGTAGTGACTTGGAATTACTTCTACTTTTATTTTAAGTATAACATTTCAACAGAATTCTTTAGCCAAACTAATCCTGAAGTCATGGGCTTTACTAGCTATTACTTACAATACTTTTTAAAGACCTCCATTTGAAACTTGCTGTCAATTCTGTGCAACTTTCTTCAGTTTGGACCAGACCCTGATTTAATCCCTGTTCCAAAGGCAACAAAAATTCTTCAGTTTGGCTGCACTAGAAAGAGTGTGGTCAACAGGTCAAGGGAGGCAATCCTCCCTCTTTATTTGGCCCTAGTGAGGCTACATATGGAGTGCTGTGTCCAGTTCTGGGCTCCTCAGTACAAGAAAGACAAGGAGCTACTGGAGAGGGCCCATTGGCGGCCACAAAGATGATTTGAGGTCTGGAACATCTCTCTTAGGAGGAGAGACTGAGGGAGCTGGGGATGTTTAGGGAAGAGAAGACTGAGAAGGGATCTCATCCATGCATATCAAAATCTCAAAAGCAGGTGGTACCAAGAGGATTTTGCCAGACTCTTTGCAGTTGGTTCCCCATGACAGAATGAGGATCAGCGGCCATAAACTAAAGCACAAGATGTTCCGTCTCAGTGTGAGGAAGAACTTCATTACATTGAGAGTGGCAGAGCACTGGAACAGGCTGCCAGGGAGGTGGTGGAATCACCCTCTCCGGAGACATTCCAAACCCACCTGGACACATCCCTGTGTAACCTTCTCTGGGTCTCCCTGCCTTGGCAGGGGAATTGGACTGGATGATCTCCAGAGGTCCCTTTGAACGTTAATGATTCTGTGATTCTCTGAAAATGTTCAAGCAGAACATGTTTTGGAAAGATTTTCTGTTCATGCAGTCACCTCAATCCTCATTATACAAAGAATCTAGACCTTAGAATCTTTCTGGCCTCCCCTTTATTTTTTCTATAATAAGTCACAGACACATAAATATAGTTAAACTGAAATCCTTCTGTGATTATAATTTGAACCTAGATATTGGGGTTTGCCCACCGATATGTTCAAATATATTTTTTTTCTAATTTCTGCTTCTTTATTCTTCTTTCTGTTGCCATTAAGGGAAAGAGATAAGGTTGTCTTAAACCTGTAATGACTACCTTCTGAGTTGATTTCCTTCTTTTTTTCCTCTAGTTATTACAGGTTTTTCATGGTAGTCTTACCTCTGAATTTCTTAGGTTGAATTTTTGAAATATGAGATACCATCCTTACCTTCTTTTTACCTTTCAGTCAGTGACATGAGTTCACAGTTTCATTATTAAAGTTAAATGCTTAGTTGGGAACTCCTTCTATTTTTAAAAATTGTACAAAATATCAAAACCAGGAAACAACAAGCAACCCAGACGAAAACAACAAGGGACTCAAGTGATCAGAAGATTTATAAGAGCAACTGTAATTTCTCTCTATATTTTATATTTCAGAGACAGCTCGTCAGACCTGTACAAAGCACTCAACACAGTTTGCTATTAAGGAATTTTATCTCTTGCAGAAGTATCCAAGAAAACAAAGTGAAATTGAACTTCATGGGGGTGGGCCTTGTTCAAAACTGTTGCACTGGATTAAAGCTGTGTTATATTTTCAGATGAACACAAAGCAGACAATACACGCTTATGAACCCAAACCCTAACAGAGACAATTAATCCACATTATTTTTTTCAGTTAATTAGCAGTAGGTTTATAGGGTTATGGACTGAGAGGCATTATATCGTATGGAAAAAAAGTGGATGTATATCCTTGATTCTATCTGGATACATCAGCACATTATTCTAAAGGTAGAAATAGATCTCTTCTCACAAATAGACTAAAGGAAAAGGCTTCCTCATGCATACTCTCTAAACTGTGTGCCACCACAGCCACAGAATTAGCATGACAACCAACAACCTCCGCTGTGAATGATACCAGAAAATGCTCTTGTGGAATAACAAAGATGTGGTCAGCGGTTAAGTCTCTCCCTGCATTGCCTTTTTGACACTTCCATAAGGTACTTTCCAAAAGTTAAGATGTACTTTGGCATGTAACTCTGAGACCAACGCTATGAGCCACAGAAGCTGGAATGATTAGATCCACCTGCGGAAACTCTCAGAAAGTTTCCACAGTCTCCCACCCATCTGTTCACTACAACTGAGCATTTACTGTATTATGTTGCTAATCATTTAAATGCACCTCATAAATGCCTTTGAAGTACTTTTGCCAACAATTTTTTCTTGCCTACTGCTCTATTTTCTTTATTAATTATTTTGTTGACAAGCTGTCTGCTCAGTTCAATGGATCATCTTGGGAGGAGAGACAAATTCAGGAACACATCAGCAAATATTTTAGACAGCCGTTCAGTATTAATTTCTATTGTCTCTAAATATCTCTGGGAAAGTGGATTACTTCTAATTTTTAGGTAAGACTCTAAAAAGTCTGAGGGGTTGATTTGTTTTGGTTTTGACTTGTCCATGAGCAAGGTGTGAAACGACAGATAAATACAAATTAAATCAAGATCTCTGCACAATTAAGTGTGGGGAAGGTAAAACTCAAAATAAAAGTAGCTTAGGTGACCTAAGAGTAAAAGCTCTTTAAATAAGCCAATATTTATTAATCCCCTTTTTACTGTTACATGGGACATAAATATTATGCTGTATTATGCTGACATGTTGCCACACCTAGAAAGAACAAGTCTTGAAAATCAGCCAGTGTGATGACCTTTCAAAGTGGAAATGCAAACTTGGATTAAGCCAGGCTCAGATCCAGCCAATACAATTTAATGAGTGTGATAACAGTAGACCCAGTTAAAGTGAGTTGCTGACTAATTTCTTCCTATGATTTACAATGGCTAAATAAAGCCACTACTAATAATTTAAATTACTTTCAATTAAATGCAAACACAAGGAAGTAATTAAGTTATTATTTTGATGGAAAGAAAAGATTGTCACAGATGTCAAATTTCTTTAAAGGTAAGTGTTATGGAGATAAAAGATACTTCCCTGAAATCATCCCTGAAAGAAGAGAACGATTCCCAGTTCCGAACCCCTGTTTTTTTAATACATAAACCCCATAGGAAGGTAAATATCATATATTTTAAAAGCATGTTTCATGCTTGCTATACCTCATGGTATAAATTATATGAAGACTTAATATTATGTTTCAGAAGATTATGGATATGAGAAAAGTTGTCATTATTCAAAAAGTTTTGGGAGAGGAGAAGTAGTTCAGGTCTCCATCCATATTACCATTGCTATACTTAGGATCCATGAACAGAAACCGAAATAGAAACACTTTGAGAAATTCATATGATTTTGAACAACAGAAAAGAAATTACTGCCATTGATGACTCTACTAACAAACTTTATTGACAAGATAGTTGCATACACAACTAGTAGACTCCAAAGCATAAAAGCCCTGGCAGAAATTGTAAAGATTAATTAGGTAGACACACATGTTAGCTGGGATGTTTTGTTTTAATTTAAACATGATTTTATTCCCTCAATGCAAACCTGTATTTTCAAGCACTTAGACTTTCATCCTTACATTTCTGTTGGCAACAACCTCATAATGAAGTTATCTCATGCATAGGAAGCATAACTCTTATACTTATCAGAGGACAAATATAACTAGCTCATGATTTCTCTAGTTACAAGTAATGACTGTGGGAATGCTTAAAGACACCCTTAAGTTTCTCGTTCCCTAGATTCATTTGTAAATTCCACATGTAAAATAACTGTGAGGTGGGAGATATCTAGAACCCAGATGGCAGATGGAAAAATCCCAGTTAGAAAAAAAGACAAGATTGACACTATTATTGTGTTTAAATATGGAACAGGGGCTCAGGAATGCTGCAGAATCTCTGTCCTTGAGGGTATCCAAACATGATTGAACTAGGCATTGAGCAACCTGCCCTGACTGGAGCTGTTCTCAGCAGGAGTTTGGACTGAAGACCTCCAAGGGTCTTTCCCAACCACTGTATTCCTGTGGTTGTTTGAACGTCAGTCTCCCTGCCTTGGCCAAATTAGAGCCACCCACAGGTTGTGGAAGGTGGCCTTTGTTCCACCACTGTCCAGTTCCTTGCTTCAGACTATCACTGCTTATCACTGACCCGAGGCACATCCCCACAAGCCTCATGGGTGTGCTTTGTCCTGCCGATCACAAGGCAGTGGCCCTCACTTTCTACTCTCTACCTGCCCATGCCTCACCCCTTTGCTATTCTACCTCTTGGGTGGAATTGGGTAATAAACAATACTACTGAATGTGAATGCACAGCCTGGCAGTTAGCCTGCTGCCTGAAAAGTGTTGTTTGGCTGTTGAGAAGGAAATGATCCATGGAGTTTGTCAAAACAAGGCTGCTTTGCTATAATCCTTTGCACATTCAGTACCGATAACTCATGTACTTGTGAACTCTAATCTTTATGCAAACATTAAAAAAATGAATTTTGCCTACTACAAATTCTCATTAGAAACTCAAATTCATAACAGCTTGAGATAAGGGGTAGACTAGCCTGAAGAAGTCCTAAAATTGGGTTTCTAGGTATGGGGATACCACGCAAAAGCTAGAACTCTGATTCAGACGATTTTTTTAAGAGACGAAAATCTTCTGCTCTGCTAAAATTACCTACACAAAATTGTTCTTTGTGTGGCAATATGTACACAAATATTTCTTCCTGTGAACATTTCCAAACCACACACATTTAATGCATTCCATTGTAAGATGAGTTTTGCCTTGCATAGGGGCTTATACCCAAAAAGCAAACACACCTGTAATTCTACTACTGTCTCTAGGCAACATACAGCTGTAATGGAAGGCAATTTCTCTAAAAAAAAAAAAAAAAAAGTTTTTCAAATATAATAGTTCCTACACCTGAAGGTAATTCTTTTAGACTTCAACAATTATATTGATTTTGCTGAGTATGGTGAAACTTTCTGATTCCACAGACAAAAGCACTTCTTCTGAAAATAACATTTCCTAGTCTTGTACAGTTTGCACTTCAGCAGAGTAAATGAACAGTTTAGTCCAATTCCAGCTGAACAGGTGAACCAATTACGAGAGCACATTATGAACTGACAAGTTCCTTTAATAGCATTCCTAGCAGACAAAGCATAAAGAGATGAAATCTAAATTAGTCACAGCCTTAGGCTTTCCCTTCACAACTGAAAGGCTACTAATGGGGCAACCGACAGAGTATTACCTGATCCACCTGTTTATTTGGTTTTGGTTTTTCTTCTTTTCTAATAGACTATCTTCATTAAAGGAAAGAAAAAGAAAAGAAAGAAGGAAAAGAAAAACAAAAATGCTTGAGGCTGAACTGAATTCACCTGATGAAGAAGCAGAGAAAAACTTTGTTACAAATAGATGGAATAAAAATAGTACTGTATTTTTTTAGATAAAAGGGGAAAAAATAGGATTTTAATGGTCAATAAATAAATTATAGACATGTAGTATACTTATAAAATGCCTCAGACCTGTCACAACACTTAAGACACATACACCTCTTTTATATTTTTAAGAAAGTCCAGATGTTAGGTTCTATATCAATGGTAAAAAGAAAAGTCGTTTTATTTTACATATGAGTTTTCTAAACAGATGCAAACAGTGATTCCAGACTGTGATGTACAGCAGTCATTCTCCCAGACACAAATCTCCTATACCCATAGCTCATTCCCACTGAAGGTTGAGGTTCAGCAGTATGGCACAGCAATATCAGGGCTGCACTGGGCTCCATAGGTTTTATGACACACTTCACTTGGGAGCTCTGCCATAAGAGAAAACAGAGAGTGAAACTATCTCCTTACATTGGTGTTACCATGATGGAAGCCAAATTTTTCCCTCAGACCATCCAGTAGACACCAAGCTGAGGGAACTATCACTGCAGCATCTTGTGGAGAACACCAAAGGTTTGTCTCTCTTCTGCTGTGCTTTTGCTTGGATACATTGCTTTCCCTGCTACGGTCCAGCCTGTCCTGTCCTGGCTGGGCTGGACAATACAGTTCCCACTGACCAAAGTTCCCTCGGCCATGACATCTCTATTTCCTCTGGCACATTCAGTGCCTGACTAGAAGTTTGGAATCTACCCTCGCTGATATCATGTGTCCCCAGGAAACCTTTTTGCCTTGATTCTCCCATTCATAAAACTGGGATCATTAGGGGATTCCAGACATCCCATTCTTGGAATAATGGTCTGGATGAAAACTGCTGTTAGGATAGAAGGCTAAACATACATAGTGTGCATGACTTAAAAGCCAAAACTGTTTGAGAGATATTCATCACCAAACCGACCATGTTTGAGGGGAAGACAGCCAGGTTTCAGAGCAACCTGAGAACTAACAAGAGGTTTTTGACAAAAGAAATCAGCATAAAGAGAAGTATAAAGGAGGCATGGAAATCTGTGGCTGTGGGTAGAGATGCTGGAGTGGCAGTGACTGCAGACGTGCTCTGACTGTGCATTGCCAGCTGTTTCCTCATCGCACTGCAACTCTGCAAAGGGGTGCAAAGGAGCCTTCCCAAGGGTGCTGCATCTGGCTTGGGGCTGGCAGCATGAGGCAGCATGTGACACCCCCATCCTGAGGTGCCCGGGGCTGTGGGGATTTTCTCACTGCTGTGCATGCTGGCAGGGTCTGAGGAGCAGCATGAGCAGCAGCTAGGCTGGAAAGATACCGGGGACATGAGAATAAGAATATATGGGGGTCACAAAGGGGAAAGAGGCCTGGAACCCAAGCGTGCTGAATGGAGGAGGGGAAAGTAAAGCCAATCTGGGATTAGTTCTATAATAGTGTTAAGAAATTAATTGTCTTAACAGTTTTAAATGTCTAGTATAATGATTTATTTGTTTCATTACTAATGCTGAATGCATAGTTCATTGAATGCCAGTTAATTACCAGTTTTAAATTAACCCGTATCTTGCTTCAATCTTAATTTGAATTACACAAAAGCAAATATTTTTCTGACTGTATGGGTGAAGCAGAAGTAATGAGACCAGTAAGAGGAAAACTGAGACTGGGCAGAGACAGGCACAAGACATACAGTAGGTTACCTGTAATTTGAAATCTTACCCTCTGTTTTCCATGCTTGTGGATGACATCAGTCAGGAGTAACAGAAGTAACTTAAATTAGCTTGTTCAACTAAGAAATATGGTGCACAAATTCAAGATGTATGGACTCCACAGGTTTGGACAGACCACCTCCAGACACATATATGTACACAGAATATTCCTTTACAAGGACAAAGACAAGAAAAAAAGGTTACGAACAAGGATTAAGACATTTGTCTCTAGAGACTTCAGCTACTCCTCCACTCCCCATAAAAAGGAGCTGTAAAAGAAAACTGCCCAGGAATGTCACGACCAACTTGCAGCAGACAAGAATTTTTGGAAGTCTCCAGCTAATCATGTAAATAAGTTGGGGTGTTTTTTTGTTTTGTTTTTTTTTTGGTTTTTTTTTTTTTTTTTTGTGCCTTTTTTTTGTTGGGAGCTAGAGAGAAGGCCTTAATTTCTTCACTGAACCCTCTGAATGAGCAAGTGAAGTCTGGACATCGTAAGAAAACCACCAGCTTTAGAAGACTGGAGGAGGTCAGAGGACCTTGAACCACAGCTAAGAGAATACCTATCAAGAACCTTGCTCAAGGAACTTGAACAAGAAAATAGGGGATCAGACACTTTTGGATCCAGCAGATCAAACTTCTAGTTCATCAACCACTGTGGCCCAGAATAAAAATATATATCAGCTGTGATCTAGATAGGATCAGACACCAATATCTACATATGGGCACACAGGCATAAGATTTTCTACATATTTTTAATAATTTTAAGTAGTTATACATAAATATATTATAATGGATTTTCCCATCCCTCCTATTTGTTTCATAATGCTAAACACACTGTTTATCACTAAAATTATAGGCTACTGTTTCAGTCTCCCTCATCTGAATCTGTACTGGTGATGGACTTCATGTACATGGTGTGACCCTTGGGGATGGTGCAGTGCTGGGCCAGGAGTTGGACTCGATGATCGTTGAGAGTCCCTCCCTGCTCCGCTTATCCTGTGATTCTGTGGTTATGTGACAATCAAATTTTTCAATGTTAAATTAGTCTTGTTAAAAACTGAGAGTTTGCAAACACTTCAATAGGGCACCCATTAACCTAAACTCCAGTGCTGTCCATCAGTATTTGAAAAATAAAACAGAATAGACTACAGCTCATAAAAAGGTAGGCTTTGAACTGGTCTGAGGACTCTAAATTATCTACCCTTAATCTGTTTTTGTTAACTCCCTTTCCAATCACAATTTTCTTGGCAATAAGCCAGACACCCACTCACCACCCCCCTCAAAGTACAAAACATTATCAGTTTTCTGAACAATCACCAAGCAGCCCATTTAATGTTTCTTTCAAATAAATATGTGATTTGGTAATAGCTAACATACAAGAAACAAGACTGAAGTTTGATAACAACATGATGAAAGAGTAAATAGCCTGTGGGCACAGCAATAGAAAAATGATTTATATCTCAGCAATCCATGATGAAATAGGAAAGAACAATGCATTGGAAGTCAGCATGTAACACTGTCTTGAATTGAAAAGAAACATGATAAAGTCATTTACACTGGAATACATTGACTAAGTCTTTCTGTATCAGGTCGTGCCATCTCATTATGAAATGGAGTACTTCAAAATTAGAGCATTAGAAAATTTGATTGACCCAAATATTCTACTAAGCTATTTGCCTCCCACAGTCTTCTCTCTCCACTAAATTTCTGAACATTTTACTTCATTGCTTCGGTCCCTCCACCTGCATAACCTATTTCCTCATTGATAAGTACTGCCTACACTCAGGCTTTTGCAGCACCTGGCAGCCTCAAGATCAGACTTCTAAAACTCATCTAAAAGGTCAGGGGCACAGCACCACTCCTCAGTATCCAGCTTCAAGAGCTCATTTAGGAAAGGTCATTGCTGTTATGAAATAGAATCATACAATTTCAAACTTTAAAACCATCAGAAGAATAAAAGCAGCGCGGTTTGAAGTGAAAAAAAAAAAACAACAAAACACCCAACAAACAGCAATGGAAGCTGCTGAAAGCATTTTTAAAGCATTTCAGTGGTGCAGAAAAGGGAAAATCCATTTTTCTAGATAGACGATGGACAGATAATGTGAGAGAAGATGGATGTAAATGGACTTTCTAGATGCAATAGACTATGTAGTTCTGTTAAATATGACATTCAGAAGTGAAAAAATAAGACCAACACAATTACTGTGATGGACTTCTGAAGATATTTTGCAAGCTTTTGTCATCACCAAAGCAAATTTCTGCATTGGGGCAGAAGAAGTTAGAAGTGGTAGATTAACTTCTGATACAAGGATCTTACAACCTCAGAGAAAACTATGTGGAAATCTGTTGTTAGGTACAAGTTACAAGAAAATGGCAGCTGTGAATATGCAAGTATCTCTATATTTAAGCTACCTTGAAGCTAAAGAAGGACCAAGTAGTTTCTGGCACAGTGGACTTGTACCACTTTGTCTGACTAGTTGGATAAATACTCTGCTGGTTAAACAACACTGTTTGTTGGCATAACCATGCCAGTTTCCCTGAAATCAATAGCTAGTCCAGGCAACAGGAACAAATTAGAATTTGAGAGTACTGTTGTTACCAAATGTAAAAGGGAGAGAATTGATACCAAAAGGGTTAATTCAGTTTTCACTGTGCCTGTGAAACTTTTAGCAGACAAACAAGGCATGCAAAAGCTGCTTTCAGGAAGGACAGTTGGAAGATAAGAGGATGACATCTGGCTCAAGAATACACTGCCATACAAAACAAAGGACTGAATCTCTGGGAGCTTGGGGTGGGATTTATGGTAATAGGTAACTTGTAAAATGCATGTAGCAACTGTATGCAAGCAACACACTTGTAAAATCACATGTCCACGTAAGGCTGGGAGTATCCCCCGTGGGACCTCAGGCCTGAATAAATGATGCCCACTTTAATACAGCTTTAGTGTTGGAGAGTCTTATTCTGATATTTTGGACATTTGGTAATGCTTTTGGCATATGATGACTTGGAACAGTGACTTACTTACAGCAGAACTTGAAACAAACACAATTTATAACAAGACTTAGATTTGCAACAACACTTAGAAATAATTCTCTGATAGTTTTTGTTTAATTTTACTTACTTCCAAGCAAGAAAGATAAGGAAAACTGCCACTACAGTATTTTTGTTTGTTCAGAGAGAAAAAGCATTGTCCCTTAACACAGTGTATCTTTTTAAATCACTAAGGTTGCAGTTACCTGTCTCCAAAACTGCCCTAAACAGCCAGGTACAGTAGCTGTATTAGCTATTTTTCTTATGAAACCAGCCTAGCAGAATTTATAGGTCTATCTTTAAATGCCAAATGTCTTACCGGCAGTGAAATGGTCACCGTGTAAAAGCACAGCAGAACTCAGCACCTGAATGTGAATGATTTTCTACTTCACCGCTTTTCCAATATTCTCCAGCTTGCTCAGAAGTGTGAAGTTTCTGGTGGAATTGGGGCATTAATTTTGTGGTGAACCTTTTTGTATGATATAATAATTCATAAACCTCTAGTAAGCACAGGTAGGTTACTTAGGTTACAAAAGAGAACTCTTCACAGAGCTGTCATGCATCAGCACATCAGCAGTAAAAGGAAGACTGTCAATAAAGAAGTGGAAGAAACCTTGCTGTACAAAAAAAAGGTGGCACTAGTTGAATGCATAAGATAATGCAGTTCTACTTAGAAATGATACAGAACATTTACTTCTACTAAATCACATCTGTATTCTAATCAATAAATTAGACAAAAATCATTAAAAATAAATTAATCTCTCCAAATATAGTCTACAAATTAAATATCAATTTCAATATAGAAAGATGTCACTTATAAAACATCTTCAAAAAATTTAATATATCCAGCTTACCTTTGTAGATTGCAATGCATACAAAAGACTCTAGTATGGGATAATTCATTTTTAAATATAGTCTTTACAACGATTCTTAATTTATTTATCGGGATTACTAGGAATTGGAGTGCTGAAAAAGAGGAAGATAAGTTACATTTTTCATGCAGATGCAAACTTGGATCCCTATTGGGAGTACAATGCTAAAGCCAGGCTGATCAATCTTTGTATAAAGTATTTCTCTGAAGATATTAAAACATCTCCTTGGTCCTTAAGGTCTTCAAAGGGCAGAAACGCACAGATCATTAAATCAAAAGAAAGAGGAGGAAAATCATCTCAGATTTATACTGTGGTAGGAACATCTTGTAAATTGCTGCTTCTGTCCTACCTTTAATAAGCACTTTGACATCATTCACTCAAGACAAAGACAACGGGTTCACAACCAGCCGATTACCCTTAAAACCACAAAAAATCTAGGAGGAAACAAGTAACAGTAGAGCTTAAATTGCAGAGATAGCACTATTTCTGTATTCTTGCACGCACCTTTCAAATGCAAAGAGCTTTGGAGCAACTGTTTTTCCATGTTTCCTCAAACTAAAGTATTGTTTTAGCTGCCTCTTGTACCCTGACAATGGATTTAATCTACCAAATTAATTCAGATGTTATGTTGTTACCTCAGCTTTGCTTGCCTTTGACGAAAAACAACTTGGTGCACAGCTTGTAAATTCCTGAAATACATCTTAACATCCCTATGTTATAAAATCAGGGCCCAAAGAGCAAAATGGTCATTGTTTCCTCACAGAACAGAAGAAGTCATTTTAGTTCACAGCATCTTATTTTCAGTGGACAGGATGCAGAAGAATAATTTACTGATGAATCACATCTCTGGTTGAAGTATTTCACTCCCCAGAGCAGGGCATACAGTATTTCATAAAGCACAAATGATTGGATGTTTCAGAACACAGTTCTGAGGCTGCTCAAAATTATTTTGGGTACTTGCAATAAATAATTCTCCTATTCTGTGACAACAGAAGAAAATGATGTCTTAAAACCAGTTTTGCACAGCCTCCTGCTCTGGCTTAGCCAGAATATAGTATTAGAATTTAAATTCCTTGTTTGTACTAAGGAGTGAGAAGGTCATAATTTGTCGATTTGTTAAGAGATCAGGATAAGATTTAAAGGAAGTGCATAATAGATTAAGTTGATTTTGAAAAACTAGATAGAGAAGTAGTCATATCACAATTTCTGACACATTGGAAATTGAAAATAATTTTTCCAAACAAAATTTACCGAACAGTGAAGAAAGACAACAGTTTTGATATTGTGCCAAGTTACTTTTACAGTAGATATTTGGGGGATCTTTCTCGCAGGCACATATATTATAAGTGTGGCATTTATATTGCTATTTTTTAAAATTTTTTTTTTGTTAAATTTTAAATTTTTTTCTGCTGTCTGTCATGGAAAATTCATACATGCCAGTGGATGCTTTTCAAGTCCTTCTAAATTTGGATCAGTCCACCAATTAGATTAGCCAAAATACCTCAATTTAAAACTAAAATTCCATAATTCACAAAATCCAAATTTCCGTAAATGCAAATCTCGTCTGAGCTCTTAGTTGTACCAGTCTTTATCTACCTTTTAACTGTCCTTCCTTTATACCACTGTTTTAAAAAAAAGTGACAGAAACTTTGGTCTTCATTCCAGATTTCACTTGCAGTTTAGTAATGGTGTTGTTATTCAGGCATGACAAATTATTAGTGTTCATTAAGTTTATACCACTGTGCATAGCTCTTTTATTCCAGCTACCCAAGTGTGATTCTTTCACAAAATGTAATGTTTGGATTTTGTTAGCAATTTCTCAGCAAATAACTATAATGTACTAATATTAATTTTTCAGCTGAAGGAAAGCTGGTTTATACTTATCAGAGTTAAGAAAATCTGCAGTAATTATAACTCTGTCTTTGCAGTTAAGTGGATGTAGAACATCTACAGCTCCTCCCAATAATATCATTGACAGCACAGTTCACAGGTTTTTTCACATGTACTCAGAGGATTTCAAAACTCCTTGTGAAGTTTTGATTGTGATAGTTAATAGTGGTGGAGTGCACGTAAGAATCTCTGTACTCATATAGGAACAGAAATGCTTGTGACACCTGACTGACAACATTTGTCCACTTTATTTTAACAGAACCAGAAGATTTTATTCCTACTCTAGTTCCCATCTTTTAGCGTCTCTCAATATTTGAAGAATTTTAATCCACAGTGAATCTGCTGTATGGGATAATGAATCAACCTTGTTTAAGATTGCATTTCAACCCAGAGTGCCTTTTCCTGGACACAGGAAATGAAACTATTCTTCTGTTACAAGGTACACCAAATTCTTACAAGGTATTAAATATTATTCTTCTCCCTTTGAAGATATCCCTTCACTTTATTTGAAATTAGGATTTCAATGGTATTTTACTCTTATTTCTTTGGTTTTGATACAGTTTCTTATACATATTTCAACCTGCCCTGTAATATGAAAGATCTTTCTTCTGCTGCTCAGAAAATTAGAAGGATCTGTAAGAAAAACAAATGGAGAGTCAGGATTTTTAAAATATTGAAGATCTATAAAGTATTATTGTGTGCTGGTTGATATATCACTACGTCTAATTCTAAAACTGCAATGACAATTACTCTCAGCTTGCAGTAAAGTAGAAGAAAATCAGAATATTTGGAGCAGGCATGGAAAAAAGAAATGGGACAATTACAGAAATTAAATTAAACAGAGGAAAAAAGAGAGAATACATTTTCAACAGAATTTTAGGAAGGCGATTCTTTGTTGGTGTTTGAAATGGTATAGCGCTAAAAAGGACCTTTGACATAGATCAGCTAAATTAGACTGGGATGTTTATGGTACAATAAATCTAACTACAAACAAGCAGAATGAAACAGAAAGGTCAAGAGCACAGACAAGAAAAATTACTATAAAACATGAAGATTTTCAAATAAATTTTGCATCCATTTGTTGCTAAAATTTAAAAAAGTGAGATGCATGTGAACCAATTTCTACACTTCAATTCATCATTTACCTCTCCCCTCTCTCTGATTTTTTAACCCACTTTTGACATGGTACTCTCAGAAAAGATTTTCACCAGATCTTCTTCAAGTATTTCTAGTCTAGGAAAGAAAAAAATTTATTTTCAAAATGGGTAGGAGGTTTTGTATTTTCACTTTTCTGTAGTTTTTTTCCTTCTCCTTTTCTGTTTTTCACCCAGCTAACAGGTCACTATTCTCAATGTTTATAAAATTATGCAATGTTATTTATTACATTAAATATACAGAGCATATACACAAAATAGGAATATTTGACTCTTCATTGAACTACACTATCAAGGCTCTGGGCTTTTGCACAAAGTATTAAGAAAAAACTATCTAAGGGAGTAAACTTTTCTATGGAATACTATTGGATCTATATGAAAAAATCTTGGAAACCAGAAAATCTGTTTTTCTAACACTTCACTCACTAATCTGTGTAGAATAAATGCACTTTCTATATAGAACTGATTTCAAATTCACAGTTCTGGTTCTTATGCTCTTTTTCTTGTGTTTCATTCTTCTCCCCAACCTCCTTTAGTGTATTTTATATTTCCTAGAAAACAATGACATGAAATTAGAACAAATAAATGTTCAAGGAAGCAATTGTTTCTGTTGAAATTATGATATTATTTTTCATGCTTGCTCACAGAAGCCAGGATCTCATTTAAAATTGACAATATAGTTGTCACTCATGAGATTAAGTTAATGCAAATATTTCCTCCAGTGCTGTGGTTAAGTTCTGTTATCGCACCTCTCTGAACTCTTCCAAACAACCAGCCAAAGGTATTCAGTGCATCATGTCTTATTCAACATATTTAGACTAGATGTTATTCTACCCATTCTCTTTATTTTAAACTTTCCACTTTCCACTTTAATATCTTTCCCTGTTTAATGCTTAATTATGAACAAAAACTTCTATTCATGGTAATTTTATTTAAATTCCTGATGCTGCAAAATTTCATCTCTTGCAGGATGTCTGATGACTTTGGGGAGATTATAGCACCCAGTACATCTTACACGACTTTCCATCTGAAGAGCTGCTCTGGATATTTGTAGCTGATAGAGCTCACAATTTAGGCTATTGAAGTGACCTTAGCTTCTGCTTCTCCAATACATTCTTACTCTGCATAAAGGTACCTTGTGAGAAATACTGCCTGTTACTATTGTAACAGGATTTGATCATCATCAGTATTGTTGCTGAAATGTGTTAGAAAGTTACAGAAATGTTACCTCAGATTCTAAGATCTAAGAAAAATGTAACTGAAAACCTGGATGGTTTTTTGTTGATTTTTTTCTTCTTCCCAGAATACCAATATCAGTTTCTTGGAATGTATTTTTGATATGCAATTATTTACCATTTTAAAGGATCTGTTTGTTTGTTTGTTTAATTTAATACCTCCAAGATCATTTTTCTCCACAATTCAATGTTTCTTTTCATAGGTAGGGTTGAACAGATGCATCTTAAGACTTCACTGAAGTACTCTTCAGTGTACTGAATGAGTACACAGTACATTCCTCGCATGCATATTCAAGTGTATCAAATTATAAGATACTTTCTATAAATACATATATGGGTAATTTTAAAATCTGCTTCCCAGACAGGAAAACAATCATTTAAGTATGTGCAAAACCCAAATTCAGAAAAGAAATAAACATGAATGCGATGAATTGGTTTCAGAACTGGAATGCATATTCATCAACATATTTTACAATATACAAACATCCTACCATTAATCTCCACATTGATGAGCTGTCAGTCTGTTTAAGATCTGTAATCATAAACCCACTTATTTACATAGATGGTATCTTATGCAGTCTAAGTCTAAGACAGCTCCTGCATTTGCATATTTCCAACACTGAATTTAACGGCAATACATTGAGAAATATAATAAAATTAACAAGGCTCCAATTTTCTTTAAACCCATTTTTGTAAAACATTTTTGAATCAGGACAGTTTGATTCTAACAGTCCGCATCCAAAAAATCCACAAGTTTGCTGGTAGACAACTGTCTTCCTTAGATCTTCACATCTCTGGTGGCTGTACTATCTGGTTTGAACACCCAGGGAAAGAACAACAAAAAAAGCCCCGCACACAAAGTGAAGGATGACACAGACATACAGGCTTAATGGGTGAGATAGGTAAATTTTATTAGAATTCCTCCCTTAACTAGTAACTTGTCAGATTATTGGTAAATTCAAGCCAAACAGAACTATTCTGCATGAATACTTTCAATGGCAGGGCATTTGGGTTCTCATTATTAGCAACAACAGTGCCTTATTTATGACCCAACAAACTCAGCAAATGTCAAGCAACAAATAAACAGCTTCACTGCAGTTAGTATCACTAAACTTTCAAAAATTATATAATCAGTGGAAAATATATGAGGGAAAATCACCAAAATAGCAATGCTCCAACCTTGCAGAAACAAGATTTAGTATTGAATTTTTGCATGCTGTTGAAGAATGCCTGCATCCCTCTTTTCCAAGCTACATTCCTTCCAAGGAACAGACATGATAATAAATGAAAGTGTCTCATAAGTTTAATTACTTAGCAAATTGTCCCAATAATTATGTAGCAAATATTCTTTCACTCTTGATCCTAGGAAAACCATTACAAGAGGAACACTGAGCATGAGAAGAAACCTGTGACCAACTACGTTTTGAAGAAACTGTTCAAAAGGCTTCATCAGCCTGAGCCCTGATGCCTATTTGGAGAGAGCAAAATAAATAGTCAGGAGTAATCTTTTCCTCAGGTCACTAGCCTTTGTGCTCGAGGAAGACAGTTCTGGTTTGGGTGGTTTGTTGCATTTGAAATTAAAAAAACCAAGCAGTGCAAGTCTTGGATAACAACTTGAAAAAGTAGGAAGGATGAAGTGTGATAAACAGCCAGACATTGAATCAACCACTGTATTTCTTAGAGTGCTCCACTTGAACAACTCAAAGAGTACTAGATGCCTCGGATTCAGGAGAAACAATTTTTTCAGTGAATGGTAGGGATTTGTCTGCCAGTAGAGAAAGCCCAGTAGCTGAAGTTTAAATTCAAAGAGATATACCTTTTAAGAACAATTTGGTTGTTTTCTTTCCAGGGTTGACACTTCAGTAATGGTATTCCAAGTATTTTCACTACACTTCTCCTTTTTATGAAATCCTACCATGTCCTGGATCTTAGTGTGATCTTGTGCCAATGAGTACTACAGATTAATTCTTAACAGCTCAGGAAAAACTCCAGTGCAGAAGACAGAGGTTATACCTTGAGAACCACTAACACAAGCTCCAGCTAGGACTGAAACTACCTAAAATGGAAAGATATTTTTACAAAGACAAGGCTTAAATTTCTTTGAATTTCAAGGACAGCACAGACTAACAGTAAAAGCACTTTTCTCTACAGTCAAAACTCACCAGAGAACACATAAATAATAGTCTAGGCTTTTCGTTATTGGGAAGATCACATTTTGAGTCACATTCTTACCATCAAATGCACCATTAAATTTAAGCATATTAAGAGACAGTACATTTTCTCTCTGCTTCCAATCATAGAAATAACTATTAATGAAAATGCTTTCATTAATTATGTTACCAAGAGTTAACATTACGTATGCTTATATTAAAATATTATTGATTCAAAAGTATGTACTGGCACTTACTAAGAGGAGTAACTATTTGTATTGGTTTTGCAGGGCCTGGTTTTTGGTAGCGGAGGGGCCACAGAGGTGGCTCCTGTGAGAACCTCCTGGAAGCTTTCACCATGTCCAGCAGAGCCAATCCCTGATGGCTCTGAAGATGGACATGCTGCTGGCCAAAACTGGGCCAATGAGAGAGGTTGGTAACACCTCTGTGATGACATATTGAAGAAGAAAATCAAAACAAAGGACACACAGTTTTTTCTTCCAGTCAGAGAAGAGGAGGAGGTGAGAACATGTGAGGGAAAACAACACGGTGACACCAAGGTCAGTGGAGAAAGAGGAGGAGGAGGTGCTCATGGTGCTGGAGCCGAGATTCCTCTGCAGGCCATGGTGAGGACCATGGTGAAGCAGCTGTGCCCCTTCAGCCCGTGGGTCCACAGGGGTTGCAGAGATCCACCCACAGCCCGTGGGAGAGGTGCCCATGCCAGAGCGGATGGATGCCTGGAGGAGGCTGTGATCCAGTGGGAGACCCGGTGGAGAGAGAGGGCCCTGCTTCCAGGCTGGAGCAGCCTGTCCTTGGAGGACTGCACCCCGTGGAAAGAGAGACCCACGGCACAGCAGCTTTGGGAGGACTGTATGCCCGTGGGAGGGACTCACACTGCAGCAGGTGCGGTAGGACTGCTGCTCCTGAGAGTGGACCCACATCGGAGAGGTCCATGGAGAACTGTCTCCCGTTGGAGGGACCCCACGACCTCAGAGGGGAAGGACTCCTCTCCCAGAGCAGTGAAAGAGAATCTCAGTGATGGACTAACCAAATCCCCATGCCCTGTCTCCCTGTGCTGTCAGTGGGAAGAAGGGAGGGGCTGGGGGAAAAAGGTGTTCTAAGAGCTTATTATACTTCTCACTATCCTCCTCAGATTCTGTTAGTAATAAATTCACTTTGCAACCTTAAGTTGAGCCTGTTTTGCCCTTGAAGGGTTTCTCTTGGTCCTTATCTCAACTCATGAACCCTTCGTTAATTTTTTTTTTCCCTCTCTCCTCTGCCCAGCTGTGGCAGGGGAGGGTGAGTGAGTGACTCTCGTGGGTGCCTGGCGTCGGGCCAGTGTCAAACCACAACACTATTCCAACCTTTTTATCTATAAAGATGATGCTGAAAATTTTTGCTGCAGCAGAGAAAAGGTGATTACATTTTGAGAACTAATAATGTGCAGCTGCAAGCAACTAAAATAAATTCTATTGATATTTATTATTTGTTTTCTAGAGTTTTATATGTTCTGAAGCCCTTTTTCAAAACTGCGGACTATTTACACCACCTTCTGAAAATATATACAAGTAATTGGAAAGATAAAAGAAAGTAGTGAGATTTTTCTTTTATGAATGGCTTTCTCCTGTGTACAGTCTTAACTTTTCAACATCAAATCTTAAGAAGAAATGTATTCAAAAAATCCCCTCAAGCTTTTTTTAATTCACATGTACATCTGTCTCTCCATATGTACAACTGCTGCAGCTCTAAAACTAAACCTAGACAGAACTCTATTTTAATGTCCTCAAGTAAAAAAGACATCAGCAGAACTAACTGTTTGTATCAGTAGATGCTGTTCCTGAGAGTACTTTCTATGCCACAAATCCATCCACGGCTCTAGTGAATGGAAGGGTTATTTTTTATTTCAGAGGTTTGGGCCCTAGGAGAATAGCCTTGGCTTACACAAATGTGTAAGAGTGTTTACAGCCATTTTCAGAGGACTATCCAGACACGACAGGGGAAAGAAACCCACACTTTTCGCCTGACTAATTCTGCTATGGGCCATCTGTTACTATCCTGATCTGAAAGTTCAAGAAGTTCAATATTTTAGTACAATGGTCCTGAACTACTAAATATATTAAAGTAGGTATTCTTGTGCAATTTAGTTTATGTACCTCCTGATCCTAATACATGAAAGCAACAACACTGTCTCTCCACTTTAAGCACAGAGAACTATGTTCTCAGATCCCAGTGCCTCAAAGTCATTGGCATGTGTGATTATCCATTTCTTTTTTAAAAGGCATAGATCTTTTGGTCCACACCACTGTTCAGGTCTTGCAAAGAACACCCTCCAACAGGGATAAAATGGGATAATTTGAGCTGGGCAGTTTCAGTATCATGGCTAAAAGCACATGGAAAGGAAACAGCCAAAGTCCAGCGGTCTCTCAGGTTGAGTATAACACATGTGCGCTCTTCATCTTTAGAGTATACAGATGTACTTCCAGTTTTACCAATGTATAAAATAAGTCCTGTAATTCAATATTACAATTAAGTGTAATTAACTATATATTCAGATTATCAGATCTTTTTTCTTATAGCCTAATGCAAAAAACAGATTTGAAGATTAGACCAAGCTTGACATACTAAGAGTTTGGCAGCCTCCCTTATCCTATCCAAATTCACAATTCACCTTGAGGAGAAGATTTTTTAAAGAAATGTGTGATGAATCCTTCTTTCTGAGCTCCTTCAGTTGAATCCATACATTTTCCTGATTTTTCCTCATTTCCATTTGCTAAAATTTTATCAGTATATAATATATAAACTGAGCACCCCACTATGCAGAGAGATCAGACCTTATAGGAATCCCTACAAAAGTGTTTGTACCCAGGCAGTACACATTAATGCCTGCTTTTATATTCAGCATGCACTTGAGGGAAGTAGCTAAACTGCATTGATTTCATTCATGTAGGACATCACATATGCTGACATAAGTACAACTTGAGTGATACAGAGGGCTTAATCAGAAAAAAATAAATAGAGAGTAGGCTTTTTGTTTATTACTCCATAAACTGGGGGATTTTAAAACTTCCTCGTAAAAATTTAACAGGACTTTCTGTACTCCTAGCGTAAGGAAGCATTACCAGAAAATGCAGAACCTCCTGATGAAAGTAAAGGTCAAGGCTCCCTTCCATTCATCTTGAACACTGTGCCAAGTTCTCTACATACCATAATTCATCAAATAATCTAATTAACTTGTTTAAAATTATAATTAAGTTAGGCATACTTAAGGTCATGCAATTACAGGTCTGTGAAGAGAGTTTTACACCAACAAAGCAGCTGCAATCCAAATGACAAATCACACATTCTCTAATAACTCTCCTTTTCCAGACAGCTATTAATAATGTTTTCTCATAACCAAGTTAAAAGGGGGTTTTGTTGCTTTGCAAGTGCTGTCTGTTCAGACAAATATCACAAATTATTAAATTATCACCAAATATCACAATTATTAACTCAGCACAAGGCTTCTTGATTAGAATCTGGAATCATGATATCCCAAAAACATAAACAGTGTCAGGAGATGTCGAGGTTTCCGTTTCCTGCTTCACTGCTACATTCACAGCAATTCTGTGTGCTTTTTCTGGTTTAGGAGTTTTTTGTGGTTGGTTGGTTGGGGGTTTTGTGTGTGTGTATGTGGTTTTGTCCTTGTTTGTTTCTTTGTTTTCCTTCTGGTTAATTTTTTAAATTATCCATTTCTCACAATGTGAGAGGACATATATTGATTAGACTACATGTTCTTAGGATGTAGCCTTAAAAGTGAAGGAAAACCTCCCAACTTATCTAATAAAGAAATATAAAAATCTGCCCAGTCCCTGAGCTGGATAATTTCACCAATATATGATCCTTTATCCATGAAGATATGCTGCAGTTCCTAAAAGAGATGGAGATAAGTAGCATGAAACTGTTTTGCCTTATTATTTTAGGCAAACCAAGCTGAGGCAGGGCAAGACTAGAACAAGCAAAGTGTCTGGCAGCAAGGGCATTGCTGTGTCCAGAACCCATGTCCATACAGGCTGCCTCAGAAATAAACAGAACAGAAAGAATGAGTATGTGGTAGCAGCAAGAGTGTTGAGCTCAATTTTGCTTGTATATGATTTCCAAAAAAGGTTGATTTTGCCTGCTTACTTCTGTTAATCATCAGAAGATAATTTTTTTCTTTTGCTGAAGTGTATCTACCTGCTTTATCTGTCCCGTGCTTTGCCATAATGTCAGACAGAAACATGGAGACGTAGTCATCCTGGAGGAAAGGGAAAGACTCTTCCATGTACGTAGTTTCTAGTGAAAGTGAGGAGTGTGGGTCTGAGGAGTTATCTTTGCATGCATCTTTCAGAAAGCCAGTATTAAATTCACCATAAAATGATTCTGTGGAACACCTAGAGCAATCATCAACATCACCACACACTGCAAGTAATTTAAAGCTGTCCTTTTCTTTGTAGATTTTTTTTTCATATTTGTGGAGATTTTTTTCCAAAATAAGTTGGTCTTGCATTTTTAAAAGTAAGAAATAATATTAATTTGATTTAATGCAATGGTAATGAGACCATAAAGGTTTAAGATGATTTTATAAAAATTAACTCAAACACTAATACTAATGAGAAAGTAACCTGAATACAACCTACCAGTTAGCAAGCATAAAAGATTTCTCTTTTTTCGCTACATTGACCAGGAATACATTCACATCCATGGGGTAGCTCTCTTTAGATCAACTCATAACTCATGTTTTTATTATGGTCTCTGTTGTAACAGCTAAGGTGCAGATTTCCAATAAATGAAAAATTGCCGCATATTAAAACTCTTGAGTATCACAGCTCATGACACAATTTTGTTCACCCACAACTCTGTCCAGACTGCACTTTGTCAATATTTTAGTGACTCTCCTGGGTCTCCAAAAAGTTCATAATACAAACCAGGGTGTTCTAGGGTAGAATTAACTGACTTCACAGTGGCTGGTATGGGGCTGTGTTTTGGATTTGTGCTGAACACAGGGTTGATAATAAAGAGACGATTTTGTTATTGCTGAGCAGGGCTTACACAGAGCCAAGGCCTTTCTGCTTTTCATACTGCCACGCTGGGGAGGAGGTTGCGGGTGCACGGGAGGCTGGGAGGAGACACAGCCAGGACAGCTGACCCCACTGACCAATGGGATGTTCCAGATCATGTGGCATCATGCTCAGTAGATAAAGTGGGGGGAAGGAGGAGAGAGGGGCAGACATTCAGGGTGATGGTGTTTGTCTTCCCAAGTCACCATTAAATGTGATGAGGCCCTGCTCTCCTGGAGATGGCTGAACAGCTGCCAGCCCATGGGAAGCAGTGAATTAATTCCTTGTTTTGCTTTGCTTGTGTAAGTGACTTTTGTTTTCCCTATTAAACTGTCTTTATCTCAACCCATGTGTTTTCTATCTTTTACCCTTCCTGATCTCTCCCCGAACCTGCTGGTGGAGGAGCGAGTGAGGGCCTGCATGGGGCTTAGTTGCTGGCTGGAGTCAAACTGTGGCAGGCAGTCACTGAAATTCATCCTTTGCTAATGCCTTCTGAAATGTCCTTTGTCAGCAGAAAGCCTTATAAACTTGTTCACACACGAATGAAGTCCAGGAAGCAGCAAACTGCGTATTAAAGAAGTAGGTAAATTCTGTCCTTCTCGTCACTGGGACACCACACTACCTGCGTGCCTACTTCAGTGAGAAGAAATATTGGCATCATTGAGATGTTTACTTCAGCAACAGCATATTTCTTTCAATACTATTTAAATGTTTTGTTGTTACCCCAGAAATCTTACAGAAGTGTAACATGTAGTGTGCAGATGGTTCAAGAACAGATCATATGAGACACAATAAATGTGTGCAGCATGTTGGGTGGTACTTGCAAAGGTAATGTCAGGCAAAGTGAGATTTCTGCATGAAGAAACTGCAGGAAGAGAGGAATAGTGCCAACCAACAACAACAAATTAAAAAAAAAACCCAAACGACAACAACACAATCACACAAGAACCAACAAAATACCCAAGAAAATGAAAAAAACCCCACTATCTTTATCTTTTTTCTAATGCTTTTCATTTACACTGCAGTGATCCCACCTTTGAGGAAAAGGCCCTGGCATCAGGTGTTGTTAAGGGGCTCCAGAAGAGCAGGGTGAGAAATCCCAAAGGAAAACTTGGAATCAGTAAGAGCAGCAAGCTTGGCAGTCATAGCCCATACTGTAAATATAACAGTTCTAGTCTACCTGGTAGATCTTCCAAGGCCATATCAGGTAGGAAAAAAAACCTCAACTTGCTTCCTAGAAAGTTCCAAAATGCTAGTATTTTTCTACTTGGGAAGTAGAAATTAATATGAAAAAATTTAAATGAATACATAGTATTTTCCATCCCTTCTGTCAGATTTACTTTTTCTTTCTTTCATTTTCAATTTCCTGTCTTTCTCCTTTTTATTTCCTTTTTTTGCTTTTTTCCCTTTACCTGGCATTTGTCTCTTTTCTTACTTGCAGTTCAATTTCTTCTTTTCAGCTTTGGTCAACAACATTACAATAGGTACTCATAGTTGAACCTCTCCAAATGCATCACATAGCTGAAATATAGCTTCAGATTGCTCCAAGAAATCAGAAAAACAGAGCACTCTCTCTCTTTTTTAGTAGTGAATGTCAGGAGCATATAAGCTATGCATCAGCCAGGGTCAGACAAGAACATCAGAGCAGTCTTGGGAATGGAGCAGATACCCTGCAGGTGTTCTGATGATGCTTTTAAGATTTTATTTATAGATTAGGCACTGGGCATTTCAATGTTTTACTCATTGCTAATGAAATGCATTCATTAAAAAATATTTTTTCTCTTATGTTATTACAAACTATACTATGTTACTAGAAGGTGTAAAACAAAGTTCAGAAAGGGTGTAATTGTCTTTTTTTTTCAATAACTCTATTTATATAAAGTTAGTGTAAGTATGTGGGTTGAAAAAAATGTATATACATATACTTTTATAGAAGTAAGTAACTATGAGTTTCCACAGCTTTATGATCACTTCTTTATGTATTTATTCAGAGGTCAGCAAGATAAAGTACAGGAAAACAAATGCAAAATCTTCGACTGGTTAACAGAAGATAGTCTTATTTTTTATGTATCTTGCTAACACTGTGTATTTGTATGCAGAATTCCAAAAAAAATGAAACATGATATCATGAATGGTAAAGTTTACCCAGAAACACCTAGTCCTACAAGATGTTTCATAAGCAGTCTAAATGTGAGTGATGTGGATACACACACATCTGCAGGACAGAGAGTTCAAAACTAATGGAGTTCCTCACCAGCTGTTATGAAATCTACCCCTTGCACTCACACTGCAGGAAGCCTTAAAAAAAAACCAAAAAACCCCAAACATCTTCCCTCCCACAAAACAACAAATTTCTTCCAAGGAAAAGTTTATTTGGTATATTCACAGAATATTAAGGGGCTAACAAGTTTTCACTTAAAAGATAAACCTCCACCACCTATCTTTTCTTGGTTTGGATTTCTGGGGTGGATATGCCATAGAATTAAAAGCGAAGGATCATATTTCATCATTATTAAAAAAATGTCCAAGACCCAGCAGCTCAGCCATACTTGAGTTGAAATGTTTATTCTCACTAGGTTTTCCATGAACGTTAATAATTTAGGTACTCTGCACCCCCTCAGGATCTTTTAACACCAATAAAAACACATTATCCAAACTCAAGAACTAAAAGACAGCCAATTACCTTTAACAGCAAAACTGCTAATGTTCCTAAATAGATGATTAGTCAAGAAGCACTAGGTTATTTTATGACACTTTGCAAAAAGAATGACATTATTTTTTTTCATTTTAGATCAATCATTCCTGCTATTGGTGTCAAATTAGTGCAATTTAAAATCTATATCTGATTGCTTATGAAAGCTTTAGATACCATAAGAGGTAAATTCCCTTATTTTCTTATTTATTTTCATTAGTGATCTATAAGTATGACTGATTCAAGTGAATTAAATATAATTTCCTCTCCTTCCCCATCTCCTCACTCCAAACCAATGGAATCTCAACTATTAATCTAATCATCTTCCATCACATGACAAAAGAATGCCAACAACATATTTTGCTGATGAGTTCCAGAATTACAGAAATATTTTTATCACTAGTACATATCTTCAAAAGACAAGGGAGAAACAGGAGCAGATCCAAGTTCAACTAGACCAGGAAAACCTTGGTTCACACCAGGACTGGAAATGAAAGAGAGGATATGTCAGAAATAAACCCCATAATACCATATGTTTAATTCTCCACTGACCCACAAATTTTAAATTTTCAATTTTATAGGTTCAGGAAACATGAATTAAAACAGCCGATCTACTGATAAAGAACACCAAATTCGGAGGAAGAGAACTTCTATTCTTTCCTCTTTATTGCGGCATGTCCACAACTCATTTAATGTTTTGTTGTTTGGGGTTTTTTTGGGGGGGGAAATGTTTTGTTTTGTTTGGTTGTTTATTTTTCTAGTAAACGGCAATGTGGTTTGTACTAGATTTCCATTTTTACTTTCATCTTTCACCAATATCTTGTATAAAACTAAATATCTACGCTATAACTTGCTGAACATCTATTTTCTTCTGGATCCATTTGATCCAAAAGTCACCGGTTTCTTGTGAACAGCATAAGGTACCAAAGAACTATCAACTCAGAGCCCTGATGATCTGAAAGACTGATTATTAAAAGGATCTTCTAATTCAGGTGACTGCTCTAATATCCCACACTGTTCATAGTGAGAAGGTAAAAATTTCGCTCTCATTCAGGTCTGAAGCCATTGTCTTTTATTGTCAACTCTGGGAATAACTCTGATCAGGTCAGGTTTCTCACAAAAGAGATTAATTTCCACTCATTAGTTCTCAATATTTCAATGTAAATTTTGAGATCTGTTTAAGGTATCATTTCCTCTCTATGAAATGGAACCAAGTTAGTCTTTATCAAGAAGCATTTGATTTCTCTCGATATGTATATGTCTCCTATATTTGTTCAATTACTCTTTAGAAATAGCAGGGGCCATGTAATTCATGCAGCCCATCACTAATGGGGACAAGACTGCCTTAAGCTTTGGTGGCTTATGGACAGGACAAGCAGTAGCAGTTAAATTCATACAGAGGGACTGGGAGGAAAGAGACCATGGAGGGGAAACAAAAATCACTATGGAAATATAGAGTCATCAAAACATACATCTGCCCTTATCATGAAGTAGCTCATTTTACAGTCTAAACATTTTTCTTTCTGCCACAATCACAAAAAAAATCTTACTTTTAATTGATTGCAAATACTCACTGCCTTCAGCCCTTTGAATGCTGACGTTACCAACCCAATAAAAGCCAAAATGTCCTTACTGGGATTTGCTTAGGCAAATAAGATGTACTCTGGTTTAAATGCTGTGTGCTGTCATTACCCATGGGCATATGACAAGAAATCTTCTGAAGAAAGTATTTCATGGGCATGGTTCTGTCAAAGCATCATCCTCTTCCAAAGCAGTGGATTACAGTCCCAGGAACAAACTACTGCATGTCAGAAACCTGACTCTGGGTTACATTTGTCTGACAGCACACCCCACCACACACCCATAAGCACAGACCCCATCACTAAACAAATGAGGAATAGACTACCATCACAAATCAAAAGTGTACAACAAACACACTGGCTACCAAACTGAGCTCAGATGGAAATGCAGTTTAAAAAGCATTTCCTTTTCAGGAACCTTTGACTCCAAGGTTCCAAATGAACTAGCCATTTTTAGGAACATCTTTTAAACTGATTATGGTCTTGACATGACTTGCTACATTATGGGTCATAAAATCATAGCATGGTTTAGATATGGAAGAAACCCTAAAGATCATCTAGTTCCAAGCCCCCCTGCCATGGGCAGGAACACATTCACTAAACCAGGTTGCTCAGAGTCCCATCCAATATGGCCTTGAACACTTCCAGAGATGGCGTGTCCACAACTTCCCTGGGCAACCTGCTTCAGTGCCTCACCACGCTCACAGAAAAGAATTTCTTCCTTTCTAAATATACTCTCTTTCAGTTTAAAGCCATTCTCTTTCATTCTATTGCTATAGGTCCTTGAAAACATCTCTCTCCACCTTTCTTGTAAGCCCCCTTCACATACTGGAAGACTGCTCCAAGGTCTCCCCAGTCACTTGAGTTCTAATTCTTAAATGTATCCCTAACAAACTATTTCCTTTTATTTTGTTATGGTAACTTCTGAGAAGTACTCAAGGTACCTGAAAGGACAGCAGTTATAAATTTTTACCTCTCATCATTATGTAAGCCAATGGGAAAAGGAGTGGGAGGAAGCAGCAGATCTGATTTATATTCTCTGCACTTTTTTGCTCCAGCAAAACCTTTTGTGGAAGTTATGGAACAGGAACATGTCTCCCTTGAGCTTTTATACCTGCAAACAGTACAAAAACAAATGCACTTTCCCCTGGATGTCCAGCACTCTTTAATCCAAAGACAGGGCCTCTGGGGTGCTTTGCCCAGAACAAGGAAGAGACTCAAAATTAAGTGCTGGCTGTATACAGACCCGGATCCAGATGGTTTGATCTCATTTCTGGACATGCTGCCACCTGTCATCTACATTTCTCATCGGAACTTGTACATCGCATATTCGGAAATACATGTTGACATGTTTAAATGAGGTTGTTTTTCTGTCTAGGCGTTTGGCGGTGGTTCATCCTGTTTTGTCATCCTGTGTCAGGTAAAACCATCTTCATGTCTGGGGATTCCTGAGGGGTTTTTTAATTTCTCAGCATTTGGATGTGCAATAAGAATGTTTGTGCATAATTTCTGGTGTCCGTTTGTCCATTTAGAAAACACACAGGCCTACAGAAAGTGCACTTCTTTCTTCTCACCCAGGAAAGGGCTGCCCTCGCTATGCCACTGCTCAACCAAAAAGCCCTGTTGAGCATGCAGGAGTCCATCGTGTAATGGAAACCACACAAAGGTCCAGATCACCCTGCACAGTCCATTGATTTACAACCAGACCTCTAACGCTGAAATAAAGCTGAATGTGAGGGGTGACCCCTATGCTGAGTGTGTGGGGCCCAGAACCGAGGGATTTCCTCAGACAGGTGCCTTCTTGCCAGAGGTAAAAGTGAGTTTTTGCCGTGCGGTTGAAAACTCAGATTCTTCCTCTAAATCAGTATTTTATTGAGATTCTCATCATGTGTAGGGAGGCTAAAAATAATTTCCAGGGTAAAATATATAAGCATTTTGGCTTTAAATCAGACAGTAGCTATAATAGTCTAGTAGCTATAGAAATAAAATTGGAAACATGCACTCCAGTTGATCAGAAAACAGACAAATGAACCTAGCATAACCTGAGAATTCATGTTGACTGAGTAAATCTCCTGACTAGGAATCACCATGGTTTTTCTTTTTTTTCTGGTGGGGTATTGAGACTGGAGGACTTACTTTTCTCTGAATATTCTGAATTATATAACATATACAATCACAAGCAAACAGCAAATACAATTCTCTAGTTTCATATTTGCATCTCTGAAAATGCCTTTTCTTTCCTTCCCTGCTCTGCTATTTAATATCATTTAAATAATCAATTTCTTCAGGCCAAAACCATGTGAGCTACAGTACCAATCAATATCCTTATGTTTTAAATAAGTTAAGGGACTTTGACATTTCCTAAACATCGTGCCTCTTCTTTTAAAGTATGCTTCCATTATAATCAAAGTACACTGTCCTCATACTATTCTCTTCTGTCATCTGTAAATCACAAGTTTTCCACTCAATCATATTAAACAGGTTTTGGAAGAGGTTATATAAAAGATAATGCAAGTATCAAATTATTTTTTTCTCAGTGTGGGTTTTAAAGCAATCAGTCTTGCAATAAACAAGAGACTCTCTTGATAGGAACTGTTAGTATTTGTCAGGCATATTTCCCTAAAAAGAGTTGACTTGATATTAATAGCAATCTGTCGTTCTCCCTATCAATCAGGAATTGCAATCAGCCACAAACACACCCTCTAGTTCTCCTTCAATCAGGGAAACACTGCAGAAACTCAACTGCAAGTATTTAATAAATGCATAAAGGGAAAAATCCATCGGACACTGTTGGGGCCGCACCATGATGCCTTTATTTAAACTAGAATTTTTCTTTCTCTGTGAGCAGTTTTATCATTGTATCAGGTTTGTCAAGCATTAGCACGAGCTGCCCAGGGAAGTGGCTGAGTCATCATCCCTGGAGGTATTTAAAGGGTGTGTTGTTGTGTCACTGAGGGACATGAATTAGTGGCGGTCTTGGCAGTGCTGAGTTAATGGCTGAACTCCATGATCTTCAAGATTTCTTCCAAGCAAAATGATTCAATGATTTTCTGTAGGTCTTCATATGAAGGAATGAAAATCAAATCTAGGGCCATCAAATCTAGGGCCGAGTGTTTTGGGAAGTTTTAGGTTCACAGTTATCAAGAAAAAGAGAATCGGTGTTGAAACAGTTACCACTTAGCACTAATGAAAATGTATCTCTTTTTTCCAAGTGCTTTCTGGGAATGGAAAAGTAGGTTACCTGTCAGCACTTCCCAAACAAGCTCTGCAGCAAAGCACCAGAGCAGACTCTCCATTTCCCAGCAGTGAGGTATCATTAAAAAAACACCATGAATTTTAAACCAGGAAGCTTCATTTTTTTTGAAGAGCTTAAGACATTAGCAAAACAGATTGTTTCTCCCAATGGTATGTTTAAACAAGCAAGGCACTTTCAAAGTGTTACTGTATAGAACAGAATTTCACTTATGCATGTGTTTGCGATGCCAAATACAAGCTTCTGAAATGCCCTGCAGATTATCCTTCATTATCAAGGAGAGACTTCGTTAGGTACTGCTAAAACTCCAGTCTCAGGGCCATATGCTTTGATTCCCCTATGGGAAATTTCATCCAGGGACTGAAAATCCTATGAAATATTTGGCAGATTTTTACTGGAATTGTTTATATTGACAAGACCCTCAAGACCACTAAATCCAACAGTTAATCCAGGGCTGCCAAATGCACCACTTTAACCATATCCCCAGGTGTCATATCCACACGTCTTTTTAATACCTCCAGGGATGGTGACTCAACCTCTTCTCTGGACAGCCTGTTACAAAGCTTGAAAACCCTTTAGGGTTATTAGAAATCAATTATTTGGGGCTTTAAAAACAACATTAAGTAGTTTGGGGGTAAGGATTTTATTTTTATTTTTTCACCAGGAAGATTATCTTAAAACACTGTAAAAAAATCATACTTGATACATCACATTCAAGAATCAGGAGAAATATTTGTTTAATTTGTCTGAAATATAAGGTGTGGCAACTATAATCTTGACTTAAAGTCCCCAGAGATCTTTGGGGATATTTCTATTGGCTCTAACTTGGTAAGTCCATATTAATACTGATTTAATTGCAAAATTCTTGTAACAATCAGGAATAGATACATATTTCTTAAAAGAAAGAAAAGTATTTTAAAGTCAAAGCATTTTAAACCAGGCAGTTTTTAGATTGAATTCATGAAAAATGCAAGGTCAAAACATTACTTTTAAGATATGGCTACCTGCAGCACAATTTTGTACTCCAATTGTTGCCTAGTGAATTCACTGTCCCGCAAAAAAAAAAGCATCTAATAAAGGTCTAAAGCATCTAAGCTGAATTATTGGAGCTCTGGTGCTATCACAGGATGTTATTCTTGAGCTAATTCATTTTGTGGTATCAGAACAGGAAAGCAGTTTAGTGGTCAGAGTAAAAAAATATGTTCTTTGGTAACCTTGGAAGCAAGAGTAGAAGGAGTTCTAAACTCTGAAATTGTCAAAAATTGAGTTTGGGTAAACCATAGAACACTAGTTCTCCGGAAGAAATGTAGAAGATGAGTTACGGATTTTATATATATATATATATGTATGTATATGTATATATATGTGGTGGGTATATGTATAGGTATAGATGTGTGTGTGTGTAACTAAATATAAAAAATTTGAAGCTAAATATTTATCCTACTGTGAATATGGTAATACAAAATTTTACTTTTTTAATGTTAGGTGTCTACTAAGTATAAATTCTTCCTATATTTGATACTTCTTAAAATCTACCAATGATCTTCCTACATGTCCCTTTCAAATACTAGTTAAACAAATATTCTAGAAAGATTTAGGGTTGAAGTTGTTTTACTACTTTTGAGCAAAAGACACAAATGCACCACAGAATTCTCATTAAAGAATTGAAGTATACCTAAGAGAGAAAGAACTAAAAGCCAGAAAAAGAATTTTCATGCGAACCATTAGACCCAAGTAAAGTAGATTACGTTGACCTTTTAACATTAAATACCAAATTTAAAAATATCAGATTAATACTGCTTTGATACCATGCTAACTAACTGACTATCTAAATTACAATTATATTTAGTAAGAAATGTAATTCTCACAATTTAGGTATCAATACAAAATTATTTCGGTCCATATTTTGGTCAGAACGTCATATAGATCCTTCTGCATTGCATATTAATCATGGTACCCTGTAAACTTAAGTCGGTCATGAAGTTGTTCTGGTAAGTTATGATGAGCATATTATTTTGAAAACACTCCATAAAAATGCAATAATTTAAAAGATTACTTTACAGGAGTCATACAGGATGACTTATTCTACTTAACAAGTACACTGTTTTAAGAAGACATTAAGCTATTCTGCATAGCTATTTGTCTTTCATGTTTACTTTTCATCTGCTAGGCAGCTAAGAAGAAAACATGTCTTTGTCTTTGCCCTTGCTTTCCTTGGCTCAGTGCATTACTAAAATCATATATACTAACAATAATATGTATTTAAATATTCAAAATGTTTTTACTTAATTCTAAGACACGGCATCTGAAGTTCTGGATATAGTGGCACCTCTGGGAATGCACCATATGCCTAAATTGGGAAAGTACCTGTAGTCTCCCTGATTGTCACTGAAATGCTCCAACTTGGTGACAGAAAGAGCCAACAATGTCACTTTACAAGCCTGTAATACTCCATTGCAAGAAAGTTTTATTCTTAGAATGATATTCTTTTGTTCTGAGGCAGCTAGTGCCAGCTGTGCAATCAAATACTAGAGACAGGTCACAGACACATCAAGGTGATTGTAGCATATTCAGCAGCACCTGAACCCAGAGGAATATTTTTTATTCCTTTTATCTATATGTTTCTTTGAAAATAATTTTGTAAATTGTCATACTTCAGTAGCTTTAAAAATAGCTCGTTTATTAAAAAGTTGTATCATTTTTCTGTAAATGATTACTATAATAAATGTGGTGCACTTGAAGGACAGGGTTATCAAAAGACACAGAACGCAAAATAAAACATGGTGATTGAAGTAAGAATCAAAGCCTATGAAGTCCAGTAAAACAGGATCAACATTTAATTAAATTGGATTTCTCATTCTGGAAGTGAATGATAAATAGCATTAATGTATTTTACAATGCTTTAAATCATGACACATTCCCATATTTATGTTGTTATCAAGCATGTCTAGACATGGCTGCAATGAAGTTCTATGTTTTACCCTTTTAATTAGGGCTTTTTACTCTGTTTTTGCTAACAGCTCTGGCAAGAGTAATTTGCTATAATCAAAAGCAAACATATGCATAAAAGTTCAATTAGAAATTCACCGTCTTTGTGGGAATACAGTCTTTGCATTTAATAATACTGGAACTGAATTTGACTTATTGTTTGTAATTTCTATTAGAGGGATCAGATTAGAAGACTGCCACAAAAGTTACCAAACAGACAAGCCAAGAAACTAATGACTAGTTTTCCATCGAGTCAGTAAAGACTGAGTTAGCCAAAAACAGCCTGTATTTTTAGCAAGCATCTAGGTATGCATCAAAAGTAAAAAGAAATTAAAACCAATGCAAAAGAAATATTAAGTTTTTATCAAATTCATACCTTCCATGGCTCTAGAAAAACATGCATTTTGTTCTCTATGCAACATTTTCATACTGGAAATTTACAACTGACCCCTGCATTTTTTCCTCTTCCTTTTTTCTTTTCCATGTGTAGGTGGTTTCTCTTTAATTTTTGGGTTTTTGCCTTCCAAAACCACAGAGAAGTTTCAGAACGGGGTAAACAAGTCTGCCTCATCCTCATGCTCCATCCTCATTCACTCAGACCGCTGATCCCAAGCTGAAACCTTGGACACACAAAAAAGAACCTCACCTTTCAGATGCAGACTGTCAAACTAAATCAAGTGTCAAGCAACACTTCCCACAGACTGTAAACACCAGGAATATTTGAAGAAAAGGACTCCTAGAAAGGAAACAAGCTTTGATTCCTCCTGGAAAGAAACAAACTTTGATTCTTTGCCTTTGAAGCCTGAGTCTTTTCAGATGAAGTTACTACAGAGGAACATTCTAAATCAAATCAGGTTTTGTAGGAGAACTCAATGAATTCAAACATCTGGGGTAGGAAGAAGCCAGATTTTAAGGTAACAAAGGTTTTTTTCCTGTGACAAGAGGGAAACTGGAGGTTAAAATGAGCTTGGGTTACCAAAACTGTGCAGAGCAGCTGTGTGGATGTTGTTGGTCTTTGCTGCACAGCGGATGTGCACCCTTGTGAATGTACCTACCACTGTGTTTACTTCAGTCAATAACAAGGAGCAGATCGTTTCAGGACAATTCTTGTAAAAGGAATACACAAGAAGGACTCTACAATGGAATATTATTCTCCAAGGCCATCTCAGCCAGCTTGCCAGAACTCCTTTATGAGAAGAAACTGCAAAAGCAAATATACCAGCCATTTTCTACCAGATATTTTAAGCCTTGAACAAGCAAAACAAACACCCATATGGCGGCTAACAATTTAAAAATGGACTGAAAATCGACAATAGAAAAGTGAGGACCAGTTTAAGCTTGTGAAAACAGTGTACACAAAGATACTCTGACAGAAAGTGGTGGGGACAAAAATGAGAAGGGTGATCTTTCCTGTGAAACAGAGAGTAGCTGACTCTAAGGCAGTTGTTTGGACTAGATTATATGGACTTCAATGGAAGTTCAGATGTCTCCACCACATAGAAAAACGAGTATTTTTATGTCAACATGCTAACACCTCCTCTAGAATCATGCCCACACCATCTCTTCCTCTCAAATCTTTTGTCATCAATAAAATATAAAATATGCTTATAAGCATAAAAACTTGGAAAGCTTACCCTTATTTTAACTTTCATGCGTGTGTGTGCATGTGCATGAACAGTAGGCAATCTTTATTCCTATTTCCTTGTCTTTTCCTATACGAGAAATGTTGCACTTTTAATGATAACTAGAATATAATAGTTGTGTTGCATTTAAAAGGCAGGTATCCTCATTTATCTGCGTTTCAAGCTAAAAAACCTTCATTTTTTACTCTAGGGTGGCTGTCTATAAACATACTGATATGTTTCTGCCAAAAATCTGGATTTCCTAGCCAAGTTTCTTCTGACTGTGAAACTCTGATCCAGCAGCTCAAACCACACACCTTGTAATAAGCAGAGCTTGGTGGTGATAACTTTAAGCTCTCTACCAATTAGTTAGGAGCAGGTTGTTTGATGCAGAAAATCATTCATTTTCCTGACAGACAATCATGTTGTTTTCACATGGGGTTTTATGTCATCCAAATCTTTATGTTGCTTAATGACTGTTTAGACCATACATGGAACTGATCAAAATATGAAAAAGGTTCATAGCAAATTTTAGTTTCTGGGTCTTTCAGTCTGAGGATTGGGAAGTTTTTAAGTCAAGAAAAAAAAGACACTCCATGGAAAAATGTTAAGGCATGAAGCCAACCCAAAAGTGGTGCTCAGGTAAGTAAAACCTTGACTACATCTGCCCAGGTCTAACTTGTTTGATGATTCTGGTATGTCCTGGTAAAGCAAGCAACATTCAGGCAACTGCTACAGGAAAACCTTTCTCAAAAGCTCTCTGCTCTATCTGCCCCTGTTTAACTATTCATGACAGAGAAATAAAGATGAACAATGCAGATTGAACAATTTTAGATGCTTATACCATGTTTGATGGTAGTAACAGCTACTTGGTTTAGTTATGGCAAAATCCAAGAAAATTTGCTTGGGGTAACCAACAAGGCCATGGGCTGCTTATGTCGACTGTCTAGATTGGATAGCAATTAGTGGTGGAAAGAACAATCCCTTGGGAAGGCTGATGTCCAAGAGCCAGCAGAAGGCTGAGCCAAATGCACTGTGCATAAAGGGCTCACTACCAGCTAGGAGCCAGACTCATCAACTACCTGGAGCAACTACCTCTTTCCCCAAGTCCATGGTGCTAGTTGCTGCTACCACTGTGCAGAAGTCATTTGATAGAAGTCATTGGGTTTTCTGTCTGTGCATGTAGAACAGAAGTCATTACACACATAGTAGACCCATCCCACTTTTTGCATAGTGCTGTATAGGTTTTAGGTTGCTGAGTGGTGTAGTTCTGTTCTTTTGGCTATCTCAGCCACAAGCTCTCCCATGGCTGAATCAGACCTTCATGCGTCTCTCTCCGTTTCTTTATACCTTTGAAAAATTTACATCTTGATTGAGCAGCATAAAGTATTAATAATCATAATATTGACAGTAATTAAATATTTCATGTCTGTGCTGTATTAAGATATTGCCCCAGACCTCTATGTTCAAAATTCACAGTTAACCCTCATCCTTAGGCCAAATTATAATATTTATAGCATTATATGATACTTCAGACTAGATAAATTTGCAAAGAGAGGATATGCATTGTATAATTATAAGGTGAAATGGATTTAAAGGTGTGTAAAACACAGCAGTAAAAATCAGTTTTAATAATACATACACTTTTCTTATTAGTTTCTTATTTATAATTTATGAGGGTTAATTATTCTTCTGTTGCCTCTGATAAGGCTACATAAAGGGTGAAATGAAAGAGTAAAAGGTGAAGACAAACTTCTGTATAAAGCTATTTGACATTTCCAAACTTTACAGGTTGTATATGTGCAGAATAATTGCATGACACATGCTTTATTTGCTCATTTGTTTGGTTTTCTATGTAACAAAAAACCCAAACCCAACCCAACCAAACCAAACCAAAAAAAAAAAGAAGGCAAAACAACCAAAAAACCTCCAAAAACCAAACAAACCAAAACAAACAAAAAACCAACCAAACAAAAAAGAGTTATGCTATATTCAGCATGGCAAAGCCCCTAAAGGATAAAGATTTTGTTCAATGCATGTCACTGAAGACATAACAGCGACTTAAGAAACTACTAATGAATTTCTTATTTTTCAGTATCACTTTCTCAGATGAAAAATGGAGGTAGAATAAAATTAATTGGCAGAATCAGGTAGCGTAATCAAATCATTGCTTTCTCCTTCTGGAAACCACATTGACTTTATTCATCTCTGACTGGTCTGCGTCAGAGATGAATAAACAGTCCTCCATGATCCATTTAAGCAATTTATGATGTGCAAAGTTTTCAACCTAAAGCACATAAATATCGATTAATAGTTCAGAGCTGGTGAAGTCTAAATATTCCCAAATACAACAAAATACATATTTTATGTGTGATTTTCATAAATATGTGGAATTAGGAGGCCAATTAAATCCCTAACATCTTTTGAATAAACTATGTCATAGTTTTAGACAATTATAGTTTCAAGTCTCAACAATGTCTTGCATTTTGTTCAGGCTTGCAATGCAATGGTGAGTCAAGAATTTTATCCAGTTCCCCAATTTCTGAAACCCAAGCAAGCTCTTTAAGTATTGAAAAATTAAACTTTCCTGTGTCTATGCAGACATCTGAAAATTAGAGTAAGAACAGAACAGCTTTTTCTGATATTTTTAAAGCTCATCTTCTTTATCCTAGACAATTGAAAAATGCAGTAACTCAAACTATAATAGGTACGATGTGCCATGCATATCACATTTATATTATATTTTACAGAAAGCAGGATTTTGTTGTTTTGTTATTCTGTTACTCTAAAAAAAAAAAAATCCTAAAATATCTTAAATATTGTTTCTTATATATTCAACAGAGAGGTGAAGTTCGTACTGAAAATATGCACTCAGATTTGCATATGGATGTTTCAACTCCCTTTCCTCCTGGCACAACATGCTGTGCATGCACAATATTGAAATTTAACAGTAATATGCCAAAGCATTTCATTCCCCTGTAGTTCCTTTGCAACAGTGAGATTTGTCTACTTACTTGTTTGGCATAAATCTCCAGCATTAACAATTGTTATAACAAAAGAAGGAGCAAGAAAAGAGCCAGTTTGAACTCTAAGCATACTACATTTCCAATACACAGTGCACTTATTTCTTAGTCATGAGAGCTGACATGGTGTGTGAGACCTGAAGGATGTGTTTGCAAATGACTTTCAGAGAAAGTTGAATATGTAATCAAAGTTATTTATGTACTTGCTGCAGCAGAACTCTCTTGTAGTAGCATGAACTGTATTCTCAGTCATAAAATGTCACCGATACAGTTCTCCACAAGAATCCTCTCTAATGTAAATGCCTTTGTCAGCATAGGGGATGGGAAAGAAGGAACACGACAAACGGGAGGTTTTGGTTATCACAGCCCTCAGGAGAAACATGAAAGGCAGAAGAGTTTTTACACACACAGTCAACAAAAAGACACTAAGACTCGGGTATTCAAATTTTGTTAAGATATTGCGTATCTAACTGCAGTAAAGTAATTCTAAAGTAAAGAGTGGAAAGCATAAATTTAGGGTCAGAAAAAAACAGATATAACTAACACTATGCTGTAGTATTCATGCTAAAACCTACAGAAACATCTAGGTAAGAATTCATTGACAATTCACATCAAATTTGACAAAGGTTATTGCATTAGACTTATCTTCTCATCACCCATGGATTTGCTTTGATTGATATGCAGTTGTTTAGTAGGGTCATTCCACTTGTTCCTTTCTAAAACCACTTCCAAAGTCATCACCATTTTTCACTTCAAATATTTTTTAATTTTGCTTAGTTCAGAAAAAGAGAAAATTTTCCAAAGTGGATCCTAAATAAGATTTACCTGCAAGAAATTCAGAGTCAACTTGCTTACTGATTTTCTCTAGAAAAATTAGCACAAGCCCTGTGCTATATGCATTAAAACCACATGTAATGACAACAGTAGCCAGTGACTGCTTGCTTGTGTTTATAGAGTAAATCCATCAGAAATCTAATTAATCTCAGACTCAGGATTAAACTTTGCTTCCTTTCAGCTTCCACTCTTGACTCTAATCTCTGCAAGCCAAACCCATTCTATCATTATAATGACAGCTCTGATTGTTGTATTGGAACAGCTCCAATAATTGTTCAGAGGGAAGAAATTATGGAGATTGTCTCTCCCAAATTTTGTTTTATTAACATGGCTTGATTTGCAAAAGCTTGTGGCTTCCTGGTTCTGACTCTCAGTTTACAAAGCCCAAAAATTAAATAGCAGTAGAGCAACCCAAGAAAGAAGGAAAGTTGATATATTTGCTTTTAGAGAGGTCCCTGGGAAGCTATTTACTCAGCTCCAGTAAAAGCAGGAAAGTATTGAGCTCCATTTTCTTTGAAAATCTCAGAGATTATCCTAGCATTCAGCAAGAACTGGAAGTATAGTACTGTCTAAAGTATAAAAAATAAGTTTTTGTGTTTTATTATGACAACTAGGAGTTAATTTTAACTTTTTCTTGGAGTCAGAATATAGTGCATAGGCAGGCATAATGTTGACATTGTCAGCTAAAACAAACTGAAGTCATTAAAAAGAGTAGGCAATGTGGGAAACAACTCTGTATCAGTAGGGACAGGCAAGTGCAATGTAGTTAGCTCTTTTCTATTTATGACTTTGCAGGGACAATATACATGCTTAGATAAAACCTTTTTTTCCATTCTGTGCTCATGTGTAAAATTCAAATTGTGATTCCTAAAGGTAGTATAACATCCTTATGCGCAGTGAAGGAAAACCAATAAGTGGAAATTCTTGGGTTTATGTTTAGGTATTTCTTCAGATTAAACTGACCTTCTCACAATGTGGATGTCACAGCTACATTCTTTATCTAATAATCTCTTGCCAGGAGGTATTCCTATCTACCCTTGCTCTCCTTGGTATCCTATCTAAATTTAAAAAAAAAATTCCATTTTTTTCTTCACAGCGTTTCTTCCTTTTCCTCCATCCCTCTTTGCCATTAGTGCATTGATTTACTGGGAACTTAATGGAGTTTCTGCATTTATCTTCTCTTTACTTAACACACTATTAGCTCTTCCATCAACTTTTTCATTTTCTTCTAGTCCTCAGGTAGTATATCTCAGGCAGCTCACATTTTTACTTTCATTGAATACCTGCTTGAACGCAATCATAACATTTACAACAAAGATTTTCCAGAATCCGTTTGGCCAGAAATGCTTGATTGAAGAAGCAACATTTTCATCATGCGATCTTTATATTCTTTGCACAAATCCAGTAAGATAACTAATACAACCCACCTGCCCACATCAATAACACTTTCTAAAAAACCCATTTCTGCATGACAGTCTGCAGAGTGCCCCACAGTGAGTTTCTGTTATCATCTGATTATTATGTTTATTGAGAGATGCCTCTGCCAGAATTAAGGTGCAAACGAGACCGTATGTTGAAGTCAATAGTATGGATTTTATTTAACAGCAAATGTGAGGTAGAGAGATAGAAAGAAATAGGAAAAAGAAACGGGGGAAGAGAAAGAGTGACAGACAGAGATTAAGAAGTAAGATAATCACCCCTCATGGATCCAGAGGCATCCTATTGATCCTCTTCTTCTGGTCTTCTCAGTGGGGAAGGGAGGGGTGGGCGAGGTTTCCTGCAAAACATACGGATGAACATACAGTGGATTAATATACTTTCAGGCATACATGGGAATGCCCAAGCACCTGCCCTATGAGGGGAGTTCTCCACTGTCTTTTGCAATGCACTCTTGTTTAAAATTATTGCGCC
>VZTA01013682.1:0-32435 GCA_013398855.1 Mohoua ochrocephala | reverse complement strand
AAAAATAAAAAAAAATAAATGTACTGTTATTTCTTGTGCATATTGGTGCTTTGTCTGTGAGGATAAGTTCAAACAAAACTCAAAAAGACCTTATGAAGGAAGAAAAAATGTCATAGGTGGTATTTAGTCTTCCAGAGGTATTCCAGTTAAGTATCATGATGACAGATTTCCAGGAAAAAAAAAAATCTTTCAGCTTGGCTTATCTACTTACTTTGGAGTCAATGGAAAGAACAAGAGTGGTATTTAAATTAGACTCCCAAAATAAGCTGTTTGCTGTTGGTGAATTTTAGGTTTTGAGTGTTTTTCTTTTTACTGACAGTAGACCTGGCCAGGTATGCAAATATTAGCCAAGATGATCCAAAATTCTCATTCTCAATTTGACCTGGGTTGCAAAAGTATCTGTAATGTTTATATCTGACACCTCTGGAAGGTGGTACGAATACAGTAATTTACTATTTTTAAGCGTAATGGCTGTATGGAAAAATGCTTTAGAAAACAAGCAAGACAATAAAGAATCTTCGAAAGATATATTTTTTCTACTGTGTTTGTCTAAAGCAAAGATGAGCACCAGTAGAAGAGTATACTGTTCCACAAACATGTAAAGATGAATCTTTACAAGGCCTTTTAGAAATCTATATGCATGATTGAGCACCACTGCACTAGTCTCTGCCCTGTTCAGCTTGTTAACATGGCTCTAGCTAATGTACCCAGAGCAGCAACAGCCCGTGTATAAGCACTTTTTATAACTGGATAACAATTGTTTCTTTTACTAGAAAATATTTCTCTCTATTTATGTTTCTAAAAATGTGCACTGCAGCATTTTTTTCTCTATCCCTACGCATGCACATGTACACCCACAAACACATACACACTCCTCTGAATACAAAAACCTTACGGTAACTGTTTAAATACGGAGATAACATGAAACTGAGAGAAAGCTATTACTGTTATCTCTATTTCTGAATTGAACTTGGAGACATGAAGATGTTATTGTTGCTTAAGTGATGTTCCACAGCAAATCTGAACAATTACAGCTAACAATTCTATGCCCATCTGGTGGATTTGAGATTTTCATTGATCTCCACGTTACAAGAACAATCATGAAATCTTTCCTGATGGATCAGACTGTCTGTCTCTATGAGGATCTGCTTAGAACGCACCAAGGCCTTTGTCTGTCCGGGTTCCTGTCTTGCAACAGCCAGGATACAGAAAGTGGGTGTGGACATGGCCAGAACCTGCACCATGAGCTCAGATAAACTTGTGGATCTCCCAGTCCAGACACCGTCCAGAAATGTTCTGCATCTATCCTGTTCATGCTCTAGCACAATAAAAATTACATTTGAGGGAAATGAGGTTGCAATCAGTATAATTACATTAAAGCTACTACTTGACATACAGGTCATAAAAAATAGGTTTGTTTACAAATACACTCCAGAGGCATTTCATTTAGCTCTGTAAACTCCGTGGCACTCAGTGTGCTCTCTACATGCAAATTGTTCTCTATTCCAACAGATTTATGTGAAGATTCATACTCATATGTATTGATTTCCTTGTCTGGTGAAGTCCCTTTTCCAGCAAAGTTTTACCACTATAGTAAAGTGAAGAAATGCTAAGACTTTGTAGAGCAATCATGTGGATATGTTGGCTAATTTGGAACAACAGATTTTCTATTTATCTTAATTTGAATATGACAGAGTAAGTGGAACACACAAGAAGCCCCAGAATCTTCAAAGATTTATTTTTCAAATGAGGTCTGGACAGATACCTATTTAATCTTCTTCAATTTGTCTCAAGAAAACATGGATTAGAATTTATGAATTCCTATCTCTGCATCTTATATATATTTCATCAGGCTTCACTGCTCCAGAGCAAGAAGGATCTGCTTCTGTAAGTGTTCCTTTTAAATGGATCCAAAAACAGTGAGTAGTTTCTGAGTAAATTTTATGCATTCAGTTCTTCAGTTAATGAGTTTGAAGTCACCCCTGCATTTCACTGCCATTTGATGAACAAATGTACATGCTTCTCAGTGCAATTTAAAAAAGATGTTGTCATGTAACCTTTATGCAGAAGCAAAGCAAAAACAATACTTACATGATGTTTCACATAATAAAATTTACTCACACCGACTGTTGAACTTGTGTCAAACTACTAGCTACCACAACAGAGACTAATGTAGAAAAAGACGTCCCTTTTCATTACAGGAACAAAAAAAAAAAAAAAGAAAAAGAAATGGATGATTGGATGACAAACATTTTATTAAAAGTTATTTTTGATATTTAAGGTATCCCACTGGAGGTGGGTTAGTTAAGTGAGGCAAAAATACTTATATCCAATGATTAATGTATTCATTTTCCAGAAAACAAAGTGTGATTTTCCGCTATCTCTGTAAGCCACCTAATATGGATCTCCCTGGTTTTGCCATTAAATTACGATAGTTAAAGCCACAGTAACTGTGAAAGCAAAATTGGAAATAGAATCAAAATTCTAGGAACATGAAGGGAACTTAACAATTTAACAGTGTTTTGCTATTTCCGTCCAAAATGTTTCTGAAAATGATCCTTCAATTTCAGTAGAATCTGAAAACAAGAAAACCCAGAGAAGCTGAAGAAAAGTCAGGATGAAGTTCTCTTTTTTCCAGCTGATTTTTATACCGCATTTCTGGGCCTGGTTCTCAATTAGTGATATATGATGAGAGCATGGTGAAGTTGAGGACATTACTACGTCTTATTCATTTACTGCTGCTGCACCTCCGAAGCAGATAGATTCCATCGTTATCTCTACTGCTCTTTTCCTGCTGAACCTGATAGGTCTTGTGTGAGGCCAAGTTGGCTTTATGTGGAATGGAAGAACAATCACAGCAGTGATTCACTTCTCCTTTTCCCTAGCCAAAATAACCGAGCCAACTCACAGTGGGAGTGTAGGTATGCAGTGTTGAGCCTCACCAGCAGTAAGTATTAACTCCTTGGGTGTAAAAGGAAACAGAGAAGGAATTGAGTCTGTGAACTACATATTGGCTCCGACAGTTGTGGTGGGAGCAGGCACATTCTTCAGTCACAGCGATGCCTAATTTCAGACTCCATTCCTTTGTAATCTTGCATGGATCTCATCAGTTTAGCGTTGCTTACCATGAACCACAACTCTATCTTACACTGAAGGGGAAAAAGAAAAAAAATATATAGAAAGGAAGCTTTCCTTCTCATTTTTGTTGTTCTGGGTGGTTTTTTTAAACATCTGAATAAGTTAAATAAATATCATGGATCAGACCCACAGCTTGTGTAAATCAGCTGCACTCCATTGATTTCAGTTCAGCTGAGAATCTGGCCCAGTAATTTTTAAGTTAAACAACATAATCTGATTTGCATGAAATGTTACATGCAAGAATGAACTGGGAAACATGATGTGGGATCCTTTTATTCAGCTTTTTAATTACTTTTACATAATTCTACAAGGCGGAGATTATTACATTCAGAGGACAATGTTTGATCCCCTTTGGTTAATTTAAATCTCATTTAAAAGTTCCTGTGGGAGGGTTTTGGATCAGAATGTCTGACACCACAACCATGTTTACACCAATGGCAGTAAAAGCCTCCGAAATGCATAAAACAAAATTAACAAATCCTGTTTAAAAATCAAAATATTATTCAAAAGCAAGCTACACACATACATTTATTAATTTTCCTTATACAGCTCTTATGAGGTGAATAAATGCTTTTCTCCAAATTACATATGGGAAAACTCAGAGTGGCAAAGGGAATGGCTCACTGCTACAGCAAAGTTATTTTCAGATGCAGGTTTGAAATTTTGGGTGTTTTGGCTATTAGATGATGTGTCCCTCTTCCAGTTAATTAGAGGTGTTTTGGTTTTTTTTACTTAGCAAAAGAGAACAAAAAAAAATTCCTCTGTTCTTTCATTTTCCCAACATTTCTAAATTTCTTCCTCTACACATAGTTCTTTAGTTGTATTTCTGTTTCTTGTAGGTTTGTCTTCCTCACCTGTATATCTTCTGCCTCTTCTACTGCACACAAAAGATGATTTCTTATGATCTATTTTCAAAAATAAAGGAGATTTTTTCCTTCTCATTTACAGATATGCAGCATAAAATATTAGAAGACTTTATATCTGTGCAAAGAAAAGTAGGATGATTAGGATTATATTTTAAAATGTTTAAATGTTCTTCAGATGGTGTCTTTTATGGCACTTTTTTTTTTTTTTTTTAAGAGACTTTATATACTGGAGTAGGAGCGTGGGCACCTCAGAACGAATTTTATTTGTTCTAAGGTATGTGAAAGTGTATTCCTAACTACTCAACTTGTTTCAAACCTCCAGACTCTCCCTTCTCACACTTTACACCCACTCTAGCCTAAATATTTTTTTATGTAACTCCTTTGCTTCCAAATTTCTGTGTGCACATTACATTTTATTTTTACATTGAGGATGGGCAGGAAAGTCCCTTATAATATATGACATGAGTGAATAATAGAGGACTTTAACATTCTGTCAGCTGCATTCTCCCAAGTAGTTTTAGATATATAGTATTAGAATTAGCCAAAGATTGCCATCATGCTCTGGCATGTCTTGAGAATTAGTAGAAGCCAGACTTCTATAAAATATTATCTGAATAGTGGAAGCATAAAGGTACCTTGAAAGTAGCCCCAATGGACAAAGTAAAGCTCAGAAGAGAACATGAAATAACAGTAAACAACAGGAGGGAAATGGAACCTCTGGAACTTTTAATACTTGTAAGAATACTATAAGAATATGAACAGTATTTTTGAGAGGAATTTGACTCTTACTAAAGGTTGCCACAGCTGATAATTTTTCACACAGTATTAAAAAAAAATAATAAGAATAGGTTGAGCCATTAAGCTAGCATGGCTGGTGCCCAGAAACCCATTGTGAGATCCTTTGACTTCATGCATGTCCTGGTGTTCAACCAAGAAAAGATTCACACAGGGCAGCCAAGAACTCTATTACCCAGCAAATTTGGAGATTGCACAGAAACCTTAGGAGGTCAGCTAAACAGAAAACGCTGTGCAGGACAGCTCTGCCAGCAGCCAGCAGGGAAAGCTGCATAGGGGAGCTCTATTAATAACACCTTTCCTTTTATCACAATTCAGCAATGAGGATGAGACAAACAATCTGTGTCTGTGTGAGTATCGTGGGCTGGGTAAGCAATGCCACCATTTAGTCGAGAAAAAACCCTCCACGAGTGGGATTCAGTTTGAGACCAAGGCACCAAAATCTGGGTGTCTGTCTTAAGGTCTCTCTATCCCTAGTAGGACAGCCAATGGACATCTTGTCAGTACACCAGGTGGAGATGAATGGTTCTGCTAAGTTTACATTAAATTTCGAGGTACTGTTTAAACACAGGTGTCCAGAGGCACTTTAGAAGCACTGGAATAGCTAGTATCCATCCAGGCAGATGATAATCCATAGGTGTTATGTCACAATTGCCAGCACATGCAAACGCATTAGACATGTAGTACGCTGTTACTCTCTAAAAACTGAGACATTTACATAAGCTGACAGATCTAACACAGGATCTACGGAAGATGTGCATTCCTGCAGCAATGAATGGAAGCCAGAGAGAAGCAGAAATATGGATTGTCTAATGGTTCTGGATGCTTGTCTGCAGGAAAATATCCTGGACTTCTGTTGCATTTTCCATTTTTGCAGCTGTCACCATGTGCAGTGATGTTCCCACAACCAGGAGCAGCAGTGCAGGCCGGTGGAGACAGTGCAATGAGGAACAGCTCCTTTGTCTTTTCTTTTTCCACCACAATGCCTTCCCTGGTTACACATTTCCTTCTAGAGGTATGTCGCTCTTCCCAGTCCTTATAAAATATGTCAGAAAATCATTCTTCTCTAGGTCTGCCTTCCAGTCTTTCTGCTAGAATAGATAGCTGTCTCATTAATAAATCTTTTGCGCTTTTAAAAAACCAGTAATTCATCTATATGACTAGGAATAATTAGATAACTTACAGCTGCATTGAGCTTTACAACTATCAGCTAACCAATCTTCTTCACACATTATATTATGGAGATATAATTAGAAAGTCTACAACCTAGGTACAAGAGTATTTCTTATTCTAAATATAAACAACACCTTCTAGTTACTGGAAGTAAAGATCTTATTTTTTGGTTATGTTAATGTTTTATATCATTATTCCTAATTTTTAAAGGTGAAAGACAATGAAGTTTTATAAACTTGTTTCTATGTTAGTGGGAAGCTCAGCATGTTGAAAAATATCTTAGATTTCATGAGAGGCATTGAAAAATTGAAGAAGCAAAATTGGAAGGCTGTTGTTAATGTGTTTCTTTTAGTCTTTTTCCCCATAGTACAAATCCAACTAACTGAAAATATATTAAAAAAAAAAAGAAAAAAGACCAAGCTCCAGTCAAAAAGCAGACGGACACACGGTAAAAAAATGGAAGATCTAAATAAAGCATTTTCCTTTAGGATCATATAAGAGAACTCAAGTCTTAATATTGGAATTTTTCTCACTTCTTCTCTTATTCAAATACAAAAAAAAGATAATTAAGGTGAAAATTAGGTGCTAAATACTTAGCAAAGAATGGAAAAATACAGTAAAACTACCTATTTAGATTTAATGGAGCACAATTTTACCTTTTCATTCAGCAAAGGATATGAAAAACACATAAGTGAAAGAAAAGCATTTTAAGAATGAAAACAATTTTTCTACCTAAAATTAGCAGCTGGAGAGTTAGAACTTGGCTTAGTATTAGCAAATTGTTTATTGGTCTTAACACTAGTGATAGTCCCAGAGCAACAACTGTAATCAGAGATCTGTTTGCGAAGCTAATTCATTCAATTTATTCATTTCTTCTCCGTCTCATAAAAAATAAAAGCTTTCTCTATCACTGCTCCTAAGTCTTAACTCCTATAAAAATGTGATTGTGGGAAAAAAAAAACCCCAACAAATAACATAGACTTTTAGACTTGTTAAATTTCATTAAAAAAACCTCACAGCTGACAAATATTTGCAAGTCTGAAAGGAGTTAAGAATTTTATTCCATTATAAGTTCACCACAGAATTACTGGGGGAAAAAAAAATATAAAAAGCAATTTCATAACACAAAACCAATCAGGTAGCATTGTAAGTGTAAATATTTCCATGTTCTGTATCCACTCTCTGCCCTTATCACAGTTTTTACTGCTTGTATGGTCAGGGATTCATAAGCTCAGCCTTTACAACGAACCGCAAGAGCTCGTATGTTATGTTATCAGAGGACATTATCTGAAAATATCTGTCCAACAGTCAGGAAGGGAAAAGAAGGTTAGCAGCAGGGAACTGGATTCAGGCCAATGGCACAAATAATGAACAAAGGGTATCCCATACACAGGCATCAAGCAGCTTTTAACTTGTCAAGTGAGTTGTGAAGGCATCCTTACGAATGCGTGACACACTTATCATCCAAAGTCCACAGTGCAGAGTTGTACCATGTCTTGCAGTGAAATAAGAAACCATAGCACTTTTCCCCACAGACTTACCCACAACTGACTGCTTCCAGGCTGGAAAGCAGAAGCCATACATCTCCAGCTTCCCTAACCCCTAGCCTCTAGTAAACAAAGCCAAGGGCAGAATGATGGCATGTGGGCTGATGAGGGAGGCACTGTCTGCTGACTGATTTGCTTGAAATATTGGCTTCAAATCTTCTCACTTGGTTGGCAGCAGAGACCAAGTTTTGTCTGCATTGAGTACCAGTGTTGTTCCAGATCAGGTGTTTGATAAATCCTTTTCTCTCTGTATTTGCACAAACAAGATCTTCAAGCGAGCCCAGAGCACTCTTAGAGTTCACCAAAACCTCTTCTAGCTCAGCAGCTAAGGTGAGGCAGAGAGGCAGCTCAGTGTGACACCTGACCCAAGTTCCATATATATATCTATATAATTATATACACTATACGCACATATATATACACACATAATATATATGTAACTTTCAAAGTTAGGGTGCAGCTTTTTGGTTTTTTTCAGATCAATTTCTGCATTCTGTGGCCAAGTCTGTCAGATGAAAGGAGGAATAATTCACGGCCTTTTAGCTGGTCTTACAGGGGATTTCTTACTTCCATTTGAATGTCTAGTGATTGGTGAACAAGCCTCTGCAGCTCAGCAGAGAATCCTCGAGTGGCTTCTGGTGTTATTTTGATGGTATTAAGACAATGGTGCATAGCATATGTTGGGCTTTTTTCTCTGAACTCTTCCTTTCCTTCTGAAGGAATGCTCATGCTTTCTAAATTGGAATAAGTCTTTTAACTTAGATTGGAATGTGTCAAAAGGAATCTCTTTCATTTTTTCAGCTTTGAAACTAAGTGCATTAAATGGAATTGTAGTATTTTTCGGTGATTGAAGATTTGGGATTATGCATTTTTCTTTCAGAAAGCAAAATGCTTTTCATCAAAGAAATTTTCACAGTAGTATATTAAACACAAAATTGGACTATTTGTTTGAAGTAATTCAACTATTTGCAGATTTGACTACATAATAATGTTCAATAACAAAACCAGAGCTGGTCAGCAATATCTTCTTGTAAATAAATATGTAAGACAGCATGCTATTTATCTAGGATAAAAGAATGACATGACTTGAAATACAAAAGGTGCATGTGTTTAATTAATTAAAAGAAAGAGTTTAAAATACAAACTAAAAATCACTTTAATCAGCATTCCTAATATGATATAAATCCAGTGATATAAATGTCAGGGAAAGATACACATTTTTTCCCTACGGCTGTGGGGAACATTTTCACAATGTAAGACATACAAAGGGCTATAAAGTGGGAATGCTGTGTCTAGGTTCAGATTTATGATCCTGAAAATACACATTCAACTGATACCTGATTGTCGGAGTGCCAAAGCATATAGACTTGTTAGCGCTTGAAATTAACATTCCTCGGGTGCCTCTGCATTCTCAGTATAGGATCTATTTTTATGTACCAGAAAAGCTTTACATCTCCCAATCAAAATCTAGAAAGCAATTTTTACTCCAATTTAGTTCACTGTACACCTATATTAGGCAACCAGCACTACAGAGAGTGCAGAAGTGGCTGTCATTTCCTTTTAAAACCCAGCCCCAAGAGGAGAAAATCAAGGAGAAACCCTTTTACAATAACTTCGTCTGCACTGTAGACAAGGTATAAATCTGGACATGACTGTGAAAGCATTCAAGAGACCACTTTAGTGGGATAAGGATGGAAAGGAAAGATTTAAAATTTAACATCTATTTAAGAAATCATTATTTTCTTGCATCATGGTTCATTCTTTAAAATAAATAAATGTTCTTTAGAAATGGATTGAAGTCCAGGTGTCCCTAACCTGGAGAAAATGCCTTAAGGTTTAGAGGGAGTTCAGCCACACTCTTTCTTGCTCTCTGAATCACCAATTCAACCCAGAGTAGCTCAAGATAATCCTGTGTAGCTTGTTATTTGGTGCTTAAATCCCCCTCCTGGTTGCAGGATGCGTAGCTCTGACACCCCTCACAGTGCTGAAGCTCTGGTATCTTCATCCATATCCCTTGGTGTAAGCATTTGAATTATCAGAATTAACTGCAGTAAGATTCTTCATCTGTCTGTAGATTTTAATTAAAATTCTAGACTGTCTGAGTGTATTGTCTTGCTAAGATCATATTTTACATATTGGGAATTCCAAATGAGTTGTTGCTTCCCAGCCCATCTGTGAATCATAAAGTGGTTTAGGTGGGAACCAGGTGCTACTTTCAAACATATGTTAGAGCTTAGATTTAAGCATATTACAAACTTTATCTTCCAAACGAAAGGTGTCCAGATTTTCGTGCCATCATCTCAGGTGAAAAGGATCAGTCTGAGACATAAATGATTTAAATTCTATCTGAGTATCAGGCTGGAGAGAATTAGGCAGTCTGAGTGTCAACCTGCATGATAAAGGACATTTTTTAAAGCTTAAAATTTCATCACACAAGAGAAATACTTTTCCTTTTGAATCATTTTCAGGATTCTCTTTTCAAAATTTTGTATCTGGCAACAGCAAAAATAAAAAATAAATACATACTTTCTTATTGATGCATTCCTAAATCAGTTGCATACTTCTCTAATTAGCTGCACATTGAATGAAAGAGGTGAGAATGGTAATGAGAGTTTAGATGGTAGTAAAAAATCTGCAATCCTCCTCACCAGTGAGCTTAAAAACCAGAACAAATTGTGTATAACTCTTTCCCCCCATGTGAGTAAAAAAGGAAAAAATAATGAAGCAGAATCTATGTTAATTTATATCCCACCTGTGAGTGGGTGTTGGTTAAGTCTAGAAAGAGCAGCAGCTTAGCCCTGATCCATCCCCATGCTTGGGAGGTTACTTTCAGGTATTTTACTTTGCTTATTGTGTTTCAAACAGATTTCATGGAGGGCTGAGTACATTCCTTCTTCTATGAAAGATTAACCTTCTTCATTAGAGGTGACACAATTCATAATTATTGGCAATACTTTAACTGTAGCATTATAGCATTTATGTGACAACATTTCATACAAAGGAGGCATAATACAATCTATACAAATGGCCAGACAATGTTTCTTTCCTATAGTAAACTGCAGCTCACTCTCATGACAGAGCAAATGAATACACAAATGAGGGGTTTGTTTCCCAGTGACTGTACAATAAATACTTCCCTGGGAATGTTAAGTGTCAACAGACACACATTTTCTATAAAATTATTGTTTCATTTTTATGGAAGAAAAATCCTCCTCTAAGTTTTTCTAAAACTGTCACCGTGTGTCTGCTTGCTTGCTTTTTTGATGCTGTTTTATCTCACATACAACTACATTTATGAAAGATACAAGTGGTATTAATAAAAGATTATGAGATTTCACTGTAACTGTGTAAGCTTACAGCATGTTCTTTCTCTCTCTCTTCCTCCCTATATACATACCACACACATACATGTATATACAAGGATAAAGATGTTATAAATAGAAGATAAAAGCAAGATACAACCATGTATAAACAGGGTACTGGTGACAATTCCTAGAAGCACTGCTTGTATCTGTATAGATATGCCATAAAACTGTGATCCTGCTTTCAGGTTTCCAGTGCATTAAATTTATGTCCACACTATGTATCTTACTGTCAAAAGGGTAGATGTTTTTCTATTGATCACAACAATTTTGTGTCAGGTTGAATGCACCATGATACACCTCCCCGATTAAGCCAACTTTATCTCCACCATGAAGTGACAAAAAAAAAATATTTCCAAGTCTATAAAATTGCATTATCTTTTGCAACCCCTTCAAAAAGAAAGCAAAACAATTTTTAACTATGGTCACATAAGGTACAACATTTTCTTTTTTTTTTTTGTTGTTATGCTAAACATTTTTTTTGTTATGTTCTTGGATATGATTGGTAATATCTCAATAAGGGAGAGTATGCCGTCTTTCTAGGAGACTTGGAAAGTTTATGAGTACAGGAAGCTCCAGTTTTGCCTGGCTGTTGTCAGCAGGTGTACTTGCCAATGAAAAAAGAATGAGTAATGAGTTGCCATTAAATATCATAGGTTTGGACATGTGGTTTTAGGAAAGGGATAGTTTTTGTATTGTTAAGACTGAGCAAAGATGATGGGGACTAATGGCAAAATAATTTGTTTATTAAAATTTGGCTTCTAAAAATTATGTGCAAGCAAATAATTGAGTGGGAGATGCTTCTGGTCTGGTCTGACTCTTGGCACCTTTTTACCTACATATGGTGTGATTAGCGAAAAAGGACTGTCTGCCAGTATTCCTGGAGAGTTTGAAGTGAGTTTGAGGCTTTTGTGTTTGGACACAGATCGTATACAGGTCTTTAGGATGAGTTAAGTTTTCTCCAGGAAAAATGCTGAAATGGATAGAGACAACCAGGAACTCATCACATGAGTACACTAGTAATAGTAATAGGAAATACCTTGCAAAACAGATTCTCTTCCCCTCTGCCCATTCCCCCTAATCTTCATTAGAATCACAGAATCACAGACTAGTTTGGGCAGGAGGGGACCTTAAAGATCATGTAGTTCCAATCCCCCTTCAAGGGATCAGGTTGCTCAAAGCCCCTTCCTGCCAGGTCTTGAACACTTCAAGGATGGGGCATCCACAACTTCTCCGACCAACCTGTTCCAGTGCCTCACTGCCCTCCCAGTAAAAAAATTTATTCCTAATATCTAATCTACACCTACCCTCTTCCAGTTTAAAGACATTCAACCATGTCCTATCACTACGTGCCCCCTTCTGGCTTGCTTTTAGACCCCCTCTAGGCACTGAAAGGCTGCTGTGAGGTCTCCCTGGAGTCTTCTTTTCTCCTGGTTGAACAATCCCAAATCTTTTAGCCCCTCTTCACAGGAGAGTTGCTCCAACCCTGCTGTCATCTTTGTGAATTCATTCATTCACTCATTCATTTATTCATTTTCTATTCTCCAAATCTACCAGGAAGATGATGTGAAACCTGGTCCTATGTTTTTCATTCATATTTTAATTATCCTGTTCTTAAAAGGCCAATTATGTTTACCAAAACCCAAACAATAAAAATGCATTCTCCAATAGCTTGAAAGCTTTGATGTCATATTTGGAAGGTCATGTAGAACAGGAGAGGTGCCTAGGACTGGACAAAGACTCCAGTCACTCCAGTCTTCAGAAAGGGCAAGAAGGAGGGCTCAAGAAACTACAGGCCAGTCAGCTCCACCTTCATCCCTGGTAAGATCATTCTGGAGGTCATCACCAAGCAAGCACGTAAAAGAAAAGTAGGTCATCAGGAGTAGTCAACATTGGTTTAAGCAAGGGGAAATCATGCTTGAGCAGTATGATAGCCTTCTGGGATGAAATGACTGGCTGAGTAGATGAGAGAAGAGCAATAGGTGTCGTCTACCTTGAAATCTGTGAGGCTTTTGACACTGTCTCCCATAACATCCTCATAGGTAAGGTCAGGAATTGTGGGTTAGATGAGGAAACTGAGGTAGATTGTGATCACTGGTACAGAGTCTAGTTGGTGACTTTGAGGTAGTAGTGCTCCCAACGGGTCAAATCTGGGCCAAGTCTTGTTCAGTTTGTTCGTCAATGACCGGGGTGAAGAGGCAGAATGTATCCTTGGCAAGTTTACTGAGGATAAAAAATGAGGAGGAGTGGCTGATACACCTGAAGGCTGTGCCATTTATCGAGACCTGAATAGACTGGAGAGTTGAACAGAGAAGAACTTTATGTAGTTCAGCAAAGGCAAATGTAGGGTCCTACACCTGGGGAAGAATAATCCCAAGTACCAGTACAGGCTGCGGGGCGACCCACTGGAAAACAGCTCTGCAGAGCAGGACCTGGAGGTCCTGGTGGACAACAAGTTGTTCATGAGCCAGCAGTGTGTCCTTGCAGCCAAGAAGGCCAATGATACCCTAAGATGCATCAGGAAGATCATTGCCAGCAGATCAAGGGAAATGCTCCTGCCCCTCTACTCAGCCCTAGTGAGGCCATGTCTGGAGTGCTGTGTCCAGTTCTGAGCTCTCCAGTACAGGAGAGACATGGAGCTCCAGGAGTGAGTCCAGCAAAGGGCTGCAAAGATGATTAAGGGACTGGAGCATCTCTCTTATGAGGAAAAGCTGAGGGAACTGGGCCTGCTCAGCCTCGAGAAGAAATGATTGAGTGGGGACCTTATCACTGTCTACAAGTGTCTGAAGGGAGGGTGCCAAGAGGATGGAGCCAAGCTCTTTTCATTAGTGCCGAACAACAGGAAGAGCGGCAGCAGGCAGAAACTGGAAGAGAGCAAGTTCCAGCTAATTATGAGGAAGAACTTCTTTACTGTAGGTGATTGAGCACTGGAACAGGCTGCCCTTCTCAGGAGATACTCAAAATGCTCCTGGACACAATCTGGCACAACCTGCTCTGGGTGAACCTGCTTGAGCATGGACATGGGACTAGATGATCTCCAGATGTCCCTTCCAACCCCCCAGGGGAAATAAAGAAGACTTGAAAAATAGATTACAAGTATTACTACTAATCTACAGGAAAAGATAAACAAAGTAATATTTTATAACTGTCTTCATGCCTTATCTTTGAACAACCACAGTACACATAACCCCAGCATGCTGCTATGTTGTTACATCATTTTGTGATGCTTTATATGTAGGAATAGCAAGCTGGGATGTCAGAAACTGGAATTTTCAATGCAGTCACATCAGCAGTAGAGTTACTCTTTCTGATCAGCGAGATGTGTACAGAGGAGTAGGTAATTTAACAAATCAAAGACCTGTGGAGGAAATGTTTGCACATATAGCACAATTTGAACCAAAAAAAAAAGAATTGTGTGACGATTTTCTGAGATCAAGACCTAGTAAGTCCTAATTTGATGAGTAATTTGAAGGAAAAGGAAGTTTTAAAAGGCCTGCCTCATAGTTGTTTAAAAACAAAATCTCTTTTATGAAAGAGGTACAGTAAACTAGTGCCATAATTTTTTTCCTGTGGGAATACTTATTGTGTGAATTTTCATTATCTAAATAAAGATCTAGAAATTATTTTTTTAAAAAAAGTTGTGAAATTTTTAACATATGTGTGTATTTGGGTTGCTATCAACACACTGTATTTCTTTCTAATTTGATATGTCAGTGGCTTATGTAGTGTATTGGGTTTCCATGGCCAGGTTTTGGTAGCGGGGGCAGCTACAGGGGTGGCTTGTGTGAGAAGCTGCCAGAAGCTTCCCCAAGACCAGCAGAGGCAAGGCCAGCCGGCTCCAGGACGGACCCACTGCTGGCCAAGGCTGACCCAGGTGGTAATGCTTCTGTGATATCATATTTCAGAAGAAATCTTAAAAAATGTATTGTGCAGATCTAACTGCAGCCAGAGAAGAGCAGAGTGAGAACATGTGAGAGGAACAACCCTGCAGACAACAAGGTCAGTTGGAGGGGGAGGAGGTGCTCCAGGTTCTGGAGCTGAGATTCCCCTGCAGGCCATGGTGAAGCAACAGTGCTCCTGCAGCCCATGGAGAGCCAGAGGGATTCAGAGATTCATCTGCAGCCTGTGGAAGAGACTCATGACTTGTCATGACTCATGACATGTCTGAGAGGAGGTTGTGAACCCAAGGTGGCAAGTATGGGTTATAAAACCAAGCAGGTTATCGCAAATGTTTATCATCCCAGAAAACCTAATGCTGTTAAGAAGTCTTTGTTGCCTTCCTTGCTTAAAAGTATGAGTTATTCTTTTCCTTGGTAAATTACTGTATTTTTAAATACAACTACCATGAAGCCAATGGTAAGCTATACAAGCTATAAATCTGCAAATTAAATTCTCCTACCCAAGAAGCTGAATGATTAATATTAAATGATTTCAATGTTCCAGGATGGAATACCATTTCAATTGTATTTCTGTAAGTCTAACACAATAAAAAATCAGAACCGGTTTCTTCTGTCCTCATATATGTTTGGTAAAACCTGAATTTGCCAAAGATACCACTAATTTTAGTGAGAGCTCTGAGGAAGAGTATTATTAGAAATGGTGCTTTTATTCCTGCACGTACCTTAAAAAAAAAAAAAGACAATGGTGAATGATATTTAGCTATTCAGATTCCTTTATCATTCCTTTGGTATATCATTGTTCCACAGATTTTATGTGTAAGGTTAATTTGTTATGAACACTGGAGAGCCTTGTGCAGATTCAGTTGGGGCTGTCTACTTGCACAGAAGTGCCCGTGTTTGCATAGGGGCTGGACCACTAACGTTTTGAATCAGGATATGCGAGAACATTGTTTATTCATTTTCAACAAAGATATTAAGAAAAAAATTTCCTTATTCAGCAACATTAAAATTGAATATCATGCTGTATTCTTGATATTATTGGACATCAAGCATTCTGGTAAACAGCTGGCATAATCCTGGATTGCACATCTGGTAGGTGTGGATGGAACTCATTAGAATAAGTCTTCCATAAATAATGTGCCAAAGCTTTGATATAACAAGTGCTTATGCCTGATGGCAGCCATTTACTGTTTGCCAGTTCAAATGTGCTTCCAGTGTTGGAATTCATCCACAGTGGCACTTGAAATATTGAGAATGAGCTCACTACATTTTAGAGGTGAAAGTTGAAGAAAGGGAGACGTCTACTCAGCTTCTGTAAGCTGTAGCAGCTCTAGGGGAGTGAGCAGAAGCACTTTACTTAGCGGCTGAAATTTTTGCCTGCATGCTTTCACTTTTAGCCAGCTTAGCACTATTTTAGGGCAATTAATTATGGGGCATATCATTCTAGAGAAGTGACCTTGAATAGAGACATCCCCTTAAAGGAAAGCCTAAAACAACAAGAGAGGATGGACTTACGTGTTATCACAGAACAATAGAAGATAGATCTGGAAAGAACCTTGAGGAGTCACCTATACTATCTTTCTGCTCCAAATGTATTTACCCTATTCCCGATGGGTGCTCAGCTAATCTGTTCATTAATCATTTATCATTAATCCCAGCCCAACATCATCAACAGAAAGTAGCTCCCTTGTGTCACTTACCCCAGATGTGGGGAAATGTTTGATATTTTTTCTCTTGATAGGGCATGTAAGCAAATGATTATTACCCTTTCTGTTTGCAGATGCAAGAGAAGTGCTGAGCTGAAGTGCTGACAAGAGATTGAAATATTTAAATCTTCCCATGATTCCAGTGAAAAAGGAACACAGAATAACAATTCGGATATTTTTATTTGTGATTCAGAGCTTAGCCTCATTTAAACACTGCTCGAAAGGAAGCCTCCTTCCCTACAGACATTTCATTACAATATATTCTTATTATTTTCATTTTATCTTAAACATGCTGCCTTTTCTGTAAAAAAATGTTCTCTTATACTGCCACATATATATAAAAATTGATTTCCAAGTACTATTAATGTCTCTTCTATTTGCCCTGACAATCACAAAAGGCTTATAGAATTCAGTACTTGGCTGTCAGTATAGATGCAGCAAAGAAAAAAAAAAAGCTGAACTGAAATGCATAACAAATACAGAAAAGGCTCTTAATATCCCTGGATAATATTTTCAGAGTCCTGTAGGTTGTTTAGTATCATAAACAAAGAGATTTAGTCTCATAGGTGATTTGGACACTTTCAAAAAGTTGACTTCACAGAAAAATCTTGAGAGAAAAATTTTGGCCTTCAAATGAAATACTTAAATTAGATTGTAGCTGAATCATAATCAATGATCAAGACCTTACCCAACTAATTTCTCTTGCTAAATAGATTGGACATTATCTATTTCTCTGCCGAGTAATTTCTTTTTATGCTTTTATGCCCTATTGAACCACAGTTGATCAGAATATCTTCACCTGTGTAAGTGAACTGTAAAACATTAAAATTTCACCCTTCATTACACTTTAAAAATAGATACGAGTAGCTCAATTTTTGTTTGCTTCTTCTTGTTGCATTTCTGTTGTTGTTGATATAGATTTTGTATATATTTACTTCTTAAATTTCTCACTTTCATATCGCAGTCCTTATCAGTATTACCTGGGATCAGAACCGACATAAAAGGCAAACACTCGTTTAGCAAGATGAGGGCAGCAAAAAGCATATTCACCGACACAGAATAAATTTTACTCATTGCTAATAATTGCTTCTTATTAAATTTGACAAGACTGATGAATCAACTGAGTTTTACTGGGACATAATAAAATTAATAGAGGAGCAGAGGAAAAAATGTCTGACCTAGAAAACAGGTGAAAGCCAGAAGTGTGTGATATAGTAAGCTTCTAATAAGAGTTATCTATAACCAAGTTGAGAGGAATGGGACAATATTCATCTCTTGACTTGTATCATCAGTTATTAACTGTCTTTAACAGCATTTGGATTTCTTGTCATGGTGACAAGTTTCCATGTTATTATCTCCCCTGTTCACCGTATATTAGAACAATAGAGATGAAAGAAAAAAAGTAAGGTGTTTTTGAATTAATGGTGTTAATTTCTCAGTCTCTCTCCACTTAAAGCTCAGCTGAAAAGGAAACACTCTTCTACACACTTCTAAAGTAAGGTTTCAGGCTCAGAGAGGCAGTGTGGAATTATAGGTTTACATAGGTGCTTGCCAACACATCAGTAGTCTCTAGTTCCTTCCAATAAATGTTCTCATTTACAATTAGTCATAGTTTCCCTCTAATATATTGTTGTCATTTAATACTCTACAGTTCAAAAATGAAAGCGATACTGCAGATGCAGCTTAAGATTATTACAAGTATTCAACATCAGCCTGAAGATACTGCCTGTGAAATGAAAAGCACAAATTCAATTGATTTCTAACAAACCACAGTTAGGCCAATGCCAAAATGTACTTCAGAAAAATCGGGCCATCATGCCTTGCCTTCATCTTCTTGAATCCTCTTCATGATTCTGCAAACCTAATGATGTGGCAAGTGCCGTGGTTACAGGAAAAGGATTCCAGTATGGAGGCAGCCAAACTGTGTGTTTCACGCCCATCTACATTATTCCTGATGAACTGTAATGGTGGGTCACTTGTAACAGCTGTGAGCTGGGTGTAGTGTTCTCTTCATGTGATAACTACGCCCAGCCTAAGGCAGCCGTCATCTCTGCCAATGGGCCATCAAGGACTCCCCAGAATATCCTATGACTCACAGGATTACATCATTCCATTGTGAAACTCCCTGCCCCGGGGGAGGAACTGAGCATTCCTGCCTGGACTTTGGGGGATCTAATCTGGATGTCTGGGGACTTGGAAAACCACCACCCCTGGCCATCCAGAGGGGAACCCAAATTTCCACAGGACCACAGCTTTTGACAAGACCACAGCCACCACTTCAACAAGCACTGCAACCACTGCTTAATGGGACTGCAAACACCCAACAGGGGCCAGGTTGTTCTCTGACTTTGCTGGTTTAAGCCAGTGTTTCTGTACTACTGCCTTTATTGTAATTTTCCTATTAAATTGTAACTCTGACTTGAAATCTCTCTCGAGGTATTTGTGTGGTGTTAATTTCCCCCTGCTGGTTTACCTTCAAACCGGTACAGGCAAGTCAGCTGTAGCTCAAACTGTAATCTGATGTTGAATGCACATCTGTACTGGAAGACTAGTGCAAAAATAAGGAGAGCAAGCACCTAGCATTTCACAAAATATAAAAAGCCCCCCAACCTTGCTTGTATTTTTTTGCCTTTATTGTTACAGACAATAATTGTCCATACATTTCAGATAAAAGACACCATGTGTCAGCAAAGAATTGCAGGATTTTCTGATTTAGGTTTTGGTGTGAGGATATCAAAACTCAGTTTTATTCTATTACGTATATTGAAATAAAGTGCACATACATATTCTCAAAAAGACCCAAGAAAAATATGTTCATCCAGTTCAAGATGATACTCACAATACAAGAAAAAAACTGAACAATTTCTGTATGCAAATCTCGATCTTTTTGATTTTATTTTTCTTGAACACATGTTTAAGTGAATAAGAGGTTAATAAAAACCAGGCCAGAGGGAATGCTGGATTATCTATCCTTACTCATTTATAGGACATAAAATTTCACCAAGTACTGAAGCCAACAGTCCTTGTTTGACTAAAACTGGCCTTGCATTTAGGAAAAGCAGAGCTTTCAGAAAAGCATTCTGTCTTGATTTGAAGATGTTGAGAGACGGAGAATTCATTTCTTTGCTGGGCTGTTCCATTCATTAATCAGGGCCACTTGTTTTAAAAAAGTGCTCTATTGCTAATCTGAAATCTGGCTTCTTCTTACAGCCATAAATCTTGTTATGGCTTTCTGTAATAGATTTTAAAATCCTCAGTACCCTTTATCTTCCATCTATGATGGCAACAGTAAGTTTAAAAGCCATTTAAAAAAAAAAAAAAGTCAACACATGAAAACCTTTACCTCTCTCACGGTAAGATTTTTTTTCTAGCCTGCAAATAATTTCTATGGATTTAGCTACCTCATCTCCAGCTCTTAACCCCCTTTCAAGGTTGTGAATACTGAAAGCTCACACAGTTTTCTAGTATCAGCCTTACCAAAGTTGTATGTGGGTATTGACCCTTAGGGAATTGCATTTTCTATTTAAATTTTTTTTACATCAGGAAAATAAAATCCTTTAGAAACATTAGTCCATTTACCAGTTTAGTGTTTTGACACTATTCAACACAAAACTCAAACCCTTAAGAAATTTTCTTAAGCAAATAAGTAGAAAATATCAAAATAGTTACAAAAGTCTGCCTTCTTATTTGCCAGAAATCTGTTTAGAAGCATGGTTTAGTTCCTGCAGATTTTGTCAGGCAGAGCAAGTCCTTTAAGGAGAGGCTAGGCTCATAATTCCACGGCTGCCACAACAGCCTGATAGCCTGATTCAGATACGCCTGTTCTGAGTTTGCAGTAGCTGCCAGAAGAACAGAGAGAAATCATTTGGGTCAAGTTCCCTACTTTTCTCAAAAATGTAGCTTCCCAGTCAGAGAGGTGAGGACAAAGATAAAAAAAAGGAAACTTGGCTTTGACTGGAATTGAGTATACCACAATCATATTTTAGATGATTTTCAGTGTATGTAAAATGTGAGAATAGGGTGGATAACCCAACAAATTTCATCACTGAGGGTCTTAGATCAAAACATTGACATTTATTCCTAGGTCAGAGGAAACATTTTTCCTTGAAGCTCTGGCAGAGATGCTGAAACCTGTCTGAAGGGACAATTACAGGAAATTAACATTAGGATCTATTTTTTAAAATTATTAAACCCCAGTATTTCTACTATTAAGGTACATAGATACACCTCTGTAACCTATAGTTTGGGCTCCAAGCAGCCTTGATGAGATTTTATCAGGTGACAAAGACAGAAGGTCTTTGTCATGTTTTAAAATTCTGTAAGAACTGAGTCCATTTAATTAAATGGAAGGAAAAAAGCAACTCTTCAATCTCTTCTCTCCCTCTCAAGTCCTGTTACAAGTCTATGGCGGGGCACTAATGACATAATTCACTGCCATGAGCCTGCTGCAATAAACCAGACACATCATTTCAGTGTGGCAAAGTATAGCATCTCTCTTCTGATTAACATCAGCTCTGTTTCTTGTTTCATCACAGGAAAAAAAATCTCCCCTGCTAAAGAACTGCTGTAAGACTTGAAAATAACTGACTTCAAACTGAGAGAAGCTTAGCACAGCTATTAGTGGCAGGCTCCCTTTTGACTCACTTGGTAAACCTGCTTTCTCTATACCCCCAGGGTTCTGGTTCAAGGACTGGCTGAGTGCACACACAGCAAGTTCACTTACCAGATTTAATCTGTCAGATGCAAACAGCTGTCATATCCATCTGTGGGACATGCTGAAAGGGTGGAGAGATCAAAACCTGAGATTCCCTGTGAGTTTCCAGGATTAACAGTCCCTGAAGCTCCAGAGATCTAAATGAACAAATCTAAGTGAGCACAGGGTGAATCCAGGTAATTTGGCAGGTCTGAGATCGGCGTATGGTAGGAAACATGGCAGGGCAGGAGTACCATTCATGCTTTTCTTTCAAAAGTGAGTGTCGAAAATGTTCATTTTCCCATTGTGCTCTCTGCTCACCTTTAGCAACTGGCCAGGCTGTTGTCTCGGTGTCATCGCTGTTGTGCTGCGCCGTCCGTAGGAATGTTCCTTGGCAGCATTCCTTTGACCATCCCTGACATTTTTGTCATAAAGTATACCCAGTCCCTCCCTTCTGTTGCTAAGCAAATTAATGCAGGATAGTTAAGACTAAGACTTGTCCTTTTCCTCCTTCCTCTCATATCTGACTCCTGAGCTTTCAGCCCATCTTGTCAGTATCTCAGCTTGACTGAGTCGCTACCTCAGAATTTTTGCTGTGGAGAAGAAGGTATACATTGACAATCATTAAGAATTTGCATTCAGATGGACAAATGTTAGTTTAATTTTCCTGCCTTCAGATGTGGTTGATTTATTGCAGAAAGCTTAAAAAAGTGTGTCATAGAACATTTTTTTTTTAAGACCTCAAATCTGAAAAGAAGTAGTAATACTAAAGAGAGAGTTCCCAGTAACTAAAGATACAATGCTGGTTAAATTTATGTTTGGAGAGAAAGATCAACACTGTTTGTTTGTATAGCTGAGTTGAAGTCTCTTTGCAACTACTGAAGACGTTTCAATTACAGTCATTGCAAAAAGGGGAGAAATACATGTAGCCTGTCTTGAGATAGGTGTCACATATGCTCATGCAAAGGAAAAATAAATTGGAAGAATTTACTTCATATTGGAAAACAAAAGATTTTAAAAAGGTAACCCTTCTTTAACACATCTAAGACACTAGACATCACATTATGAACACAATCCCAATCATATCATTCTTCGTAGAGGCAAGAAGCATACTTGAACTTAACTGCAAGCCAATAAGTTTAAAAAAAGAGAAAAAAAGCCTCTAAGCAAGGTCAAATGCTTCAACTGAGTAACTTCTAATAAATCAAAGCCCTAATGTTTTAATCTTCAAGTATGCACTGTTAGTTATTTGCAATCTTAATCAGTCTTTCTTTTAAAGAACTCTGAAAGTTTTGAACAATGACACAAAATTAGGCTGTGATGAGCAGTTCCCCAGAGTTTTGAGTTTTGTTCAGAAAGTCCTTCAAAACTTGCAAACTAATTAGAGGTCCTGAGGAAGCAGCATTCTTTTGTGGATAGTAATTGGAATGTCAGTCACAAAAAGCAAGGGTATTATATTATAAGCCTAATCAAGTTAGCTTTAAACAGGGTAGGGCAGGCATCTCCAACAGTTTAACCACGGCATTAAAGAAGCTATCGTGAGCTTACAGTCATGATTTATGGGCAGTTTTGAAGCCCACACTCATCTTTGTGTTGATGGGGCTTCTAATGCTTTAACCAGTTTTAAACTACAAATGAATATGGACTTACTGTGGCTAACACTTCAGACCTTGTCTTGAATTATTCTCTTTGGTCTACCACTGGGACATGAGAAATAACTGCTTTTCTCCATGAATCTCCACACTGTTCTAGTCTAGAACCAAGCCCCTGTAAAATTGCTTTAAATGTTATGGATATAAACTATGATAGAATATTCTCAGAAGAACTGATGGGAAAATAAGATTTTGTAGCACAAGGAACAAGCACAACCGGGTCTGACCTATGCTCTGTGCATAAATTTCAACCAGTCACTGGTTAGCACCCTGTCTGCTCTTCCTTCTTGCTTTAATTAGGCCTTGTTGAGAGTAACATAAAGTGCTCTATAAGCATTAGAGGCATTTTAGACAGTTTAATTTCTCCAGTGTATAGAACACGTCTGATGCATAAAGCAAATCCCATCTCAGCCAAAAGACATTAAAAAAGATTAGGAAAACCCTATATGACTACAATGATTTCTGAATCAGTCCTGTAATACCATGTTAACAAAACATTAGATCATATGTAACCTGTGCTTTCTCTACATCTATGTTGCAGCTTTGAAAATGAGTCACAAAAAGCAAATACAGCAAATACAGCACTTGTCAAGCAAGAATCTTACTCATTTTCATTGGCTCGATATCCAAGATTTCCTTCTCTTCACTCATCTACCCTCAACCAATATAAACAAAAGGACAGACTAATATTTACGTTCCTCAGACCATCAAACAGACCAAACAAAACCTCCCAACCACCCTTGTGCAGTCATTTTATAGAGCACAACAGATGTCCAAAACAGCTGACAAGACAGGAGAATGTTAACACTAAGACTGTAACAAGTCCAGTAGAATTTTGCTGGTCACAGGCTGCTCAGCAAGCGAGTTCAGGGAGTTAACAGCAAAACTGCTGCATATATTTAAACCCTGTGCTGTAGGTCATGTAAACATTCCTTTCATGGAAACTGTGCTGGGAATGTAGAAACTCTCTGACCCTGCTGTGTCTTCCCTATAAGGTTTATCATAATGCTGTGACATAACTACATACTGTATCTGTCAAAAAGATGGCATCTTGCTGTTTAAGAAAACCAAGCTTGTGTTTATCAGCGGAATCTGGAGAAAAGCAATAACACAGTCCTGCGCCATTGGAAACATTTCCATTGATCTTGACATTTTTTAAAACAAATTGTCGTTTGAAAGTGAATGTAAACTGTAAGATGTTAGTTCTTTTCTAACAGTAATAAAAGCAGTATGGAATTGAATAGGCATCCATGGTCTCGAGGACCTTAAATCTCAAACTTCTCAGATGGAATACTAGTGCTCCCACAGATACACAGGAAAAGACATGGTAACGTTTAATTGTATCATTTCTTTGCCTTTTCCATATTATTCAGAGGCAGGGAATTTGGAAATTATACTATGGCATTCTAGTAATTTCATGGCAGTCCTAAAGCAATATGTCATTGTCAGACACTTTATCTGTCACTTGCACTCTTGCCTGTAGACAGCAGTAGCTTTCTGGGAGATTTCATGGTGACTTTTTTTTTTCCAGGCTGCAGCAGGTGTGAAGTCACCACAACTCTATTAGCTCCACTGTGGCAATGAAAGAACATTATTATAATAGAATTGGATGTCTACTCATTACTAGGGAAGCGACTTGCTCCAGGACTTGCCCTTTTTCTATGTAAGGCCACACTTTCCTGCCAGCTCTTTTTCAGAAGAGGCCTCAAAAATGAAGACATCAAACACTCAGCTGGAATTCAACTGCATTCCACCCTGCCATCCTCACAGACTGGACCTGAAAAGCCTGTCTTCTCTTATTTCAGTCTTGACAAAAGCAGGACAATGGGTGGCTATTGGTAAAGTCTTTTTCTTGCAGTTAAGAGCCAAAAGCATTATCCCAGGAATCTCCATTCACATGAAGATAATGCACAGTCACTCTCTCCTTGTTTAGATTACAGCTCAGCCTATCTCAGACCACCTCTTATTTTCTTTCTTGCTTTTTAATCCTTGGCTTTACATACTGAGCTATCCAACAACTGAACAAACTAAATAGGAAAATAATTGTGGTAAGTCTAAGAGCATCGAAGCCTTAGAAAAAGATGCCTTGCCTTTTCCCCCTCAACCCCTAAGCTATATTGGTGGGAAGGAACTTCCAAACAGACATAAGACCACTGAATGAGCTTCTGGAGCCTGGAAGGGGTCAATGTATTCTGTGGAGAATCATCTATCCTTCAAGGGTAAATGGAGCTGACCACAAATCTTCTAAGCACTCAGCCTCTAAATGGGCTTTCTTGCACACGAGTCTGCATTTACACGAGGTTATTACTATAACAAAATCCTTCTGAATTGTTTAAGAATTTCAGCTCCTAATGGAGCCTTTTTTTTTGGTTTGTGGTTAGGGTTTTGTGTTTTTGGTTTTTTTCTTATTTGTTTTAACAAGAATAAAGAAAACGTTAGGAGCTTCAGAAGCAAACTTTTCTTTTGCTGACATTCTCTCTAAAAGGGTGATAAAGAAGGCATGGTTATGACTAAGGAAAGATTATTTGAAGAAAATCTTTCTTCTGTAGCAAAAATATAAACTACGTGGAGTGTACATGAAACAGAATTCTTCTATGGATATGTCTTTGTATCTTTAAATCAAATATTTCAGCTAGCAGTGTTTTCCTTTACTGATTCCTCTCCTCCTTTCAGTCCCTTTCCTGTCACCAATAACAGCAATGAACAAGTACTAAAAGGCTTGAAGTTTCACTTTGTAGAACAGTTTGGATCTTACTCCAAGAAACAAATCTTGTAGAGATCTATTTCCTTCCTCTACTCCATTCTCTGTGTTTCCATGCCTTATACATAGCTTTGACATGCTTCTCTTTGACTGCCACATGGATTGGGCTAAGTCCTGTCCTCTTACTCAAAGCTGAAATGATCTAGGACCCACAAATTTTCCAAAAGTGTCCTCAGGATTCAATAGCTGCTGAAACAATTAACTTTCTGAAAGGTTACCCAGTGTCCTCTGTGATCCTAACTCCACCAATCTGCCAGACCAATCCAGAGAGTTATTCTCATACATCCTTGTACTTGGCTGTGTACAAATATATTTGCCAGATACGCCTGATTCAGATCACTGCTCAGTGCAGACAAATCCTTACAGTTGCAACCTACCCAGGCAGCTAAGCAAACTTAGTTCAAAATCCGAGAAACTCCTCTAACAGCACCGTTAGAAATTAACTTTGTTCGGCCATTTGCCTCTAAAACAGAAACTATGTAGGAACACACTTCCTGTTTAGTAAGTATATTATCACTCTGCTTATTTATGTTAAGACAGAGAAGATTGAAGAAGGGGCTTTTCTTTCCCATGGGAAGTTGTTCTAGTAAACTCTTTTTGAAGAATAATTACAGTAATTAACATAGCCAGCTTTGTTAAAGTCATGTCTATTTAGGAGAGGAGAGCTTTCTCTTTGGAGATTTTGTCAGGACGTGAGGATTACAGTTGTCAGCTTTCTCTTGAAGAATAGCTATCCTGGATACAGACCGTTTAATGTTTTAAAGGTATGAATGGAAGGCAAGATCCAAAACAAGATTTAGATCTCTAAGTCTGTAAAACCAACACTTATCCTGTTCAGGGAGTGTATTTTTGCCTCACCGATTGCTCAGGCACTTAAGATTCTGCTACAAATCAGACCCTGAAGCATTTGCCTCTTATGTGATGTGAGTACCTAGGTGTTCACCAGCTGCTTAAGCTGCCTAAGATCTACAAGTTCTTCAGCCTTGTGCCCAGCACGGGCTCTGGGCTAGCAGGACTGACACACTCCAGCAATACAAAATGCAGCAGCCACGGTCAAATTCGCCAAAAGGATAAGTCCAGAGGAGAAAGCCCAATGTCAGTGTAGGAATTCTGTGTACCTGTCTAGCAGCTGACATGATCCTCTGGGATGCCGGAATAACTCGGTTCCTTCCTTGGCACATGGGGTTACAAATTCTCAATTTTCACTCTCTAAACAGTGCAAAAATGACATTAAAAAGAGTTACCAATATCCAATTTTATACACATTCCAAGCCCAGCTTGTGTTTGACAGCTGTTTCACTTAAAGTATAAAGTAGTCCAGATGTGCTCCCTATCAGGGCCCACAGAGCCTGGGGGGTTCCCAGGGGACACCAACCAGGACCTGCCCCACCACCCCAGCCAGGAGCAGGGAGCTGATGGCACCAGAACAGCCACAGCCATGGTCACCAGGCATCTACCTGGGGTTGGGGTGGGCTGAGAATGGCCGGAGCTGAGGGTCTGAAGATGGGACTGGCTCAGCAGAGCCCATGGCTGGGCAGGGAAGGGTTATGGAGAGCTGGAGACCGGCCCTGCTGCAGCATTTCAGGGCCAGGGGCTGACAGTCCAGGCTGGCTGAAGTAGGGTCCTGGGTCATGAGCAGGGTGGGACAGCCCTTGAGACAGGCTGGGAAGGGACAGTCCCATTAGTGCCTTTGCCTTGCCATACCTGCAGCACAGCACGTGAGCAGATAAGACATGGCTTTTTCAGCTCAGGCTTTACTGGTGACAGAATACTTCTGGCAAATCTGAGAGTTTCCCCATCTCTATTGCAAAAGTCCTGACTATGAGATGTAGAGCTATGTCTTCCCCACTCTCTCCTGAGAGCCTTCCTTCCTTGACTGGAGAGTTTTAGTTGGCAGGGTTCAGGGTACGGCAAGCTAGGTAGCATATGCTAAATTATCCTTCTGCAGCTGGTTTCACATCCTCAGGCCTAGCAGCATGGAATACTGCAACTCCCTTCTTTCACCGAGAATTTTCTCTATATTTGCCTATCCGGCAGTAGTTGTCAGACAGCCACTCCCTTCTTTTCTCATACTGTTTTTCCAGGAGAAGTACGTGTTGGCCGATTCTGATCAGGGGCATGATTTAAATGTCTGAGCTGAGAAGACACCTGCATTTTCAGAAGAGATTTTCTGTTTCTCATGGGTGTCTTACTGAAGGCTACAGCTACAGAAGGGTCCAGAAAAGACAGAAGTACAGACACGGCTTTTTTGTCTCACCTGGTCATTTCTCTGCTTAATGTATTATCAGCTGCATATTTCACTCTTAGGCACCCAGCAACAATCCTACAACATACAGGCAGCTTGAAACCCTAACTCAGTGCTTATAATTTGAGGCTTTTAACTGTTATATGTCCATGCACATTTACACTGTCAACATTCATATGTCCAAGCACTTTTACACTTTCAATATTCAGACTTGACAACAGATGGGTTATATTTTGCTGTTTGTGTAACTGTTCTTCCATTTTTATTGTAGCCCTATGTTTACTGTTGACAGACAATAACAAAAGAAAACTCATGTTGCTACTTGCTTATAGGCAAATTTGATTCATATTTCAAAATATTCTAGAATAAGCAAAATCCTCTCAAATTTAAAAAATAGAAAGGGAAATCACCATGGAATAGCACAGACTGTGAGTATGCCATTAGGTACAATACATAAACAGAAAGGGAAAACATAGTTGAATAAAAGGGACCCAAAACTGGGGTTCTCGGTTCCATTCTAGGTGTCCATTAAATGGTTTACTCTCTTAGGGTCCTAATTCTACGATAAATGTGGCTTATTACACTAAAACAAATGTTCAACATTGGACTAATATTTTACAGCAGTTTTAGTTCTATCTTTGGAAACCAAATCCCTGTAGCCCTGGCTGAATATTCAAAGACATTTTTCATTGATGTGTGAATATCTGCAGTTGCTCCCTTTCATTTGGTACTTTTTCATCTTTGCAGTATGGTAGCCATGGTAATTAATAGACACTTTAGGTGATCTGGTTTTATCAGATTTATATCAGTCAGAGACATGACATATAAGCAAGGTAGACAGTGAAACAGTAAGCTACCAAATATTTCCAACTGAATTAATTTATACTGGTTAAAGCTGGTGAATTTTAAAAACATCAGTAATTTGTAAAATAAGTTTAAAAATGTGGAAGAGAAATGTGAGAAAATCTTGACAATTTTCTCATGTTCTTCTATCTTTATTTTTTCAGATACACAAAGGATGAAAATTCTACAAGAGATTTGAAAGTAAATTTTGAATTAATTGCAACTGATATCAGCCTTTTATGAATAAATGACATATTTTTAATAATTCGTGAAATTTAGCATGAGAAATACCTGATAGGCAGAGCTATGAAGAATTTATAACTGAATAACCTCAGAAATTATGTGTATATCCTACAGGCCACTCACTGATGATTCTACTCTGTCTCTCAGCAGAGTCACAAAGAAATGAACTTAAGATCTTCATTCATAAAGATATGCCAGTGACATTGAGAACAAAGACACTGTTCCTTTCCACTTCAGCTCCTTGTACTGGAACTATTTGGGATTTATTTCTCCTGGTGGCATGAACTAGACAGGCAGAGAAGGGTGAAAAACCCACCACTTCCTACAACAGCCCTGAACAGTAGAAAGGTGTGTTGCTTCAACTAGAAATACTCTTCCTCCTTCAACATAATCTGGCAATGGTGGAATGCTCTATGGCATTGTATCCCCTTCAGAGAGAAGGCAATCATCTGTTTCAGCAATGCTATTCAAATTCTAGCAGCAGCTGGAATTAAAAAGCTGCAAATAACAATAGTCTGCTATAAAAGATGTCTATAGAATCTAATATTCAGGAATATTTCTGTCCTTGTCTTTCCAGTGTATTTTTTAATCCTTACTGCTGTTCATTTATCTACTTTCTTTTCCTGTTTATAGTTCTTCCTTTTTTATCTCTCCTTTTTTTTAAAAATTATTTTATTAGTTCTCAGTTTACTCTCTCTGAGTTTAGGGCAGAGGAGGCATTTGCATAATAATATCTACCACTATAAAGGACATAAATATGTAAAGAAAGCAAAATTTAAAAGCAAAGAAGTAGTAGACGTTTTTTAATTTTTCAAATAAAAGTCAAGTTTCTGTTTTCTAATATAACCCATTACTCTGGATACACTAAATCAAAGAAATACGGCAATTTTAATTTTAGTGAAATTGCATGAACGTTACAAAATTTTCATTGTAACATCTTCTTAACTTTTAATATTTCTTAATGATCTTTTAACATTACCTGAATTATGACTAACATCTGGATCTGAAGCCATCTAACATAATAATCTAGGAAATGTATCAGACAAGACATTGAAAGCTTCACTAAAGAAACTGCTTAATTTACCTACCTGTCCATAGAAGTGCTACATTTTCAAAGACTCCAATGGATACAGTTCTGTCACAGTCAAAGAACCATTCAAAGCATTAAGGTAGATCTGGGCTACCTTTTGCAATTTCCAGCTTGCCCTCCTTCAGATTATAGGCTACTAGGGAAAGCAAATTATCCATTTAATTCAGTGAAATCAAATAACAGTGGCAGAATGACTGGGTTACTGTCAAGTGCATGCATAAAAAAAGCTACTATACATCCTTTTTTTTTAAAAAGAAAAATTTCTCAATACATATATGCTCTTAGTAGGTGTTCACATGTCCTCATCACGTTAATCTGTGAAGACTTTAATATAAAGCAACATATCTTTAAAGAGTCCCTTTGTTCGAATGTAATAATTTCTTTGTAGTTATGACTATTAAGACCACAAATATACCTAAATCTACATCTAAAATGAAAAAGACTGTGGGGGAAAAAAGGATATTTTTTTGAATAAAGTATCTTAGGAAAAAGTAAAATATTTTCAGCAATAAATTATATTAGTAAAAGAATATTAATAGCAATCTATTTGAAAAGTTTGCTTTTAATTTGTTTGCAAGGATTAGAAATCCATTTCCTCATATTATTTTTTTTAAATAAAACCCCCGAATTAATTTCAGAAATGGAGCGAATTTTAACAGCATTAACACTCAGAGTCCTAAAGTACCCATGAGAAATATATACTTGTTTAAGCAGTCAGAACTAAAATTGCATGAAAAATTAAAAGTAGACTTTCTTCTACTATTGCAATCCCTCTTGGAAAAGCAAATACAATACTGTCATCGTTTGAAGATCTGTTTCACATCCACCTTACTGCCTAGTCTTCATGTTTGTATAGGTATTTTAAAAAGGTAGGAGTAACACCCTTCAAGTTATTCCTTGATTGCCACACTGGGAAGAATGAAGTTTACTTGAGTGTGGGACACCTTTTGCAAACAATTTCTGCAGTGCAGTTTAGATGAGTTTTTCACTGTTTAATTGATTACAAAAAATATGTGCTGCAGTTTGCAGAACTTTGTCATTTTCATAACATTTGTTGAAGCTCAGCCATCCTGTGATAAAAAAGCTGTCAGGAGGCCAGGGGTGGCTGCAGCTCAATGTTCCTGACAGTTATTTGTGTAGCACACAGAAAACAAATGAGTATGCAGAATTATCTGCTTCATATACATTTACATTTAAATAAACATTTACATTTAAATTTATATTTTCACCTTTAGACACCTTCCTTTGCAGCAAAGTGAATTAGATACAACCATATTTTTCCACTAGTATTTGCTATCTAAACATTGGTGGAAATTCAGGTCGTAAGTGTTGGAAGAAATTTTTAACGTTTTTATTTTTTCTGAGAGAAAACATTAACCGCATGCTTTCCAGGGATCTTACAGCATCTTCTAACGTAATTCTGCTATTGTGAGTAGAATTTTCTGCTTGAAATTCTGTTCTAACAGTAACAAAATGGCCTCAGATGTTTAGCAATAAAGCCTTTCAGACTGTGCTTCCTCATGCGGCATATTTCCTATCCAAGACACATTTCTCTCCAGTACTCGTTTTCTCTACTTTGATTTGGAAAGAAGACCTTGAAGGATGAATCTTCCTGAACCAAAATCCCTTCCTCACCTTATAATTCCCAGTAACATAGAAATGATCACTTTGCTAAAGTTTAGCAAACCAGTTGCTGACTGAAAGTAGTCACTAACCCTTTGTTAGTTAATAAAATCTATAATACCCAATGTTACCTGAGGGTCATCAAGCTCTCACTGACAGAGCCTGCATTTCTTGTTGGTATAAACTGACAGTATCAGACATTCTGAATTAGTTAATATCACGTGAATGGTATTTATGTAAATTTTACATGCGTGCGCACAGACACAGATAATAGCTAGGCAGCCGGTTTGCTGGTATGCATCACTGCTTATCATGCTGATTATAATCATCTCATTGCTACCTTATTCTTCCTCCATCTGTTTGTTGCATCCATCTGGTGTCTATCGTCTTATAATGAGATTGCAAGTTCTTTGTGGTGGGGAGAATTTCCTTGTTATTTGTTTGTATGCAGTTAGGAAGAATGGTTTGATGCTATTCAAAGTGTTATTGTGGTTTAGATGATGGTAATAAGAATGATCTAAATAACTTTTTTTCCCCCACTCAGAACAGTTTGTAGGAAAGATTCAGACAGTCATTTCAATACTGGTGTGGCAACATGAGTAAGGACGAATTGATTTTAGGAAAGATTTATTTGAAAAACATCTCTTTTAAAATAATTTTCCCCATCTTTACAAGTTCATGGACTTTCCAGAAAAAAAGGAAAATTTAGTATGCAAATAAAACATTTAAAATCCTTTGACTTCAGAGTCCATGCAACAGATGTATACTCAGATGATGTAATGAAATTAATTTTTTTTTC
>VZTA01013681.1:2189-20006 GCA_013398855.1 Mohoua ochrocephala | reverse complement strand
GGGGGGAACCGTGTCATGTCCCCTCTTGCTTCCCTCCCCTAAGGGACATCACAGGATAGTCCCATCCTGTTCCTTTTCCTCATCTCCCCAGTCCTTGTAGTCTCTTCTTGCTCCCCTCCCAGACCCCACGATTCTAAGGGACCAAGGTCAAACGGGTTGGGGGGGGGTGGGGTGTGGGTGGGAGGGAGTTAGGGAGAAGGGACTTGTTCCAAGGATCCCTTTCCTGAAGGAAATGGCACAGGCTGAGGGTGCTGCAGAGGGACGAGGAATCCAAAGAAGAGCCTTTTTTGAGGGAACATAGCAGAGGAGGGCGAGCAGCAGGATGGGGGGGATGGAATGGGGACGGTGCACCACTAACACCCCGCTTCGTATCCTGCACATTTTAAGGCCCCTCTGGTGGTGCAGAGGAGTGTTCAGCTGCCAGCCCTGTTCTCTCGGGGTAGGGAATCAGGATGCGGCTAGGAGCTTGATTTTGGAAAATGCTGGAAGCTAGAAGGGGGTATGTCTCTCTGAGATGCCTTGGCACAGGCGGGCGGGGGGGCCGGTGCCGCAGGGCNNNGCGGGCGGGTGGCCGGTTGCCGCAGGTCAGCACTGATGTGCCTTGGCAAGGCCAGACGGAGAGATCAGGGTGGGACGTAGCAGGAGATGCCGCAGGTTGAGCCGCCTTGGAAAAGTCACGCAGAGAGCAAAGGGCTGGGGGGGACCATCACTCAGCTGCCTGTGGGCACTAAACCTTGCCCAGCCACCACTGTCACTCCATTTTCCTGCCTGCTGCGTTCTGGGGCAGCAGAAGGGGCTGCAAGAAACACTGTCCCTGCCAGACCACACAGCCCTTCCCCCAGCTCCCCAGGGCGCCCGTCTGCCCAGCCGTGCATGTGGCTCCGCTGCTCCCTTCTCGCTCCAAGCGGGAGCACTTACAGTTTGTGGTGCCCGAGAGGGCAACCGCAGTGGAAGGGGGGGTCTCCTGCTAGGAATGAGAGCAGCCCTGGCCCTGCAGCTGGGAAGTCACTCCAGGGTTGTTTCTGTAGGGTCAGGTGCTGGGGCTTTGGTCTGTGAAGCCACAATGCTCTCTGCAGCAGGATGCCCTCACCAGCGCTCCTTCCGCTCCAAAGCTTTGGTTCCCTGCCTCCCCTTGGGATGAAAACCTGTGCCTTGAAGGGCATGGTGGCCGTCTTGGCGTGTTTGTCAGGGCTGGTGGGCACTCTGCCTGCCCTTGTGTGCTGGGTTACAAGATATGACACATGCCCATCTCCTTTCAGAAGTGCACAGGGACAGGATGAGAAAGTAAGGGCATGAGCTGGAGAAAGGAAATTCTTATTAAGGAAAAAATCTTCACCATGAGGGTGGTAAAACACTGTCACAGGGACCAGACTGGGGCAGGGATTGCCATCCTGGAGATCCTCCTGAGCTGAGTAGGGATGCCCCAGGGTCCTCCAGATGTCCCAAGAGAACAAAACCCTTGTGAACCTGGAAAGTCCCAGTCCCTGAGCAGAGGCGAGTAAGTCACCAAGGCAAGGGAAAGAGCTGCCCAGAGAGCCCAGGCTTCCAGAGCACAGGTCCCAGATTTGTCAGGAGCCACTTCTCTTCACAGGCACCATGCCCAGGGGTGGATGGAGCAACGAAGGATGCCGGGACTCTATTCCCACTGGAAGTCCTTGTCCATGGGCTTTGCTCTGCAAGGTGCTAGAGTTGCTTAGCACCCTCCTCTTCCTCTGCAGTGGTGCAGGAGGAACTTTTGTACCAGGTATGAGGTGGTTTGTAGGTGAAATGTAGCCGAGGTGACCACCTCAAGGCTCGCTCCTGGTAGAAGGCACTTGACTCTCTTTGCCAGCCACACATGGGGACAACTCCCCCAGTGCCTTTGCCTGGGATAGATGGAAGCTGAAACACAGGCTCAGCTCGGAGCGGACCCTCTGGAGCTGTCACCTCCTTTTGAGCACTCTCAGAAAATGGGGCCCAGTCCTGCTCAGCCTCTGGGGGAGGCAGTTCTGACTCCCTGTAGGACACAGACTTCACTGGAAGCTCAGGAAGCCAAGTCTCCCCTCCTGCTCTGGAGGGGGGGGGAATTTCTTGCAACCCCAAGCTGCCAAAGGAGCTGCTGTCATGGCTGGTGTGTTGCTCCACTTGAAGTAAGAGACTTGGGACCCAAAGCCAAAGAAGGATGTGTCCCCATTATCCTGAGAGCTGGGACTGCTCATTTTGCTGTGGGCATCCTCTTAGAGGGGTTACCTAAAATGTCCTGAGGGAATGTCTCCTTTCTGCTGGGAAGGACTTAGGAACAGGGATCAGTGAGCAGGAAACAAAGGTGGGCAACAGTGTGATGAGTGCATGGGGGAAGAGCAGAAGCTTTGTGAGAGAGGAGGTGACACCTCTCCTCTGTCAGGCACCAGTGCGACTGGTGTTGGAATATCATGCACAACACCTGAGCCTGAAGTTCTGAAAGGTTAAAAAACCGATTTAAGACTTGGAACAATACCTTCCTTAGGGAGGCAACCAGAGGAGAAATGATGGTAGGGCCAGGGAGGTGTTACCAGGAGGAAATGCTTCGGACAGTTAGGAGGAGTGCAGAGCCACGGCTTGAGCCTGACAGCTTCACATATTGGGCAGTGAGAGGGGATCAAGCTGTCAAGCCTTTTGATGGTGTCTTTGTCTTTTGGTGTCTGCAGATCCACGTGGAACAAAAGATTCCTAAGTTCCCCAGTGTATCATGATAAAATGGGGCCTGGGAAGAGGGGTTCTGATTGCTCTCAGCTCCTCCAGCAGAGAAACCACTGCAGCTCTTCCACTCATGTTGAAGCTGGGACCCCAGTGAGGAGGCCAAGGGGCAGAAGTTGGAGTGGATGTTTCCTCTCCCCACAGACATCTTGCATCAACACCCAAACAAAAACTGTGCGCCCTCAGTTCACGTTGAAGCCCCACGTCCCTGGGATAGGTTGGTGGTTTCAGAAGGGAAAGGCAGGAAAAAAGGCATGTTCTCCTTTATCCCCATTTCTAAAATTCTAATTCTTCCAGTCCCGGACAGATAGGAGGATGTTTCCTGCTTCCCTGTCCCTTGTTTCACTTCATTTCTCCGTCTCCATTCCCAGGACAGAGACCACCTCTACCTTCCCACTCTCCCCTGGCCCATGCCAGGGATTTCATCTCCCTGAGACACGCCCCACCATCCCCATCTTCTCCTGGGAGCTTTGCAGATCCTCCAGGTCTCCCTTTTCTCCCCCACCAGCCCTACTTCTTTCCTCTCTGTCTGAGAGATCAGTCATCGAGGGTGTCAACGCACACGCACCCGACTCCCCCGGGAGGATGGGGAGCTGGAAGCTGGGGGTGGTGTTCTGCTGCGAGAAGGCAAAGCTGCCATCAGCAGCTGCTTTGATCTGGAGACAATTACAGACGAGTGTAGGACCCTGCTCCACTCAGCCAATAAATAATGGAATTTGTGTGTTGACACAGACAGATTTCCCCCAAACTGTCAGAGAAGGGGAGACGGAGTGAGTGAACGGGAGCCCGAGAGGCTGGAGGGAAGGGGAGAGAAGCAGGAAGGGGAAGGAATGAAGCGGGCCTGTGGGAGAACAGGGAGAAGAGAAAAAAAAAGAAGTTTGGGAAGGCAACACTGATGGGGGGAGCTGGGCAGGGAGGAGAAGGAGCCTAAGGAACACATATTTGTAGAGGGGAAGGAAAATCAAGACAGGAACTGTGGGTGGAAAGGGGGGGGAGTGCTGCATACGCAGCTGGAAGCAGAGGGAAAAAAAAATCTGAAGGTGGAAAAGAAAGAGAAGGAGGAACAAAGGCATGGCAGTGTCCCCGGGGCTCCCCGGCTGCCTGGCAGATCACACGCTCTCCGAGCAGGGACCATATTCCCGCAGCCCTCCGCAGAGCGGCCCTGACCCCCCCGAGGCGCTCAGCACTGCGGAGCTGGCGATGGGGAGGCACGCATGAGTTGGTGAAATGGTGCCACTGGTGCGCAGCCAACGGCAGAAATTTGCTCTGAGATCACAAGTCCCTGAAAAACCTCCTGCGGATGCCCTGTCCCCATGCTCCCCCTGCTCCTCCCCATCTCCCTCTCCCTGCTCCCTCTCCAGCCTAGAGCTGTTTGTTCTCTGGCTGGTGATGGTTTTGTACTTCACTTACGACAAAGCAAAACCTCCCTTGTGCTCAGGAGCCCCACTCCGAGCCCAGCAGAAACCACACACCCAGCAACCCTCCAACCTGGATGCGGCAACAGACCTGACAGGGATGGGGGAGGCACTGGGTTCGTCTCCTTCCTCCCAGTTCGGAACACTCAAGAGCCCTATTTGTTCCCTCGTGGCCCCATCTGTGGCCTGAGCTGGCTCAGCCCCAGAAATTGAGCGTGTGGAGTATGGCCCAACTTGCCAAAGTCTCCGGGCCAAGCACCACTTCACTGTGAATGTCCCTGGCTCCCAGCTCGATCCTTTTTGCAAAAACAGGCATCCAAGTTTCCCATCCAAGCTCCAGATGGGAAGCGAATCTCTCCCAGCCCAGGGATTCTCCTCTCTGCAAATCTTCACCCTATCTCTGCCTCGCACCCCTTCCTGAACCGATGCCCAGAGGAGCTGTGGCTGCTCCACCCCTGGAAGGGTTCAAGGCCAGGCTGGATGGGGCTTGGAGCAAGCTGGGATAGTGAAAGGTGTCCCTGCCCATGGCAGGGGGTTGGAACTGGCTGATCTCCAAGGTCCCTTCTAACCTAACCTGTTCCAGGATCCTATGATTCCTGTTCTCTTCTGCAGCAACCCCAGCTCTAATCAGGGGCTGAACCTTTGCCTTTGCACGGATCAGATTCTCCCCAGGGGACTCCTTGTTCCCTCCACGAGGAAAGCAGGACAGGCTACAGATGGAGCCAAGCATTGACTGGTCCAGGTGGCTCTCAGGACACAAGGTGTCTGTAGAGCTGGGAGGGGGCAGGAACACTGACTGGCTCCGGAGTTGTGTGGGATGGTGCCACAGCAGGGTCACTGATGGCAGCGTGGGAGACCCAGGAGCCTCCACAGAGCAGGGGTTGGTGGCACAGACTCTCAGCACCGCCGTATCAGGTCAAAGCCAGGCAGGAGGGAGGGTTTCCAGGGATATTGCCTATGGATGTTGTTTAGCTTTAACGCCGGGAAATGGCAGGAACGCCTGCCTAACTGGGGCAGCAGTAGCTTGTGGCCTGAGCAGTGGGAGGACTGGAGCTCCTGCCAAGAGCTTAAATCTTTCAGGATGTAAAACTGGTGTAAATCGCTGGAAAGCCAGGTCTTTCTGCTAATAAAGTCACAGGGAATGATTCAGCTAGCCCAGACAGGGTAGCACACAGAGCCAGGCTGGGACCCCTTCTCCAGAATCACTTCAGGTCCCTGGTCCCAGTCATTTTACTGGGATGGTGGGAATGCTGCTGCTGCTGCTCTAGTCCCAAGCAGGATGTGTAGAGAGTGAGGGAAAGGTGGATCGGCAGGAGAGGGCAGGGTTGAGGAAGCACCCAGAAGCCTCCCAGGGTGCCCGGGAAGGAAAGAAAGAGCAGCTGGGTATTCATGCTCGGCCCCTCCATGAGGCCTCAGCCCTTCATCCCAGGATGAGGCCAGGGAAGGTGTCTGGGAGAGAGGAAGTGGAGGTGGCAAGACAGATTTGTGTTTTTTCTGGGGTCTGCTGTGACACCCAAGTACTTCTCCAAACACTGCCACCAATATTTAGTAGGATGGAGACGAGGGAGGCCAGCTCAAGCTGAGCACAGACCCCAGCCTTCCTCCAGGTCCTCCAAGCCGCAGGTCACAAGGAACTTGCACCTCTGCCCAGGCACTGGGAACAAGCACCAAGGTGGTTCCAGGCACTTCAAGGCACGATCACGTTGAGAGCAGGCAGGAGGACATCCCAGCCTGGATGAGCAAACCATGCAAAATGTCTCTCCTGACTCCACCAGATCCCAGTTTTAACTCGTGGAAGACCTAATGAGAACCAGTAGGGGCAGAGCATCCCGGCCCTGTTCACTGGTGAGGAGTCCTGCAGAGCTGGGTGTTCTCCCTCTCCGAGTAAAACCCCAAGTCCTGACCCATATGGGCCCATCCAGCACCTTAAATTCAACATGGAGATGGTGAGTGCTAGCAAAGAGTCATGGAGAACCACTGCTCCAGCAACTGGGGGCTGAGAGCCAAGGGTTAACACCTCGCTAAGCAATGGTGGGAGCAAAGGGTTAACATGGCTGGTACAGGGAATGTTATCTGTCTCTTCTCTAAATATTATTTCCTCCCATGAAACCAGCTTTTCATCCTTGGCTAGAGGCAGCTCCCGCTGCTGGGAATCCAGCAGGAGCTTGTATCTGCTGCCGCACACACCACTGCTCCCAGCAAGCTGCCGAGACAAAGAGCCGTGTTCCCCCGGCGCGAGCAGCCCCAGCACGGGGAGCTGGGGCTGGGGCTTTGGTCCCCAGGGTGCAGGTGGCCTCGGGATGGGCTCGGGGATGACAGGCTTTACACCAAAGAGGGATCTCGTTAATGAAAGCGCTGCACTGTGGAGGGATTTCCTCCCTGCCTTGCAGGGACCAGGAGCAGCAGGCAGGGACCGGCAGGGCCCAGTGGCAGGAGGCTGTGCAAACCTCACCGCCACCCCAGGAAGGTTTCTGTGGGGCTGCCCATTTCACACCTCGTCCCTCGGGTGTGCCAGGATGGACAAGAACATCAGGACACACCACGGGAAAACCAAGACAGCAGTCGCTGGTTCCAAGGTCACAAGCTGGAAAAGATGGGGGGGTGGCCGGGCAGCCTCTGCCCCCTTCTCAGCAGCACCAACTGAATGGCTGCACTGAGGGGCTGGGTGTCTGCAAAGCTGGTGGCTGGAATAAAATGGCTGCTGTTAAATCTTCTCTGAAACATCCTAAACTTTTAATGTGTATGAAACCACGGCAGCATCCCTTTCGCACCCCGGAGGGCACAAAGGCGCGAGCGTCTCCGCTCTCCCATTCAGCCGGAGCCACGTGCTGCAGCCTGAGCAGCGCTAGGAACGTGGCTGGAATGAAAGTTGCCCTCCCAGCCCGTGTGCTCAGAGAGCCGAAGTCAAAGGATTGCCAAGTTAAAAGGGTCAAACCTCCAAGGACAGCTGTATCTGACTGGCTATATATCATTTCAATAGCATCTTCAACGGGGATTATAATCTGAATTGAAGCGGAAAGACCTGAGGCAATGAAGCTGTCAGCAGGCTAAGATTAAGGAATTAAAACAGCAGCACAACATTACAGGATTTGTTCTAGATGTATTAGAAAGAGCAGGCTAAACACTGCAGCCTTCCCCAGGCTGGAAATTTCATACGAGCACGGAGAAGGGCAAGCGCAAGGATTTCATCAATATACATAAAAAGAGAGAGGAGAGCGAGACAGAGCTACGAAAACCCAGCCATGCAAAATATAAATCCTAACTGCAGACGGAAATGAGTCACACAAGGTTTGACTGAGGTAAATAAAAGCAGAAATGAAGTGGATTTAGGGGAAGGCAGAGGTGAAAAGACACTGACAGCCAGTAGACAGGAAAAAAATGGCCCTTAATATACTAAGGCTGGTAAAATCTGGAACGCAGCCCAGCCTGTCTTGGATTGCCTGATGGGAATGAAGGTCCCCAGCCCTGAACTCCCTTCCCCTTCCATATTCTTACACCCATCTCCAGAATTACTTTAAAAAGCCAAGAATGATGGCAGTGGCCTGCCTAGGGCAGCTGGGAGCTGAGCCAGGAGAGGAGGTCACACACCTCGCCTCTGCCACCACTGGGGTCCCCAGGAGGCCACCCCAGCTCTGCGTTGCTGGGAGACACCAGCAGCTCTTCTCAGTGGGAAACAGAAGCTCTCAAAATAAAGAAGGCATCGAACCCCCACCAAAGGGCCCATTAAAACGTTCCATTTATTTCTGGCAAATGGTACACGCCTTTCTTTCTTTTGCTCTATCCTAGACCAATCGTGGGGAGGAAACTTCTCCCCTACCTTAAACGTACTTGAAATTATGGGATAAAACACAAAGAAAAGGAGGGAAGTCTCCCTTGCAGAAAAAAACACACAGGAAAGTTTCAGCAACCCAGACTCCATGCAGCCACCAGCTCTGCTCAGCACAAGCCATAAAGATGCACCTCTCGCACTGCTTACTGCGGCACATTTCCTTCCATTATGAGCCTCAAAGCAACTGAATCCCTCCCAGCGTCTCAAACACAGCCTGGGTGACAAGTAGGGCCTGGTTGACAACTAGATTAATCCTGAACCAGGCCACCTGTGCAGAATGGCTGCACTTTATTGACAAAAAAAGGTACCCAACAGAGCACTTCCCTGCACACACACGGCCACAGAGCAGCTGAGTAGCCAGATCTAGGGCACAGAAGGAGAAGGGAAGCTGATGAGAGGCAGAGCTTGATCTGCAGCACAGGTAGGGCTTGGAATCGCTTTTCAGCTCTTCCAGCCAACTTCTACTGGGAGATTTACATACAAGTCCTCAATCAAGTCTTTGAAGAGTTATCCAGAGTTCCCTGGGTAAAAACAAGCTGTTTAGAGAAAGAGGAGAGTCCGGAGCTGCTCAGTGGCTCTTTTTGGTTGAGCCGAAACCAGAGAAACCCATCACAGCTGCCATTTCATCATCCTCTTCAAAGGTCAGATCTTCCTCCGCCCGCCTCTTCTTCTCTCTCTGCTTCTCCTTCTTGTAGGCTTTGGCCTTCTCCTCCTGCAGCAAGGGACACAACAGCAAAACAATTTGCACCTCCTGAGCCGAAGGAGTTTTGAGACACCAGGTACTGCACAGTTAGCACAAATCCTGCCCACAGCTGTCAAGTTGTGCCCGAGGGAATAAACAAACAGCAGAAATCCTGGCCTGCAGTCTTCAAGGAGGAAGTTCACCAGCAAATCCAGACCACCCCACGTCCCAGGCCAAGAGCAGAGCCACACACACAAAATGAAGACAAAATGAAGCACTATGAAACTCTCTCTTCTGAGCAAACATCACAAGTTTAGTCTGGAATCAAGGCTGGGGCAAGAAGGAGCTGGTTTGAGAGCAGGAGGCCATTCCCTTGTCCGACGCTTCGTGCCAGCGACTGCGATGCCTGTTGGCTCTCAGCCTGGCAGAGTGACAGCTGCTCACTGGAACAGAAGCCGAAGCTCTGAGCAGCTTTGAGGGGGGTTTTGCCATCAAAGCGTTTGCACTGCTCTAATCAAAGTGTTTTGCTCTGTGAGGATCACGAGCCCTGGAACAGAGCCAGGTTTGTACCGGGTGACACCGAAGCATGGCTTCAGCTCCCAACTTAGCAACTGCTCCCACCACTCGCATCACCGTCTGCTGTGCTGTGCTCCTGAACACAGCCGTGCCCTGCAGAAAGCCACACCAGGAGCTGCTGCTGATTTCCTTCTTGCCATCCATTGACTAACAGCAGCTTTTCAACCCACAGCACTCCCTTTGCTACTGGGGCTCCTCCCTCCTATCCCCTAAACTGATGGGGCTCAGCAGCACCACAGCCTGCCTGAGAGCAGAGCACGGGGCTGCTCTGTGAGTACCCCAAAGAGCTCCCCTGTGGGGAAGCAAAGCTCAGGGCTTGGGCAGGGAGACTCGAACAGGCAGTGATTTATAACCTTGGGTTATGTTGCTGCTGACAGAGGAGAAGCAGCCACAGAAGCTGCCAGAGCTTTGTCGTGTCTTCAAANTTATAACCTTGGGTTATGTTGCTGTTGATAGAGGAGAATGCTGCCAGAGCTTTGTTGGGTCTTCAATTAAACTTGATTTTCATGTTTACTAACACTTAAGCCCCAGTTTGAGAGAAATCTGCTGTCTTTTATTACCTCCTCACACATCTCACACACCACAGCACACCACTCACAAAGCCCTTCTGTACTTGGGGAGGCCACACAGAAGCAAGTGCCATGTGGAGGGGGATTCCAGCAATCCTAAGAACTGTGGAAGATAATGGATGAAGATGTAGACCTGCTATCAGACCAACACAACTAGTGGGAGACAAAAAACGGGCTTGTGCTGTTCTCAGTGGAAATCTGAACCATCAGAAGTTATTCTCACACAGAAAGAGGGGAAAAGCTTTTCCAGGGACAGCAATACAAACTTTTCAAAAGCAAAGAAACAAGGGAGCAGATGAGAAGCCCATGCTACCAAGAACAAGGGTTCTGAGGAACGAGACTGGGAACCAGGGTTGATTTCCTCCCAAAACATGCCTCTGGGGAGCTCTGCTTCCTCAGTTGTTGCCCAGACTCACCTCCTCACGGAGTTCCTTCATCCTCTCCTCAAAGTCATAGTCCTTCTGCTTCTCCTCCATCTTCTTCTTGTTCACCTCAAAGCGTTTCTTCACCTGGTCCAGTGTGGAACGCTCCACCCGCATGGACATGCCCAGATTCCTCTGGTCTGGAGAACAGGAGTGGAATCAGCAGTGTCCAGCAACACCTCAGTGCTCTGCACAAAGTCTCCATCCCTGATCCCAATTTAAACAGCACAGCACCATCTTCTTGCCTGTCATCCATCCCCTCAAAGCAGCTTCCAGGGCCAGACTAAGGATTTCTTAGGTCGGGGAGATGGCTTTAGGGCCACACCATAACCCATACAAGCAGTGGCCACAACAACCCAAACACTACTTGTAACAAGAACACAGACTATTCTTCAAAGGTTCCTTATTTGGATGCTGTCATGTTGGTGCTCTGATGCTTCAGGAAATTTAATCTTGGACCAGTGGAATAAAAAAGGGTTGGAGTGTTGAAAAAGGAGCCAGAATAAAACTGACAGGCTGGCATCTCTCGGCTGTGGGCGATGCTAAACGAGACATGAGTGGCACTCAGAGATCCTGATTACACAGGACATTCCGAGCTAAAGCAGAGAATATAAAGTCAGACCTCTGATTCAGTGGCTCTTTAGAGCAGATTCACAGTTTTTCCCTTGTGGGTAAGCCTATGCTGACGGGGCCACCCCCAGAAATGTCTCCAACCCACGTTCCTGAGTGGATCCAAACAGCCTGCTCACTTCAGCAGCCGTGCACAGGTTTGTCCTAGGGATGCAGCAACACTTGGAAGCTTAAACTACACACCACGAATTAGCAAAAGGGCTGCCAAGAGCAAGCAGGTTTGAGCCAGATTTATGGATTGGTTTAAAAGTTCCCAGACATACTCACACTAAAGTACTGTGCAATCAGCCACTTTCCAATCCCAGCTCAACCCTGCATCTCCTGCCCATCCACACAGCCATGCCAGTTTTGATTCCAGATTCTCCCAAATGAACTTCTTGCTAATCTCCCAACATGTCAAACAAGGCATGTCAGCACCTTCCTCCCATTCACACAAAAGCACGGGTTTTTAAAACATTTTAAAACACTTCTTTTCTGAGCTACAGAAAACCAGTCCTCAGGTTTCTTCTGAACCTCCTGTTCTCAAACAGCCCCATGTGCAGGTCCAGAGCACACGCATCCCTGCCTTTTTGTAAAGGGCTCATTCTCTGACTTCCACAAGGAGCCAAAAACACCTTTGTGAGCAGGAGCAACAGGCAAAGTGTGTCAGTTTGTCCTGCTGCTCCTTTATTTTCTCTACATTCCCCACTCTCTGAACATGTCAAGGAGAAGCAATACCCAGAGTCAGGTCAATGAGGGCATAGCCCTCTTTTTCAGGTTAAACACATTAAGGGAATGGACTGATAAACTGGGAGTTCTTTCCCCTTGTCCTTATCTTAACTGCATCATCACAAGAAGTAGAGTGAGGTACAGGACACCACCACCGTGCTGGACACAGCTCCACTGTCCCACTCCTGCCTTCACTCATCCTCTGTCTCCATCCCCACAAGGCCTGATCCATACTCTGGAGCTCAGGCACCAGCCAATTCTGAGCTTTATACTCAACGTCTACAAAGAGAAGTTTCTGATCCCAAAACGGGCCAGTCCCAGACCTTTTACTTATCTAAGTACTTCTTTACAGTTTTAGTGCTGTAAAAAGCCTCTCTCCAGATTTACAGAGGAGACATCATGATTTGGGGGGTGGACTAGATGACCTGTGAGGGTCCCTTCCAACCCAAACTATTCTATGATTTGCTCACCCTGAGTTTCTCCCAGCACTGACACGATGGGTGGGGAAAATACGTCCACCAACCAGAGTACACCAATCACTGTTTCTGCTGGGCTTATTCCATTAAAGTGGTCCAGAACTCTGGAAGGTGTCAGGAGATCAGGGCAGCACCTCCACAGCTCTCATGATGAGCTTCTACATCCTGATCTCCTAAGCTCCCTGATTCATAGGTAAGTGTCCAGCCCTCAGACATGGGTGATGCACAGATATGAGCAGTCCCTCCAACTCAACCAACCCTCCAAAGAGGCAAAGAAATGGTCCTTACGTTTTTTGCCATTGATGTGATCCAAGAAGTTAATGGAATCTTTCACCACACAGTCACATACATTACAGTAATACCTGTCAGGAGAGACAGAAAGAATGAATGCCAAAGCATGAGACAAAGCTCAACCCACAGAGCAGCTATTTGAGACAATCTGCATGTCACCTGGGATACAGGACACTTCTCCGAGACAAGAGGGTCCCAGTGAAGAGCAAGGGCAAGGGCACACCCGATGGACAGGGCTGCCATGGAGGTATCCACCCTAATACCGACACCCCTCCGACATGAGAGAAACCAAATTCTGAGCTGCTCTGCCAGATACCAGCCACAGCATCTTCCCCTTCCAGTCACACCCCACTGGGTGGGGTGGACTTTGTGACATAGCCTGCCCTGCCCCAAGGCAGGGCTGGCTGGCCACTAGCCCAGGTTTCCATGCCACAGCCTCTCAACTGGCTGCAAGGTAAGTGCTACCATCCCCATCACCTCGCAGAGCAAGTGCTGTGCTTTATGCCCATCTTAAGAGCTGCTGCAAAAGTCCAGCCAGGGGCTGAACTTTCATCCCTGGATGCTGCTCAGGGCTGCACATCTCCCTGGCACTACTGCCCAGGGAGACACTAACAGACCCATTCCTGACGTGACACACATTCTTTCCACGCTCTTGATGGCTTAGGGTGAGCTCAGAACCCTTTCAGACTTTGGTGGAACACGATCCGCAGAAACAGTGGCCAAACACCATTCCTAAGAACAGCTGTCTGGGTGTTTCTCCCATTCCCAGTGCACAGACATCCAAACCAGCAGCAGTCCTGGTCTCAGTGCAAGCAGGCCTGGCTAAAGAAACCCCAGTAGGCAGCAGAGATCTGCCTCTGTTGGTCCTACAGGTGGGCAACACTGACACCAAGAAATAATGTCCAAAGGGGCTCAGCCTGCTGGGTCTCTTCCATATGATACCCCAGGAGACACAGTTTAGGTGTAGAAAAATGCAGCCCCACTGTCCCAGGCTCCAAACACAGAAGGACACCAGCTCCTGGTGCCCTGTGAGGGGTCCCTGATGTGTCACAGCTTCCCAGTCTAACCAGCACGACTCTGAGACTTCAACAAGATCACAACCTACCCTCCCATCTCTGACTGAGGGGTAGTTTTGGTGATGACGATGGTTTTCCCCAGCTTGGATTCCAGGTCCACTTTGTAGTCTCGGTGCCGCAGAAGTTCCCTTTTGACGGGCTGAGCTGGTTTGCCTAAAACATAAACAAAAGGTCAAGCCTGACGTGCTGGATTTCACATTCCTCTTGGTGAAGAGGGGCCTGCTGGGTATTTGGGACTACCTGATCCATGCAGAAAATGCACCTTTGTTTTTAAAATCAGTAAAGGACATAATTTCCTCCTCACTGTTTCCTGGTTCCTATTAGAACCAGGTACATCTCTGAGGTATCTCCAGCTCTGACTCGAGCCATATTCTGAGACCTCCTTGTTTCCAGCAGCTGATTGTTCCCCTCCTTCCCCAAAGAAGAGCCAGCCCCTGGAAAGCTTCCCACTAATTTCTTTTGCCAAAAAAATATACTCAGCAGCAAACACGGGAGTAAGGATGGGAGCAAGCCAGCCCTTTCCCTTCGGGATTTGACTTCTCACTGCTCTCTCCCTCTCAAACTCCGAGGGTTTGGGAGCCTCACTGCCAACCCAGCACAGCTTGCCTGGAGCCAGCACACCACGCACCATCTTTCTTTTCTCTCTCCTCCGTGAGCCGCTTCTCTGCGAGTTTCTCATATTCATCCTTGTCCCACTTCCGGCGGAAGTCCAGGTTCTTGGTCTGGGAGGGAAACAAAGCTCATTAACATTTTTCATCTAGTCTGATCACCTCTGAGGGGGGAAAGAGGTGGAATCACTTGGCCTGTGAGGCCAGTGCAGTAAATTAGGAGAATTATATTATATCCCCATGTTCTCTTGTTTTCCATCTAGGAATTATGGATGTGGTTTAAGATAATCACCCTCAGCATGCCTCTAGCTACTACTAGAACAATTTCAGAGCACTGAAAGAAGAAATGAGTTGATCTTAACAACTCCTGAGATGATCATCCAGGCTTTTGCCTTGAAAACCAGACTCAAATGGGATTGAAACTGCTGGATCTAAGGCCTGGGAAGCACCCCCCGACAAACACAGCAGGAGGATTACACCTCCTTCTTCCAGAAGTCAAAAGAACCCAAGTTGCAATGCCAGACAAGGAAGCTGTAAAGCACAGCCTGAGCTACAGAGAGTTTGATTACTCTGCAGAAGCAGGGAAGGCTGTGCCTGTCTGCTCTCAGCAGTGTGTCTACGTGTCCCAGGCATCAAAGTGCCGAGTTTGCTGTGAAATCACAGGCACCAGTGTGGGATTTCCAAGTGAGCACACGTACAAGCAACCCAGAACAAGCTCTGAACCCCTGTCTGTCAAGGCAGGGCTTGGAAGTACCAGGGAAGCACCTGTACAAAATGCACAGGTTTTGCTGTCCTGCTCCTGCAGCGTCACACAGGGAAGGGCAGAAACACCTCCAAGGCATGCTGGCCCTTTGGGAGCTCCACAGAACTACCTGGCAGGGACAGGATGCTTTAATAGAATCCTGGAATGGTTTGGGTTGAAAGGACCCTAAAGATCATCTTGTTCCACACCTCCTACCACAGGTAGGCACATCTTCCACTATCCCAGGTTGCCCCAAGCCCTGTCCAACCTGGCCTTAAACACTTCCAGGGATGAGGCAGCCACAGCTTCTCTGGGCAACCTGTGCCAGGGCCTCACCATCTGCAGAGGGAAGAATTTCTTCCCAATATTCAATCTAATCCTGCCCTCTGGCAGTGGGAAGCCATTCCCCCTTGTCCTGTCACTCCATGCCCTTGTTCAAAGTCCTTCTCCAGCTCTCTTGGAGCCCCTTTAGGCACTGGAAGGGGCTCCAAGGTCTCCCTGGACAGAGATTGGTGTTCAGTCTTCCCCAGGCTGAACACCCTCAGCTCTCTGTCGCCACAGCAGAGGGGCAGCAGCCCTTGGAGCATATCCATGGCCTCCTCTGGGCTCCAGGGGCCCCGGAGCTGGACACAGCATGTGCATGAAGACAGGCTGAATTCAGGTGAAGCTGGCACTGAAGAATACAAAGATTACTTTTTTGGGTGGCTTTTCACCCAGTCCCCAATGCTGAGGGCAGAAGAGCTCGGACAAGAATTCCTATTCCACTCACATCCACCCTGACCAAGCCAGCTCCAGCTCTTCCCAGCATTTGCCCCATCTGCAGCTCAGGCCCCTGCACCTGGGATCAGTCACGGTTTCACTCAGCCACTTCCTGAATTTCCCGAGCAGATAACTCCCCTTCGGATAGAGCTGCATTTCCCTCAGCACGGCAGGGAGAGCCTCTCAGTTTCACATTAAAGAAAGGACAAGATGTGTTTAAAAACACCTCCGGGAGAGAAGGACCCCCCCACACCCCACCGCCTTCTCCGTTCAGCCAAATCGAGAATCCAATCACAATCCAAAGGACACAAATCCCATTTGGAGCTACAGCAGCAGCACAGCCATTTAAAGTTCTCTCCTCTGGCAATCCTTCAAATGGAACGAACAACTACTGATAGGGATGAAAATGCCTTGGGGAGGCGTAGAAAAATTCTCATTTATTCCCAGAGCTTCTTAAGCACTTTAAGGATGTCGTAACAGGTTTTATTAACCACCCTGAGCAAAAGAAAAGAAAATATCACTGAGTGTAAATTAACGTTTGGGGGTATTTTCCAGACTCTCCTGCATGCCAGGCATTATCACAAATCGTAGCTGGTGGGAGCCTGCAGAGGGGGAGGTTTATTAGCTGCTTCTCTCTCCTGTTGTAATAAAAGGAAAAGAGTCTTTTGCAGCTCTTTTACCAATCTGCTTCATCCAGGCGTGGGGAAAGAAATTAAACTAAACTGCGTGACAAGATCTTGGTTGGACAATATTTGAAGGGATGTTTCTGAATTGCTCTGGTGGAAGCAAGGGGGCTGCAAGCCCCAAAATCTTCATCTCAGAGCTGTTTTGTGCGACAGAGAGTATTTCCCAAATTAATAACAACGATTAATAACCAGAAGTGCTCCACAGCCTCCCGTTCCCTCTGGAGATGGACACCAATGATCTGCCCAGTATCAGCACCAAAGCCAATTAAATGATACAGGAGACTTAAGCTGGGCTCAATCCAACGGGAATTCTCAGCTGGCAGCTGACAACAAACCACAGGCCCCACCTCCCTCGTGGGCAGACATCCTGTTCCTGACCTCCCCCAGCACTGCTCCCTTCATGGAATGAGTCCTGGAATGGTTTGGATTGGAAGGAACCTTGAAGATCATCCAGTCCCAACCCCCTGTCAAGGGTAGGGACAGCTTTCACCATCCCAGGCTGCTCCAAGCCCCATCCAACCTGGCCTTGGACACTGCCAGGGATGGGGCAGCCACAGCTTCTCTGGGCAGTGCCAGTGCCTCCCTTCTCAGTAAGCGGCCTTGAGGAAGGAAAGATGGGCCAAAACCCCTCAAAACCAACAGTCCCCGTGCTGCTGATAGCTTTGGGATGTCACTGGAGGTGTTCAAACAGCCTGGCTCTCCAGTGAGGCCATACCTGCAGCATCCACCTTACCCATCCCATTTTAACATTCACAGAATCATTTAGGTTGAAAAAGACCTCCAAGATCATCAAGCCCAACCTCTGCCTGATCACCACCTTGTCACTCAGCCCACAGCACTGAGTGCCACATCCAGTCATTCCTTAAACACCTCCAGGGACGGTGACTGCACCACCTCCCTGGACAGCCCCTTCCAATGCTGGATAATGCTTTCTGGGAAAAAATTCCTCCTGATTTCCAACCTAAACCTCCCCCAATGCAACTTTTGAGGCTGTTTCCTCTCATCCTGTCACTGGTTGCCTGGGAGCAGAGCCCGACCCCCACCTGGCTGCACCCTCCTGTCAGGGAGCTGCAGAGAGAGGTTTCTCCATCAGGACAGGAAAAAGACAACCCTTTCCCTGGGGAGGGAAGGGAAGGAGCCACCTGCATGAGCCATCGCCCAGCCCCTGGATGTGGGTGGGGGTCCCTCCCAGGGGGCTGGAGGTGAGTGGGCACCTCCACCCCGGGGGCTGAGGCAGCTCAATCTCCTCATGGCCCCTGGCTGGGACAGGCGGAGGTCTGGCCCTAGGATGGGAGGATCACAGAACCACCGCGATTGGAAAAGTCCTCTGAGATCATCGAGTCCAACCTATGGCCCAAGCAGTGTGAACCAGACCAGGGCACTGAGTGCCACGTTCTGTCGTGTCTTTAACACCTCCAGGGACGGTGACCCCCGACTCCGCTGGTGGGCGGGATCGCGGTGGGACCTCACTTCCAGCCCTGAAGGTATCGAGGCCTCTCAGGGGAACCCAAACCGCCCACCACCCACACACAGAGGTGTAAAGAGCGGGGATGAGCCCTCTCCCACCCCACACACATCTACCCACCGCGGCCCCCCCCGCCCCGCCACGTCCCTCATCCCGCGGCCTGGCAGC
>VZTA01013679.1:0-39212 GCA_013398855.1 Mohoua ochrocephala | reverse complement strand
TCCAAGTGCAAGACCTGACACTTGGCCTTGTTGGCCTTGGTCCATCACATCTTTTTAGTTTTAGATGTATATGCACCTATTAGACATACACTGAGTAACAAAGTTAGTGTATTTAAAGGTACTGTGAGATTTATGTGCATAATTGTATTAACACTGTATTAACACATTGGTTATTAACATCATATTATATTAACACAAACATGTAAAAATAATTTAAATAATATGTCTCAGAGAAAGAGATTTGTGAAATTTAGACGTGCATCTTCATTGGAGGTATATTTGAGACTCTGAAAATCTGAAATTTAAGCCACTCTATCTGTTATTTTATATGATGGTGTTTATTTTAATGGTGACAAATATGCTGTTTAAAGATCTTTATTTAGGTAGTTAGAGCAGTGGGTATTGAAGAGGCAACATTAATGAGAAATACATTCACTTGAAATAAGATGATTAATTAAACTCAATAACCAGGATTGTTTTCCTACGTTACCATTTTATGAGTGATTATGTGCATATGCAAGGAACAAAGAATATTTTTGTGTTAAAACCAATGGATATATTCTGGTCATAATGTAGGTCCTGGACTCTTGGAAGAATTTTGCTCAGCAGCTTTCAACTGTATTTTTAGAGTGGCTACTGATTGCTGAGAAAGGCAGTATATGAAGCTTCTAATGGTACAGAATGACTAGAGAGTTGGGTTGTGAATGCTAAGGATATATGTACAAAGACCCTATTACACAACAACTATCATAATGTTATGGATAAACATGTATCAGCCCTCCTTGACTAGTGTGTGAATGTAGCTAAACAGAAGATTTTGTTTGTATATTGATGCTGGAAAGTAATTACCCTTTTTTTTTGTAGTGTTCTTAAATGAAGCAGGTTTCAACTTCGTGAGGAAATGTATTCATGCTGTAGAAACAAGAGGTGTGTATTAAATCACAAATAATGTATTCGATTCCTATGATTTTTTTTCTAAAATACGACTTTTTTAATTCAACATATTTTACATCTGTGCTTTGAAGTGCGTCCATCACTTGGTTTGGACTTTCCACATTTTATCTGGGTGCTTTACACTCAAAATTGTTGTTTCCAGTTCCAACAACAATTCTTAAGATATCATTTAAGTGAGGTTTTTAAACTTTTTCTGTAATTTCTTGTTAATTAGGCAGCTTAATACACAATTGCACACATCTTAAGTCTTTAATTTGTGTGCACTGACTTGTCTTTTCTTGTGATACAATTGCAGGGAGTCTCAGCTCCCAACTTTGCTTTCAGGTGTGGAATCTGAAGACTCAAAAGTGACATCAACATTCTCTGCTGGTACATCTGTTCTTTTGCAGAGTATAACTCCTATCATTTCATTCACTCATGTTGTACATTGCTTTCGAGGTTTTTTAATGTTTAGTAGCATTTAATGTTTAGCAACTCTCGTTTTTGGTAGTGAGAATGTAAAAAAAGGAAGGAATGATCACTCTGCTGATAAGGTGGTATCTTACAACTCACAGTAGGTTTTAAATGGAGAGTTATGGCTGTATCATTGCCCATAAAATAAGATAGCCTTTTCTTGAACTGTCAGTGTGCAGATCTCTTCTAATCCAAATGTGGTCTCTCTGTGCAGCTTTGAGCTCCACATGAATTCTGTTTCTCAGCCAGCAGTGTTATCATTGTTGAATCACTGCTGACTCAGAGCTTGCATTATTTTCTAGGGCAGAAAGGGTTTCAAAACAAAACACCTAGGTTAGCTAAGTGAGATCAGATTTAGGAATGTTGTTTTCAAAGGAAAAGTAGACAATTTTTAAATGGTAAGGCTTGAAGTGGGGAAAATGGAGGACATTTAAATCCTGCTGATTTTAAAAGGCAGTTAAAAATAATAAAATAGTCATGACTGAAATAATCAAATACTGTATTCTGAATGTCACTCTTGAAACATTATTTGTTATTATTATCAGTGCTATTAAAAAAGGCCTGGCAATTATAACTGGCAGCACAAATTCTCAACTGATGTGTTACAGCAGTATACAGTATATGTTTTTATTTTCAAATAAATGACAATCACATCTTATTTGAAAAGGACGATGGTCTAAGCAAACATAGATGCATGGTAATTCCACTGACATCTAGGCAATATAAACTTGTTGATGTGTAATGTGTTTTAAGACTGCTTTGGGGTCTTATTTTTCACTTTTCCTAGCCGTCACCTTGTTGTTTGCTCACATGGGTCATTTCTGTGCAGAAGGGTTCTGTTAGTGTAGAATTATGCATAATGTATAGTGTGGTGTGGACTCGGTGGAATGAATTTGTTAATATCCCACAGGAGATTGCAGTAGGGTAAAGCAGTACTTAACAATGTAATGGTACAGTTTTCCAGAAATACATTTAGATGGTTTGAAAACATACACCAAGGAAGCATCAGTGTATATTGAAATAACCATATTTTCATTATTTTCATTATTTTCATTATTTCCATTTACTTGTTTTCCCAATGTAGGTATTACAATCCTGGGGCTGTACAGAATAGGTGGTGTAAATTCCAAGGTGCAAAAACTGATGAATACCATATTTTGTAAGTATCTGAAGTGAACTTTTGTCAGTGCACAGTGTGTGCTGTGGTCCCTTTTGCCTTAACTGCTGTGCTCCGAAGAGTGTGCCACAATATTCACAGTTTTCTATGTGCACTTACTGCCACTAAATGGAGTTTGCACTCTTAAAATGAGTGATTCATCTGTAGTTTCTTGTGTGCATCAGTATTCACTTCTGCATGTTTCACACAAGCAAATTACTAATAAAAATGCTTTTCTTCTAGCTCTAAAGTTCTGTTTATTGATATATATTTGGCTTGTTCCAGAAGTTCTCCAAAGCTTAGTTCCATAGCACATCGTGGCTCAGCTTAATAGACACTTGTTCCAGTCTTTCACTTTTTTTGCTAATTGAGTTCTCTGATGCCTGTGTTTGCATGTCTAAGACAAATGCATTAGTAATTCTCCGTGGACTTGGGCTTACTTAACCCTTTGACACAGTGCATAAAGTTAATGTTTACAGTTACTAACCATGAGCACTAAATTTGTTTTTATTAATACTTTGGCAGAGATGAAAAGATTTAAATTGATCAGATTGGTGGTTAGTCTAGCTAATAAATAATCAGTTGAGATAAATGGCTGATCTACTAGCTTTTGTTTTCTTACTTTTCTGGTTAATGCGTTAGTCAAACTGTAACAAAATCCTAATTCAAATTTCTACCAGCTCCTAAATCTCCTCCTGATATGGATATTGATATGGAACTTTGGGACAATAAAACAATAACAAGTGGACTAAAAAACTACCTCAGGTAAGGATGATCCCACACAGTCTCAGTATTCCTTTTCTGGCCCATTTATCTTTGGCTTGTTAATATCATATTACATTTCTTGTATCCATTGCCCTGGTAATAATTGAGTATTTTATTATCCTGCTTAATATTCCCGTGATTATGTATAATAATACACACCTTCTACCTTTTTAAGCTAATCCTGCCTCATATAGCCCTAAATTCAATTAATTGCATGTTTTTATTTAAATATTTTGTGTTAACCACAAAGCCTGTTGTGTTCAGTCTTTTGTTTACAAATCCATTAAGTTGTGTACCATAAGATTTCATGACATTATGGTTGAATGAAAATCCCAGCAAAAGCATGGGGTTTTATCTGATGCTTTTAATATCTTCACAAATAAAATATCCCTCCTGTCATTTTTGCTGATAAGAGACGGAATATTCAAAAATTATGGTACTTCTGAGAGAACACTTTCGGATCTCAATAGATAATGTTCAAAAGAGGCATAATGAAAAGTATCCAGCCCCGATGGTGGATGTTCTATGCCTTCTAAAAATCTAGATTTCCTAAACAAGTCAACTAACAGAGGGCAGCATCAGAAATCCCTATTAACCTGGAAAACATGTCTAGAATTTATAGCAGAATGCTCATGTACATTTCATTCAAAAGACTGGCTTTGATTGAAGAAATTTATGATACATCTTCAGAAGGACAAGTCATTGTAGCTACTGTGTTTGTGAAATTAGGACATGAGCTAGCAAGCAGTAGCTGTGTGTTTGTGTCCGTAAGGCAACTCACAGTGTGCCTTTCAGAGGATGACTCTTTTAAGACCTCTCAAATGAGAATTTCAGTCCCAAATTTCATCTTATTTTTGCCTTCCTTGGGCAAAAGGTTGCTTCTGCAACCGACTATACCATGTCTGCAGCTGTATTTATTCCTGTCCTACAATATGGAAGACAGGAAACATTAAGGCTCTGTGCTGAAGTAACATTTTCCTTATTAATTTACATGGTGACACCAGATTCAACTCAAATTGATTTTCAGACTGTGTACATGACTGAGTTGTATATTACTTGTCATCAGTCATCACTGAATTGGATTTCCTCGGACCGGCAGAATATTGTGCAGATATTGAGGGCTATCATAATCACACTCATAAAACTTAGATTTTGATTCTGTTTTAAATATCCTTTTAATTTGGTTTTTTTTACACTCAGATGTCTTTCAGAACCACTGATGACTTTCAAGCTGCACAAAGATTTCATTGTTGCTGTTAGTAAGTAAAAAGTAAAATGATAAATACACTTTCGTGAAAGTAATATTGTTTCTAATCTCTAATCTCCTCAATCACTATCTTTGCTTTTCTCCTTGCTCTAATATGCAGCGGTACAGCCCTCAAAACAGAGAAGTCACACTAGATGAATCTGTTCAGTGGTTTGTTTTGATCTTTTTAGTGGTTCTGTGTGACTGCCTTCTGCATGAAGTTTTGAACCCTCAGTTAGATGTTTGTATGTTTGTTTGCTTTATATAGGCTGATAACTCTTTTGTAACATTCATCCCTCTCATCCAGGGACCTTTATTTTCCTAGCTTGCCTTGAGAAATCAGAAAGGGCGAAAATGACCTCCTTTCACAAATGTAGTAGTTGGATACAAAGATAGCAGAAATTGTTTTTCTAATGACTTCAGTTTAGAATTTGAAGATATTTCTCCATTTTCTCTTGTCCTGATAAGAATAAAAGACACTAAATAATTTTAGCTATTTTAATCTGTATTTCTTAGATTAAATCTTAGACTTCACTGAAGTGGCACATCGGGTCAATATTGCCATTAATTTGTTGGCTCCAGTATTGATAGTAATTGCTTTAGGCGATACTTGAAATACCGATTTCACAGTGGAATAAATATAATCAAATTTTCCTGATGATTTGAAAGCTAATTTTGTTTGGCTCCTCTTAATGCATGTTTGTGTTAGCATGGCACTGATGCCATTTGTAGTCACTTCTTAGCACATGTTCTGATTTATCATCAATTTGTTTTCTGTTTAATAGAGTCAGATGATCAGAACTACAGAGTCGAGGCAGTGCATGCGCTTGTGCATAAATTACCAGAGAAGAACAGAGAGATGCTGGACATCCTTATTAAGCACTTGGTCAAGTAATTATTTTTTATTTTTCTCTTTGGTATTATTGTAAGATGTTATCATTTCTGCTTTAAATTTGTCAGTGTTGCTTAATCCATTCTCTGTGTTGAAACAATGACACTTGAAATTACATTTGATTTCTAAAATGCTGTTCTCAACATAACTGGAATAATACTCTCTGTAGAAACAGAATAAAAACATCATAAAGTGTCACCAAGATGGCCAACTGTGTTTATAAAATAAACCTAGTCTATGTTTTCGTTCATGTTCTCACTTACTACAGGACTTGTAACCAATTAAATTTAAGAAACATCTAAAACTGGGCCAGGGTTGATGGAAAACGCTGGTTTGAGTCTGTCTCAAAGTCCCAGAGTGTTTCAGGAATGAGATAGATTAGAAATGAGACAGAATGAGATAGACAATATGATAATTCTTGTTCTTCATGTTTGATCTTATTTTTCGCTCTAACAAGTCTGAAGTGTAGTATCACTTGAAAGCACTAATTTGAAGTATTATTATTTATATTTTTGATATCTACATAGATGTCCAACTTTTGAATCTCCCTTAATATTCTCTTGATTTTTAATTGTCAGATGGAAAAGATTTTGGATTTCTTTAAATGGGTGACCTTTTGTCTTCACAGAATTATACTTGGCATGTGCTGTGAGATAAAAAAAGACAAGTTTTTATTCTCTTATGTCTCTCTGTATCACTAGCTGTGATTACGTACCATTATTGCATTTTACTTTATCCTGTTTCTGCATCAGACGTTATTTGTCTAAGTTTCTGTACATCTTTGGTTAGTTTTCACTGGTATTTGCTGAATACTTTATTAAAAAGTATTATTCTTTCTGATTTAGGATGCTGTATACTTTTAGTACATTGATCAGTCACCTGGGAACGTGAATAGTGAAACAGATAATGCTCACATGACTAAGACATGTAGAAGGCGTGAGAGGGCTCCGTGTTGTTTTCATTCAATTCACTGTGTCCCAGCTACTTTGCTTTTTTGATCACAGCTTGAGCTGCAGGCTGCAGTAAGCTGTCTGCAGTGGAGCCTAATGCAGTTTTGCTTCCTGTTATAGAGATGAGAACTTTGAAAATTTCTTTGACGGGAAATCATTTAGCCCCAAAAAATTCTTTTTAGCCCATTTTGTCATTAGCCCCTGGAGAACTAACATTATAGCAAGCTGCTGCAAATGCTTTCATTGCAAAACGTGATTAGGCAGACCTTGCCTCTCGTTGTCCTTGGGCTGACACAGAGAACCAGATGGAGAAAACTTTCCTACGTTTCTTTACTCTCAGAATTGTTTAATTAACTAAAAAATACAATACCTACTCCTTTGTAACCCTCAAAAAAGTGAAAGCATTTAATGAAGGATTAACAATTTTGTAAAAGCTGCTGGTCTGGAAGCCCCAAAATTAGTGTGACATAAGCATAGGGACTGACTTATTTGTCGGTGGAATTACTGTTAGGCAAGCATTACTTTCATGACCTCTTTTCCTGGCCTCTTTATTCTCAGTGTGATCTCAGATGCAATTCCAAAGAAAAGCATACCTGTAGTATTCCCTTCTTTAATTGTTCTCTTTAACTCTTGCTTTTCTCATCTTTATTGTGATTCTCATTTCATATAGATGTAGTCTTAGTTTTACACTGAATGCCTTCAGTACTTTTCTTTCCAACATTCAATTCACCCCTTCTAGTTTCCATATAATTTGCCAGCTGTTGTTTATGCTAGCAATTCTAATGAGACTGAATTTAAAATCAGTCTCTTGAGTGTATTAGCCATCTTCCTCCCTCATCTTTTTCCTACCACTATGTGGAAATTTTTCAAGGAACAAATAAAAGGCAGGTAAAGTGCCTAATTTTATGAAAATGGGAAAACTTGGGGAAAAAAAAAATCCAACCTCCTGTTTTCTTCATTCTTTTGTTGAAAATCCAATTTCAAAGTGAAAACACTGTAGCTCTGGGTTATAAAATAAGGGTAATATTATTTTTTCTTGGCTTAAGTCATAAGGTGTTTATGTCTTTGCCTAGCTTGACTTTTGTGTTACTGTGTAAATTTAAGTAGGATCTAGATGATGTGGGGTGTAGATCATACTAGAAACAAACAAACAAACAAAACTGGCAAATCCTGAAAAGCACCCTGCAGAGAGGTGATACTGCATGGATACATAGTAGCAAGGCAAACATGGCAAGTTTGGTGTTACTTTCACATGGGTAACTCATGTTTCGGTTTTTAAACACGCCTAGTCAAATTATGTCTGCTCTAAAGAATGAATCATTCCTTGGTATGATTTAACAACACAGTACTTTTCTATGGTAGATAGCTGCGAGTCTGCAGTCTGGCTGGATCACAAATTTGCTGGTGATACATCAAAGAAAAAGATTCTGAGGAGAAAGCAATAGCACCTCAGTGAATGCCCTACAGCTACCTGAAATGCACAATTACCTCAGCCTGTGTCTGTGCTGTAGCTCAGCACCAGCAGGAGTAGGTCAGGGAAAAGTGGCTATCAAAATGATCCATTTACAGCCCTGGGTTCTTTCTCTTTTGCAAGAAATCGAGCCTTTGAAATGCTTTGTAGAAAGCCCTTTCTGGTTGCAGTGTTATTAAATTCACCATTTCTTTTATTAACCAAGCTACCAAATTTGTAACCAAGGAAACCTAAACACCAGACAAACATTACCTTCTCTCTTATGCTGTAAGATTATAATGTTTGTGTAACAGACCTCTACGGTTACCGTGCAGAGTAACATTGCAAAGGGACAGGTTTTTTAAGTTTTTTTCTAGCATATCTAGAGCTGAGTTATTCAACATTCCAGTTTCATTAAAATACTAGTGGACTTCCCAAAAGACCCTTAGTCATCTAAGATAGACATAAGCTCTGTTTCAGAGAAAGTTAGATTAAGCTAAGAATGCATTTTAACAAAGGAGTCATTTTCACGATACGGCTTCCAAGTAATGATCTCTGCCAGTGCGTCTGTCTGAGGTAACATTTTGGAAAGTTTTGAGATAACTTATTGAAGCAATATAAGAAACATGTAAGAAGATAAGCATTTGTTTTCCTGCAGTTTATAATCGTGCTGCCTCCTGTACAAAACCCTTTCCCATGCTTTTCCTGCTTCTTGATGTAAATGGAGTGCTAAAATCTTCCTGTCCCAAATATGAGAGGAATGTTTTATGGATTTTACTATTTCTTAATTTTAAAAGGTGCAAGAGTTATTTTAATTGTGTAGGAAATGGCTAAAAATGCTCAGCTTGACCATGGTAGCAGATAGCAGTGAGAAGGAAGAGGAAAATGTAAACCAGTGCCTCATTCATAAATTCCACTTGGTAACAGGTTCAGTAAAATTAGGCATTAAGGTGATTATAAAATCTCGACTTGGCATAATATTCCTCAGACATGAGGCAATAGGACAGCTGTGACTGGGGAATCACTGGCAGTTGTTTCAAAGGATCTGTGATGATACAGTTTTTATTTGGCAAATCTTAGTAGTAAGGAGAGAAAAGGAGCATGTAGTATTACTGATTGAGATTTAACTGTCCGATAAATTATTGGGAAAACTAAGCTTTTAAATTCTACATCAAAAAAAAAGGAAAGGTTAAGTACGTGATAACAGAATATACAGAAGTAAAAGGTTAATATGCTTTAAAGCTAGATGTCATTATGATCATCTAATGTTATATATTGTACAACAATAATTTCACTGAATCCATTGATCCTGTGTTTTCATCATGTTGTCAAAGAGATCCTATTGCAAATTAAGTGTTTTCAGTGACTAAGCTTCACTCCTTTACATGAAAACTAAGATATATGGTTGACCTCTGTTACCACACAGCATTTTCAATCAATCCAGTCAAAAGTATTTAAGGTCCTGTATAATCATTGGCGAGAGACAGGTGCTTGCCCTAAGACTTCTGAACTTTAGGTGGTCTGAATCTCTGTGTGTAGAACTCCAAATACAGTTGCCTTTCCCTGTCAAGTATATCAGGAGCTGAAATATTACTCTAGGAAGACATACTCATTACCCATAAAGTTATTGCAGGATAAGAGTCTTAATGGAAATATAGTAGTTGTACTACATTGTATTTTGACTGTAGTGAAAGTGAAAGTTTTAAAAACTTGTTTAAAAGGGAGGCATGAACTTAGGATCTTGTAAAAGTAGTAGTTTAGCAAGTTTTTGCCTGTTAAAATTGTGGTTTAGCACAGTAATTAAATCGCATATTGTTTGTGTTCATTTGAAGGGTATCATTGCACAGTCAGCAAAATCTAATGACTGTATCCAACCTTGGTGTTATCTTTGGACCAACTCTGATGAGAGCACAAGAAGAAACCGTGGCTGCTATGATGAACATTAAGTTTCAGAATATCGTCGTTGAAATTCTGATAGAGCATTATGAAAAGGTAGAAAGAAATTATCTGTTTTGTTATGAAGTGGAACTAAGATCTCATTTTCACTAACTTCATTAAGTTCTTAAGAAGAAAGAGTCCAACATTTGTAGAAGGTCATTAATAGAAATAATGCCTTCTTCCCACTCCATGCTATGGATCTATTTTCCTAGCAAGTCTTTTGTGGCTGTTCAAGGTACAGATCCAAGACATAATCTCCCATGCTTTGAAGGCATTGCTCTCAATCTTCAGTTGCTTTCTGAAGATTGCTTCCTGAATCTAGAAACAGAAAGAGAAGGTCATAACTTCGCTCCTGGCTGCTCCATCTCTTTCTTGCTACCATTGTATGAAGGTTCACTCTGGGTGAACGCACAGATTCTCCCCTGAGTGCAGCAGGTCAGAGTGGTTTTGACCATTGCTGTCCTTAGCGGACATGTCAGCTGCATAGTGGAGATTAGTCACTAGAAGAGTTGAGAAAGACTTGAAGGAAATCTTAAACTCTTACTTTCAGTCACTACCATTGCTGGTATCAGCTTCACTGAAAGGCCGCCTCAGATTTTTTGTTTTAATTTTAAACTGTTTGATTTCAGAATTCAGCCGAACAGTCAAGACGTCATTTACTTGATAGTCAAAATCAATTTTATTCTGGGCATCTTAGTTGAGCTATGTTATCTCCTCTGATGACTGACAAAACAAAGGGAAAAAGCTTTGAGTTTCTTTCATTACACATTACTTGGCTAAGGGGCAGTTCCCAGCCAATACCAGGATCCTCTGCACTGGTTGATCAGTAAGTGCTGACAGTACAGCTTGGTGTCATCAGTTATATTTCATAGGGAATCCTCAAAATGGCTGTGATCCTGATAGCCTTCTTGGCTCTGATTCCAAAACATATATATTGCATTTTTCCAACACTGAATTTCCCCTCCAGAAAATTAGAGCTCATTCAGCACAAAGGCTATGACTGCACAACCAAAGTCACCCTTGCTCTATTTCTCTGTCTACAGACATGTTTTTATGTTGATGTGCTACTCACTAGTGCTTAATACAGTTTTAATGTATTCCGAGAGCATCTCAAGATGTCCACCAAAGTTTTTCTTACTGTGGAAGTGCAATTGCTTTCTTCCTCTTCTATGAATGGCACAAAGGTGTCTTTCCATGGTTCACTTCATCTTCTTTTGGGAATGCCCTGTAGCTAGAGGGCCCAGAAATCCTTTCAGAGACATCTTCTGGCATAGCATGGTAAAAAATTGTGATTTTTCTCCAGCAGTGAAGTGCGTAATTGACCAGTGATAGCAGTGATATGTAAAAGATAAGAACCAGGAGGGGCCTTAAACGTAAAGTTGTTCCTCATTAAACTTGACTTGTTTGGCCAAATGAAGCTTTCTGAAATCCAAATTTGATTGTACTAAGTTATGACTGTGACATATTTCTGGAACACAGAGAAAAAAATCAACCTTGTCATAATATTTAAAAAAAAATATTACTTCTTGGAGAAAAGTCGTTAGCCCTGTTAAGCCCTTCTTAACAAGAGCTAGAAAATAAATCTATTTCAACAAGTTAATATAGGTATTAAATACAGCTCAGTATTGTGGTTCTTGAGTTGTAAAATGAGATCAAAGCAAAGCTTATATTCTGTGACTTTGCTCTTTTGTAATGTATGAGACTATTATAGTGTTAATTTCAAGCACAGTGGTGAGGAAAACAAATGGATTAATAATGAAAGTGTAAGAGTACCTCTATCATTTAATGTCATTGTTTCCCTTTTTTTTAATCATGCAGATATTTCACACTGCACCAGACCCCAATATTCCTCTTCCCCAGCCTCAGTCCCGATCGAGTTCAAGAAGAACAAGAGCAATTTGTCTCTCCACAGGTTCACGTAAACCCAAAGGAAGGTACACACCATGTCTGGCAGATCCTGACAGTAAGTTTGTCGTTGCATACTGGTTATCTTGCTTTTTATGTCATCTTTTAACTTTCCCTGAATAATATCCTATGGATATTGTATTCTGATGATCACAAGCATCAGCTTTTTAACGTCTATGAGTCACAGCAGCACTGCTGGCTGTCTGCATTCCTCACTTCTCAGATGAGGAAGGATGTTTGGTTATAGGCAAGTCTTGCATTGCATACAGTGTTCAACATCATTTAAAGTAGACTTTATATTCTAATCTAAATTTAGTCTGCTTTGAAACTCAAAAAGTTTATTATGTGAAGTTCATCTCGTTTGCTTGCAAGATGATTAGTGAGGTTGGGAAACAGTAAATACAGTCTTTTCTCTCCTCCTTTAACAAATGTAATTCAGTCAAGGATAGGAGATCAAAACCATCACTTGGCTTTTTTCACATGCATGAAACTGTGGTCATTGCTTTAAAGTCAGCCACTGCTTATGCTGCCAAAACCACTGAAACTTTGTTAGGTTTTCTGGAATAGAAACAAACTCTAATATTCCTGGGAGAAGCAGTATGCTTATCATATGGCTTACTGTTTAACAGCAGGGAGTTATATCTATAATTAATGGCTGCTTAGAATGCTTACTCATTTTTATGTAGATGTAATTAAAAAGTTTCACTTCATTCATTCTCATCCATTTGGGCCACCACTTTTCTACTTCCTGGCTGTACCAGTAAGATGTATTGAAACTTTATAATAGCTTAAGTTGTTAACAATTCCACTACTGCAACAGACTTCCTAGAGAACTTCCGTGTCCCTTGGTTCCTCAAAAAGATTTACGTGAGACTGCTTCAGTAAATTAATCCACAGTTAAGGTGCATCTGTTCTTGAGTATCTGTAGTAATTCTGAAGTCTGTAATGGTAGGAAATCTAGCCTCAGTATATTCTTGCAGAGGTGCTGCATTTTCCATAGGCCTATGTTTACTTGTTTCCTGCCAGGGATTGTCAGTGTGAATGGCATGGGATCCTGAGTAAGAAGTTACAAAGGAACAGTCAGTTACACTCACCAAAGGACAAACTGGGCAGATGTTTTTCACTGTGTAACTGCAGTGAATGAATACCAGTATAAAAAAGGGATATTTCTGTGCAAGTGTTTTGCAGAGTGTGTGCAAGCTTCTTCAGGCTGTGCCAGGGGAGGTTCAGGTTGGACATCAGGAAGAATTTCTTCACTGAAAGGCTTGTCAAGCATTGGAACAGACTTACCAGGGAAGTGGTGGAGTCGCCATCCCTGGAAGTGTTCAAGAAATGACGTGGCATTTTGTGCCATGGTTCAGTTGACATGGTGGTGTTCAGTCAAATGTTGGATTCAATGATCTTGGAGGTATTTTCCAACCTAAATGATTGTATGACTTCTATGATGCTAGGTTTGGTGGCAGTTTGATTGCCACTAGGTCTGATCCAACAGCTCTCCACTTGTGTTTTGCTTATTAGCTGAAACTCAGCACTTGTGTAAACAAGTTCCAATTAGTATCTCGCTTGTGCCCTGAAAGGCTGAGGTAGAAGCAGAGGTGCTCTTCTTACCAAATGTCTCTAGGTGTGGCAGGAGACAGGTAAGAGGGAGCCAAGGCTTCTGGCAATAGCAGTTCTTGAAGTACTTTAAGTCATCATTTAAATGAAGCATGGACACAACTATATTGCAGGAAATAAAGGAAATCTTATATGGCGTGAGAAAAGAGATACAGGTTTTGAATTATAGAGAATGATAGAAAATTATAGAAAATGCATCTGCCAATCTTGCAACTTTCACGGGACTAATGCTCTGTAAAGGGGCAAGACGAGTCTTCAAGTTGTCAATAAAAAAAAGAGTTATGTTCTTTCTGCAGGAAACCACAGACTAATGAATTTGATAACAAGTAAGGCACAAAAGGGCTAAAGGTGGCATGAAAGAAATGCACATGATTAGGAAGTGCAGATTATTTTTTTCACTCCCTCTCCTTTCCCCTGCCTCCTCCCTAGGTGACTCGTACAGCAGTAGCCCTGACAGCACGCCCATGGGCAGCATTGAATCTCTGTCTTCTCACTCCTCTGAGCAGAACAGCACCACCAAGTGCACGCCCTCACAGCCAAGGGAGAAATCGGGAGGGATTCCATGGATTGCCTCTCCCCCTTCTTCGAATGGCCAGAAAAGTTCAGGCCTGTGGACTACGAGTCCAGAATCCTCATCAAAGGAGGATGCAACCAAAACAGATGTGGAATCAGACTGCCAAAGTGTAGCTTCTGTCACTGGACCAGAAAATGCCTCTCCACCAACAGACCTGACCAAAAAGAGTTCCTATAGTCTGTCTGGGCTGAAAAGGTCTTCAGCATCTTCCCTTAGATCGATTCCATCAGCTGAAGGTAATTTCCAAGGTCTTTTATCACATCAGTGTTAACTAACGCATCAGAAAACAAGAGCTGGGTCTGAAAGCTAATGATACTCATTAGTCTTTTTTGTTTGTTTTTAATTTTTGTGGTATATTCTTTCAGTTTTCAAACTGCTTCTGACCTATTTGCGTTGCTTATAACCTGCACAGTGTTCACAGTGTAAAAGATGTGTTTCTCAGAATTTAGATCACTGTCTATCCTCCTACAAATTATCTATAATTTATGATACAGAATAATACTATAGGTTAGAAATATCAGTAGTGGAGATATTGTGCTTATATTTTGGGATCTCTGTATTATGACAGCTTTTAAAGCATTATTAAGCATTGGTTGTTCTTTGGCATAAGGAGAGAAGCAGATGCAGTTCTCATCTTGCAAACAAGGCAGCAGTCCACCGATAGGTCACCTGGCAGAACACGTGTGGACATGGCTTATATTCATTAAAAGGACTTCTGTCGTGTGCAGTACAGTCTGCACACATACAGACTTGTTTTATCAAGTTACAAGTGGCAGTCGTTTTAGGCAAATCATGGTCATTTATTCCTAAGTATATTTTTTAAATTGCATGAAGCTTCTGTGGATATCGAAATGTTAATTCTTACCAATTAATGTGGTTGGATTTCACTCTGCTTTGATCAGTTGACTTCCTGAGAACCCTTCCTCTGTGAATTTTTTAAAATTTTATGCAAAGTACTACTTTATAAATGCTTTTATTGTCACTTTTTAGTGACTGTACTATCTAGCCATGTAATTGCAATGTAATTTTTTAGCCTTCTCAATTTTAACATCATTTCCTCGTTCTTTCTGTTGGTTCTTTTCTCCTGGTTTTTTGCCTGAAAGGCTGTTTCTTCTCACTCTTAGTAAGTAATTCCTCTACCTGTTTCGACTCCTAAAAAACCAAAAAAAAGACAAAAAACCCCAACAACAATAGCACAGCCTTTGCTTTGCACATTATACATGTTGTGAAACAACTTCAAATCAGCTTTAATGTTCCCTATAATTTGGTGTTTTCTTCAGGTAACAAAAGCTGCAGTGGATCTATACAGAGCTTATCTTCAACAGATACCAAAGATACACTAAAGGCTCCACCAAACCCTGATTTGCCTCCCAAAATGTGCAGGAGATTAAGATTAGATACTGCATCAAGTAATGGCTATCAAAGACCAGGATCTCTGTAAGTCATTAAGGCCCTTTGAAGATTAATGCTGTTACAGATTGTCTATTATAAAGTGATTCCAGAGAAGTACATAAGTAATTGAAAAAGCATGCATGAATACTTGATTTTAATATTTCTGTATTTGTTAATTATTTATCTAGTTTTGTTAAAATTGTAAACAAAGGAGATGGCACGAAGTCTATTTAAGTCAGTTGAAAGACTACCATTGACTTTATTAGACTAGAGATAAGGTAGAAATGTTCCTAGAAAAATGATTAGAATTATTATCTCTGTTTCTTCTGGAATTTAATGTTTCAAGGGGCAGAAATGCTATTTACTGTCCATGCTGTTATATCAGAAAGATCATCAGATTTTATTTGTGTAAGTCCAAAATTGGAGGAAGGAAAAAGAAATCAAAACCAACCTTCTGCTCTGAAATGTCTTCAGTTGCTGCATGATAAACAGTTGATTTCTAACAGTTGGGATTTGGTTTGGTTTTAGTTTTGGTTTTATTTCTTTAATGCTGAGAGGAAGGTACTTCTAAGCAATAGAGGTTGTGATTTAGTCTGTTGAGATTTGGGTTAATAATACTTCTCAGTGCTTTCAGAACACTTAAAAGTCAGAAGATCTTTCCTGATCTGACTTTGACCCAGAATACTCTGTCCCCATGAACGAGTGATTTCCAGATCTGCAGAGCATCAGAAGTTCTTCAAATACTGCAGGATATCATTCAGCCTCTCCACTTTGTAATCTGAAAGGGACCACAGTAGTAATTTCACAGACTCCTGGGTCTTACTTAAACAGAGAATTCTGCACAGCTCAGAGTTCCAGCATGATAGTGACAAACTTTCAGTAAAAGCATTTCCAATGTATCTATTGGCCATCCATGAATATGATTTTAAACAGAAGATGTTGAGGTTTCCATTGGTGACTCAGCACGGCACTGTAGCCATGTAGAAGTCAGTGGCCCCAATTAGGTTACGCCCTTAAAAAGTATGTTGAATAGGGATGTAAGTGAATAATTTTTTTAAAAGAATCTAAATATGTCCGTGTCTTTAGATGGTTAAAAGTGAAACTAGTGTGTGTAGTATAAAGCAAGGTGGTGCATTTATTTTCAGAGTGGCTGCAAGAGCGCAGTTGTTCGAAAGTGCTGGTTCACTTAAACAAGTTTCGTCAGGACGGTAAGTGCTACATACTGCTTAACACTCTGTAAAATCCTTTCTATTTTGCTGGCTTCAGAGGTTGAAATAGAAGTGCTGGAGCTTTGTTCTGTGTCTTTTGGACAGCATCATGTGGCATGTGAAGTTTTTTTGGTTTATTAAGCTCATCCTTTCTTTAAAAGGATGCTGAATTTCATAGAGAATAACAACCAGTCTGGTTATTCTCTCACATGAGGGAATAGATGCTCAGGTCAGCTGTCTGCTTAAGGACGCAGATACAAGAGAAAATGAACAGTATTTAAATTAGGATGAGGGTGCTGTACTTTCTCCATGAAGCTGTTTGTATGGAATACCTTTAGCAGAGTAGCAAACTTGCTGGTTTATGGTAATTTGTTCATACAGGCAGGTCTGGAATAACATCTTCTTTAGAAAGTTCAAGATTAACTTGATCAGGATTTCTGTCTTTGCCATCACACCTTCCATGCCTCAGTGTCTGTCTGGAGAAACTGTTGACCTTTCTTCTTGATAGTGTGCAGCAGGCAGTATTGACATTTTCTTCACAATTGTTTGCATTTATTTCATGGATTTAATTTATTTTTATATTAAATTAATTTAGAATGTTCTAGTAAGTGTTAGTCTAGGGAGCAGTATCTTCTGTACATTACTACTCCCCTTACAAGTAATAGACAAAGCAGATAAATAAATGGACGTGGGAAAACATCTGTCTCTCTTTTCACTGTCCCGGCTTTTCAAGTTCTTTGAGACAGAGCACAGATTTTTGTCCAGCACTTTGCTCACTGATACACCCACAACTTACCAGAGCTGTTGAGCAATGAAAGAAGATGTCAATCCACGGATCCAAAAGCCATAGCCTAAAGAAGCACAGATGTTAAGGAAGATGCCAACATGCTGAAATGTGTGGCCACGGAATGTGGCCGTCCTCTCTGGCAGATCTAGCAGGGAGGGAAAGAAAAAGCTGTCCCGCAAAGGCCCACTGATTTTGTGAGAGAAGCAGCTTTCACGAATCAAGGCTGTTCTTGTTTTGTGTAGTACATGAACTGTAAGATGACCAAAAAGGAGGGTGGCAGGGGAGGAAAGGGGCGTGAAAAGATCAGGGCAGTAATTTAAGGAAGAAAAGTATAAATGAAGGGTCTGGAATGTTCTTAAGCCAGTGCCCTAAGTTGAAACCAATGACTGCTTCACCAGTCCTGCATCATTTCATCTCCAGCACTGTTCCTTTTCTTATTTTGTATTGCTTCCTTCTTTCATACTCTCCCCTGTTGTTCCTTCAGAGTCTGTGCCACCCGTATCTGTATATAAAAAGCACGTAAGAAGCAAAAATCTGACAAAGGAAAAAGTAGCAGTTTGATAATGGATGTGGAGAGCGGATAACAAAGCCGAAAACGCTGAAAGGCTGAATAGCTCCTCTACTTCAGCCTTCATAAGAAGGCGTAAAGAGCAACAGGAGCAAAGAGAATGGAAAATGAGAGGTTAGCAGGCAGAAGGAGGAAGAAATCAGAAGTAGCTCAGCTATTCTTATAGTGCTGCTTAAATCTGAGTACGATTTTGCAATTCAGAGCCAGCTTTTATTTAGCTGCATGTTACGAACATGAATGCTGATTTAAAATCGTAGAATAGTCTTCTTTTTTCCTTCTTTTTTGGCTCTGAAATATGTAGAAATCATGGTAATTACATCTTGATCATGCAGTAGAAAGGCCTCCTGTGTTCCTAACTCTGCTAACCAATGAATATATGCAGGACCAAGTGTAAGACCGAGAAACTATTTTTAAGCTGTGTGGTTTGATACCAGAAATACTCAAGACAGTGTTGGACTCCCTGCAGGGGTAATTTACCCTGCTAAGATAAATTTTAGGCTACTGCTTACCTATGCATTATAGAATGTAAGTAACTTCATCCCTGCTTGAAGCACCTGTTGCCTGTTGGGGTCCTTTGTACAGATGGCAGATCAAAAGTACCTCTATGGCTTTGCAGTCTCACGTTGTTTTCTGTATTCCAGCAGATAATTCTGCACTTGATACTTTACTGCCACAGTGGTCTGGTCCTACTTAATTCTTCCATGCAGTCTTTGCAGCCCTGCTTTCTGACTTTGTATGAAGCAGCAGGTCTATAATGAGTGTGTATGAGTGCTCTTTTTTAATGCATTATTTGACCTGTTTTCTCTCCTTGTAGACATGAGTACATGCTCCTGTAACACTAAAGCCTTTTTCTAGTCAGAAAGACAACAAGAGACCACAGTGCATGTGTTAGGATTGGACAGGGAAAACCAAAATGTTATGCCCTGGCCAGCCTGTGCTCTCTTTTCCAATTACAGAGTTACTTTGACTTCTGTCTTCCTATTTCCTGACTTTATTACTCATCAGTCTCCCTCACTGTGGTATTAAGCTACTTTGTACACCGAGACCAGCCTCTGTTGCTAATCTCGTATGCACTTGAAAGAGGTGAAGGAGTTTTCTATTTTCACAAACACTGCAGTTAGATAAGTCTTAGTCAGGTCTGAGGTCTGTTTATTGCAGCTTCTGTATAGAAATGCACTGACACATAATCCCCGACCCTACATTTTCTTGACTTTGATTTAGAGGTACACAGAAAGTCAAGTCTCCTGAAGTGAGAAACTGCATTAGAAGAAGAATTTGCATTAGAAAACTGGGAAGGAGTAGGTGACAGCAAGAGGCTCTACCTTTCAGCAGGATCTCTAGGTGCCAGGCTGGGACTTCACTAGGAGCAAACTGATGTTTTGAAGCCCTCTAGAGCCATGCTTCCCTCTCAACCATATGATTAAATACTCTTTCCCAGACATTCTTCTGGTTTCATTTTCATACTATATTTTGCATTTCCTAAAACACTTGGAATGCCTTACCCAGACCAGGCCAGTGTCTTTTACTCAGGCTTGGTTTTGAGTCTGCCATCTCCAGGGCTCTCTAAACCTTTCTTCTTCCTGTAGGATAATATTAACTGGTGAGTCATCTGGGAGAGATTCATATGTTTTCCCTCATTCATTCCTGTTTTGGCTTTGTCTTGCTAGACTGGAAAGTCATTAGGGCAGAAGCATAGTTTAAAAGCCTGTTTATATTATTACTATTATTATTAGAGCCTCAGGTATTGTTGACTGTGCATAGTCAAGCAAAAGAATTTATGATCTGATGAGTACTGATCCTTTGACTGCTAGTATATTTAACATTATGGGCTCAAAACAACTGTAATAGGAAGTAAGGAAATGGAAAATGCATTTTTCTCATCTGGAATCTATCCAGTAAGGTCATGGAAAGAAGGAGCTTCTAGGAAATGTGGGTATCATTTTCTGAATTTGGTTTTTTTTCCCCTCTGCCCTAAACAACACGAATCACACTCTTCCCAGGTTATTAGCATCATCTTAAAAGAACTGTGATAGATGATGGTGATGTTATCACGTGCTTTTTAACAGCCTTGTTTCTAGGGAGAACACCATCAGTAAGAATGTCCATTTTCATAATCACAAACAAAATGTCCAAGAACCTGCAAGCCCATTTCACGATCAGTGCTTCCAGATGGATAGGGTTGAAGTGAGGAATAACAAATATGAGAACTTAAATAATCAAATCAAGTGTGGAGGCAATAACCAGGTGCTTGAAAATTGCTCCAGAATTATGAGTAAATATTCTTAAATCTGTCCCTCAGTATACCATCACGGATGATTTGTAGATAACTTCGAGGTGTAATTGCTCTGCCTCAGGAGCAAGGTAGTGTGAAGAATCCTGTAATTCATTGGCTTTTGAGAAACTGACTTCTTGTGTTTCTCTATCTGTGTAAATGTCAAATTCTGAGAACCTTTCTCTTTTCCCATGGGAGATGATTTTAGAGGTCTCTTCCAACCTTAGCAGTTCTGTAATTCTATAATTCTAAGACAGAGTCCCTGTTTTCTTGTCTTTTTTTTACTTTTAAGGTAAACATACTTGGATAAGGTAAAATTGGAGGTTGAAAACAGAATCATTCAATAGACATCAGAGAATATAGGAGAAAATTGCATTGATTTCATAACTTTTTCTAAGGGCAACAAAAACAACATGTCATGTTTCAAGAATGACCTAAGAAATTCTGCCTCACATTTAAATACTGCCTTAAATGTCTTTTGTCCCAGTGTGATTACTCAGGTGTCCCGTTATTAACATGGACACCTGGATTGATAGTTAAATTCTTCAGATTCTTCAAATAATCCCTGTGCTTTAGTAAATTCATTACCTACTACCTTGTGTTCATTGCAATCTTTAAAGAGTTACTCTACTGTTTTATATGTGTAAAATCCATTATTATGCCACGCAGACGTATTGGGTTTGCATAACAAGGGGTCATGGCTGGGCCAACCCATCCCAACAGGCTGTTTTGTCATAGTGTTACTGATTTGGGTCAGTATAATTAGAACATCTGTAGTGCTCTTGGTTGACTTTGAGGAAAAATGAGATTAAATAGTTTTAGTTTACTTGTGACCTTCAGTAACATCATCCAATATCCCTCTGTATATACATTATGTAGATTATTATGTGTAAATCTGTATAGATTGTATAGAGTAATGAATCTTCACACCATCTTGTCAAGTGTAAATGGCAAACTCTTCACAACAGGAAGCACCGAGGAGTTGTTTTGGAAAAACTCTTCTCAGAGCAGTCTTCACCAGCCAGAGAGCAAGCTAACATTTAAGCAAAGTGAGCAAACAGGGATCCAGCGCTCATCTTGTTTTAGTTAGCTGATGGGCTATAACCAGGATGACAGTACTAAAAAGCAGCAATGTTTCCAGAGTCCTGAAAATAAGCTGCCCTTGGATATTGTGCAACTCAGAATTCCTGATCTCCTCTGAAAATCTCATCCTGAGAATGTAACCCTTGAGGAGGCATTAGCTCTCTTAAGATGAAGGCAAAACATGCCATTTAGTCCAGTCATAAATCAGAGAACCAATAGAAAAGCTTTATATTCAGAGGAAGAAATCATCTCTGGAGAGCTCTCACATAAAAACTTCAGAATATGTCCATCCACTGTCACACCCTTTTAAAGGTTCAAATGAATGATGATAATGCTTATGATGCGGCACTGTTAATTAATCTAACATACAGCTCTGTTATCTCACTATTTTGGGAGAAAGACATGATAGATTACATGCCACTTGCATATACACACTCCCAAAAAGTATGCAGAAAATTTTAAACTTTGCCACAGGTCACATATTGGGTCATTGAGATAAATCCTGGCTAGAAGGAAACCTCAGCTTGCAACTCCCCATCACATCACACAAAGATGAAATAGTCAACAAGTTCATCTTCACTTAGTATAGTGTGGGTTTAAAGAAATTCAGAAAAATTGGTGGCTCATGTAAAATCATTCTGAGTGTGTAAGTTAAAGTCAAGGTATCAGGTAGAGTGCAGGGATCTAAAGAGAACTCCTAATTTCCATCTTCATGTTCAAACTCTCATTTTGTACTTTGCAGAATCATAGTGCCAGAAGCCAAGAGGTGACTTTTTCTGTCCTCCTTCTCTGGGACAGAATCATTAGTCCTTTTTGTCTCATGTTTACCTTCTAAGTATTCTTTTCCTTTGTAGACCTATTAACAGTAGTTTCTCACATGTCAAGTTTTTAGACCTTTAATGACTTGATGATCACTTTTGAATTTGTCTCCAGGCAATCCGTGACTTGCTTCAAGCAGTGTGCTCAGTTCAGTACTTATTTGAATGACAACTTCATTTTAAAAGTTCCAAATTATACTCCTGTTTAAATATCTAAGTAGGATGTCAGTCTCTTTTCTGCAATAACATGCTTGTTAACTCCAGTAAGCTTGAAGTTATTATCTGCTGTAATTCTCCTCCTCTGAACTGCGGTGTAACCAGTCATTATCATGTTGCAATTGTACAACTACTTATTCTTATACTTCCCAGGTTTTAATTTAATTTCTTTATACCTTTTTCCTTGTTACCTCATTTATTGCAAGCCTGTATTTTTCTCTTTCAGACAAGCAAAAGCCATGTATTCCTGTAAGGCTGAGCATAGTCATGAGCTGTCTTTCCCACAGGGGGCAATATTTTCCAATGGTAAGATTTGTTTTACGTTGACTTATATATTAAAAAAGAACCTAGAAAAAACTGGACCGTATCCATAAATTGGGGGCATAATTCCATTTTTAGCTCTCAGGTTTTGCCTTGATTTTTCAATTGCTCTTGAATAAATACCATCTAAATAAATATATGTAGTATGTATGGGATTTTTTAACAGTGTTAAAAGTTGTGTATGTGTTTTTTTGCAGTGTATCCATCAGTGGAACCAGGCTGGTTAAAGGCAACTTATGAAGGCAAAACAGGACTAGTTCCTGAGAATTATGTTGTCTTCCTCTAGTAATCTTTAGTGGACAGCAATATCTTCATGGTATCCATGGTAACAAATAATAAGCACTATGATTTTTATCTGACACAGATATGGGATCAGCCCCTTAGCTGAGTGGTAGATTTCCTTCAGATGCTGCAGCTGCAGGTTACAGAGCTCCCTGCCAACGGAACAGAATGTGATGAAACAGTTAACAGTTTCTGTGCTGAGGACGGTACTCTGTTTAAATAACTTCCATTGTTTGCAAAAGGTTGTTCTGTTCTTTTAGGGGTAAGGAACACTAGAGCAATAAAATAAAAAAAAAGTTGCTATTTAGCTGCAGACTTTCAGGTCCGAGGATGTTGCTCACAGACATGTGAAATTTAGAGGCAATGCACTCTATGACATTTCTTGTAATCTATGTTTTTTAATATGGAAAATCGTGGACTTTTTCGTATGTAAGTACTGCTTCTATTGTGATCTGAATTCTCCCTTAGAAAACTTGATTCTAAAATTAATCCTAATCATTTCAAATACGATATGACTTTTCCATAAATCAGAAGTTGGAACTTCTGTTAGTCATTGACTTACAATATGGTATAGAATTTATACAACTGATAATGTCAGTTTATACACTGCCTGAGCAGTGAGTGCTCATTCAAAATGTGATATGTTTAATGAATGTTTCATTCAAATACTTTTTAGATTTCTTTCCTTCTTTCTGTATCACCATAGATAATATTAACAACTTTTATTTCAATGATAACCCTCATCTGGAAGATATTCTCTCTGTGTCCCAGAACAACATCTGTAGAAAACAAGGAGATGCTGAATCTGGACTGATTGGTAGTCATGTGAAGTGAGCAGTGAAAAACAGCAGTATGTTTTGAAACCTGAGATAAATTGTAACTCATTCTTTTTCCATTGCAAATAAGACAAGTGACCTGTGAACTAGCCAATTTTATAAGCTATGAGTGCTAACAGCTCCATGTAGCAATAAAATTAATTAGTGTTATTTCTCCTGACTTCCGCTAAAATATTTGACAAAGATTCTCTCCTTCCACAGAATAAAAAAATCCTTACTTTTCAAAGGTGTTGTAAAGATCTATTGATTGCTCCTGGTAGGAGGAAAAAAAAAAAAAAACAAAAATAAAACCTAGTCAAAGAAAACCCCAGAAATCATAAGCAGCTTTCTCAATCTGAGCAGTTTTCTTGTACACCTTGAGGGAAAACATGCACTGCTTGCTTGGCTACTTGCCATTCCTGATTGAAAACCGAGACATTTAACCTCCATATTAGTATTTCTTCAACAGCAGTTCTTCCAAAAGAATTCACTGTTTCCTAGAACTATCTGGGCTTAGTTTCACAGACCTGTCAAGGCTCAGTTCTTCCTTCAGTAGCAGAAATGAACATACAAATCTTCTGTTGATTTCTAAGTTATACACTACTTCAAGAAAGTTTAAGGAAGAACTGCTGTTAGGACCGAAAACAATCAGTAATTTTTTAACTGCTGCTTTTTTCTTTCCATAGCCTTTTTCTTGTTTAAATTGAAAAGCGAGATTCATTGCCAACACAAAGAAGCACATCAGAACATTCTTTACTTCTATCTAGTGCATGAATTCAGAGCAATTGCTGGAATTCAGGCTAGTGGCAGAATACTGCAGGATCTTTCTCCCCACTAATTCAAGTATTGAGTGATGATCAGAGAAAGAGAGAGGCTCAAAGAACATCCCTCCAAAAATGGTCAGCTTTTCATAGGGGGAGTCTGAGCAAGACTGACTGCAGGCAGTTGAGGACAGACCCTGTTTAGTGTCTGAGTGACCTGGGTTCTTTCTTCACCCTAAACAGTTTCGTTAAGTCCCAAAACATGTTTCACTTCATCTTAAATCCAGACTGTTCCCAGTGCATTGTGAGGAAGGGTTGTTCCAGGTGGCACTGGCAGTGAAGGCAGACACATGTGTGTTCATCAAATTTGCCCAGAGCAGATGTGAAAGGAAGCAAAGGTCTTTGCTCAGCCAGTTGAATGTTTCTTTATTTTAAGGCAAGCCAGGTTTTCTTAGTCTAAGCTGTGCCTGAGACTGCCATTGCCCTGAGAAGACCAACGTGGTTTTGGTTGTGGCTGTATTTCACAATCGAAAAACTGTAGGCTGTCAAAAGGTTTACCTCTGGTGACCTTCCCAGGGGAAGTGCTGCTGCAGGCAAAAAGGAGCAGAAAGGGAAGCAGAGCTTTGAGCAGAGGCTGGTGGCCCAGCATGTCTCACACAGGCAGAAAAATGCAGTGATCAGGGGAAAAAATCCCAGCTTCTGTCTGTTGCAGGGGGTCGCTGGCAAACCTGTATTGAACATCCTTTGATGACTCCTCATACCTCTTAAGAGCAGTTTAATTGTTGTGAAATTCTTGAGGAATTGTGAAATAGAAAATGTAGAAAATGTTTGCTCTTACTTGCTTTGTTCTGGCCTGATTTAAAAATAAGTGAGAAAAAAACCCCTGAGCTTCGGTAATTTCACATCCCCTGTATGTGTCTCACGATTCTCCGGTACTGTGTTTTGAAAGCAGCTGATCTGAGTGCAAGCTAGAGAAGTCAAAGATGCCAAGTTCATTAAAAATTTTGTAAAACTGCAAAGTTCAGTTGCAGATTAAGCAAGTAAAGCCTGTAAGTGCCGAGGGAAATGTTGTGGAAAGACCTGGAGGAATCCCTGTGGAGGAGAGGTGTTTCATCTGTTCCTACACATTCATCTCACATTAGACCAAAATTTGGATTGAAGAAGACAACTTTGTAAGAAACTGGATTCCATTCATGTGCTGCTCACAAAACAAATCTGTTTTCCACTGTAATGCTCTGCAGCTTTCTCAGGCCCTTCTTCTGAACTAGCCACAAATAAATTATAAGTTGTTTAGCTTTAAAATGGCATTTCCATCCGAAAAAGGTTATGCCCATTCTTACTTACAGCTGACCACTCACTCTCCAAGAGTAGGGGTTTTCGTTTTTGGAAATCTATGGGGTTTTTTTTGTACTCTCCTCTTCAGCACGTAGTAGCACTTTCTGTGTTATCTCACTGCTGGGTTGTGGGTGCCCCGGCTCTTCCCTGTCTTTCAAGAGGGAGTTTATATCTTCAAGAAGCTGTACAATGAACCAGAAAGTTGAGGAAGCAGGGGTGCGAAGACTGCAGTGGGGGAGAGGGCAGCACCAAAGCTTCTCTAACAATGGTACTCTGAGGCCTGACCAAAAGTCCTTTCTGATAACAGCAAAGAATCAGAAATCTATGTAACATTTAAATGGAGATACAATATTTTGATAATGCCTTACCAGAAAATTAGGCAATCTGCATTAAATTAGCTCATAGTTTTGACTTACTATTCTTCATGGAAGTCAGATTCACTCTACAAGCAAAGGTTAAACAGAATTTTTAAATTATTGTTATTATTATTATTATCCTTCCTAAAAGGATGCAGCAGGTTTGTTCCAAATAGCACTGTAGAACTCAAGGTAGATGATACATTGTGGTTGTTCTTTGTCTTGTGGAAAGAATGTCTATACCCACAACATATAATTAGCCATGTTTTTTCTTTGTTAAACCTTTTGATACATGTTGCAGCACAACATGAATCAAATTAATAGTGTGAAGGACCGATATATTGTATGATAAATATGTAAAGTATATTAATATTCTATATTCACACTTTTTATTAATGATGATAAAGATTACATTTTTTGTGTGTAATTCCTATGAGTTCAGTATTAAAATGTCCTTGCCATATGTTGGCATTTAGAGTTATATGTAAGAAAACTGTTAAATTAAACCATAGCTATCACTTATGTCCCTAACTAATCTATAATGTTCATTGTACAATTACTTCTGGAAGAAAAAGATGCACAGATTTGCTGACCAGCGCTATTCTATGATAGTAATAGTAACTTATTTTCCTTTTATATGTTTTCTGGTGCTAATCTCTATTCTTTGCCTGTAATTGGATTGAATTGTAATGTGCCTTTAGGAAAGACATGTTAGGAGAGGAAAAGTTGTAAAATTCTGCAGCTCAGAACGGTAATTACAACAACAAAAAAAAGCACTGTATGGCAGTAATTGGATTTTTTTTTTGGTTAACTTTTCTCCCCTGGTCTATTTTCTACTTAATAAGATTGCATCAGAATAAATAATGAAACTAAAAAGCACATTGTTCTTGATACTTCTTTTCCTAGGGCAGAAGGTTGTGCAATTTTGGATTGGGCAACAAGAAGAGAAATCCCAGTTGGGGAGCACATCCTCCAGACTGGGATGGATCTTCTCCGCTGATGGAAACTCTCAAAGCTCTAGTGAAGTCAAAGACAGACCTTTGGCAATTTATAGTGAGGGTTTGCTGGCCAGAAGCCCCCAGAAAGGAGATGGAATATTCTTCTAATGGGATAATCCATGATCCAGCTTGGCGTTGTCCTTTCTTTCAGCAGAGAGCCCTGGATGAATTGCTCAGTGGCCAGAGATCAAAACCATCGGCAACCTTAGTCTTACTCTGGCTGGTCACAGAGCCCTGGAGCTGCTGCTGGCGCTGTGGCCCGTCCAGCTCCTGCTCCTGCTGAAGTCACACTGTCAGTCGGGCTGCATCTGTACCCAGAGGGAAATCTCTTCTTTTTTTGTTTAAGATTTTGCATGAGCTTTGGGAGTTTGCTTTGTTTTGTTTTAGCAAGGTGCTTGGCATCCGAACAGCCACTAATTCAGTCCCTGAGGTTCATATCGGTTCCTTAATTGTCCTGTGTGTGGCAGTGTTTAATAAGCCATCGGATTATCCTCGTTGTTTTAAGTGTAGAGCACGGTGCTTCGACCCTTGGGTGCCTCGGCTGAAAGCTGTTTTGCATCTGAGCTTTCTGCAAGTGTTTTACTGGGCATTGTCATCAAAGCTCTGGCACTGAAGATAGCACCATTATCTCTACAAGAGTTTCTGTTGGAGCAAAGGGCAGAGCAGCTGAAGAGGGCACTTGGATAGTTTCAATTTTCAATCATATTTATGGCAATTTTGGAGGTATTAGAGTTTATAGGGGTTATTTTAGATACTATATGGTATTTTAATAGGAAAATATATACAATCAATAACTATATCTATTTAATAAAGTCCTACTAAATTATCTTATTGAACTCTGTTTATTTTGTAGTGTGATTTCAATAATTATCTGCACTCTGTATATATCTACATGTAAATAACTAGCATGACATGCATAAGCTGACTTTGCAGACATAATTCTAAGTTGTACTTTACACTGTATTTCAAAAATCTGAAAAAATGTTTTTCAAAATAAAAATCCTTTATACACAAACCGGTTTTTTTATTGGTTTTAAATTTGGGCTCTGGTTCAGCCTTTTCTTTTTACCAAGTAATGACTCTTTGGTTCTACTTCTGTCCATACCTGCATTTTAGAGTAACATTTCTCCCGTGAGGATGCTTTACATAGAGGGGCATATGAATACCAGACAGTATCTGTCATCCACTGTCCTGGTCATGTGGAAGTCTCCAAAGATGTGGCTTTTGAGGAAAAGAAATGACAGCTTTGGGTGTTAGGTAGGAACAAGCAGAACACTGGTGTGGCAGAATCTGGCTGGTGAGGTCTTTGCCTTGGAGATCAGCTGGGGGAAGCAACATGAGTGCAGTGACCTCTGCACCTTCCCTTGCATGCCCTCCCCAGCATCTCTCCATGATTTTTTCCCTCAGTTTTTACAGCCCTCGGGCTGGAGTTACAGCTGTGCCCGAGGCAAAGGGAGCTGTGAGGTGGCCTGCCTTGCCTTTTCCCTGAAGGAACTCACCAGAAACTCGGGAGACATTAATATCTCTGAAACAATCGGGCTTTGTTATGATATAGACTAAAAAACCTGTGTTTTTTAAACAATTAAACCAGCCAGCTGATAAACTCTTTCTCTGTTCACTGTGCTTGGGCTTGGACAATGCAGAGAACTGCAGGAGGCCAGGGAGAGTGGATGCTGTTCCTGCATCCATGGCTGCTGGCTGCCAGCTCCTGCCCCGGGCACGCTCAGGCTGCTGTGGCTCCCATGTGCCAGCCCTGGGCTGGGCAGGGACAGTGCCAGCCTCCCTCCGTGCGGGCACTGTGCCCACAGCTCTGCCCAGGGGCACATCAGAGACAGATGGAAACAAAACATCAATTCCGAAGTACTGATGTAAGTAAAAATTAGATTGTTGAGAAGCCAAGCAGCACAGACCCGATGGAGAAAGAGTCTTTCCCTTCCGATGCTTTCTAACTCCATGGTGGAGCTTGTATTTCACAGCTCTCTCTGCTTGAGGATTTGAGAGAGGTGGACTCTGCTTTCAGGAATCAAACTATCACCTGCAGCCTGTAGTCACCAAACTGTCTTGCACCTTGCTGAGATAGATACTGGTGTCCCGGGCAGGATGGGGCCAGGGAGAAGGCAAGGTTCCCCTTGGCACCAAGGGATGCAGCTGAGCTGGCAAAGCCCCTTCTGTATTAGTTCTGCTGGAGAAGCCTGAGAGGGGCTGCAGCAAGGGGTTAGAGCTGAGCTGAAGCTCAGTGCCCTGACTTAAAGTGTAGAGAACCGCCCCTGAGGTGTAGTGTGGAACAACTGCAATGGAAGCTGTCACCATCATTCCCTGCAACGCTCCCGGGCACCACGGGGGCTTTTGGGAAGAAGAGAAGTGCAGGGGCAGATGCCCTGAGGCACCTGCCCTTCCCTGCTGCTCCTTGTGCCTGATGAGCTGAGTCTGTGCCTGTGCCTGTGCCTGTGCCGGCACCGCCACAGCTCCCTCCGGGACCAGCACCTGCGGCTGGATTCCCCTCCATTCCTGCTGGGGGCCATGAAAGCAGGAATGGTAGGAGCTGCCTCGGATGCCCAGCTCTGCACGGTGAGTAGGCACAAGAGGAAATGCAGAATATCTGCATTTTGATAATTCATCAAAAATGACAGTTTACTAACGATTTTATGTTAAAAATCTGAAATAAATGTTTGTGTTTTCTGTTAGAGTTTTCTACTCTTTTCCACGGGGATGAAGCCTTCTTGGCTTTAGATCCCCTGATCTGTAGGAGTGAATGCACACTAGTGTGGGGTCTAGGCTAAGCTCTAAAATAGTTCTCATTGCTCATTTTCCCAGTGTCCCATTTTACTTGGCATCAGGGAATAACTTAAGAATTTTTTTTTTAGTTTCTGGGAAACCCATGTTCTGTCTGGCATGCTATATATCGACATTTCAGTGAGTATTTAAATGTAAAAAGACTTAAATTGCAGTTGAATCAACACAATTGTGTTGAATTACCACATAACACCAAGTTTAAAACTCCGAAGGGGCGAGGCATCTGTGCTTCTTACCAGAAAGGGTGAAGACACATTTCATTACTTGTTTGCATTAAAGCACCTTACAGGGCATGATTCTTATGTGTTTGGAGAAATGAATATTTATGGCTTTATTGTTGATGAGGCTTCAATATCGACTGTGGAGAAAGTGATGTGTGGAATTGCTTAGGTATAGAATGTGTGCTGAGAGGAGCCAGGCTGGCCACAGCCGCCTGCCTAAAGAGGAGACACTTCAGTGATCCAAGGGAGCAGCATAGGTGTAAACTGAGCAGGTGGCAAAGTCAGTTCAGGTCCTGGTTTGGAACACTTTCTCATTATTGGGCCTGATCCATTCCTTCAAAACCGGCCTTTCTAACACAAACACTGCTTATTAAATGTGGTAAACCAGGTATCTGCCCTTTCGTCTCTTAAAATTTAATTTCACGTTTGTAAAACTTTTCCCGTGTCATTTGGATTAATCACTGATATGGAAACAAAGTATTGAAAGATATTCTTGGCTTCTTTTGCAATGGTTGGCTGCTTTTCTATTGTATTTATGGCAACAAGCTCAAAAGCTGAACTAACCTAGAGCAAGTGCCTTTGCCAAAGATCATGGTGTGCTTTTTTAATGTAAACATGCAGGGATTCATGGGAACATTGAGTGACCTCCACAGCCGGTACAGAAAGGAGCCTTAATTCACTTGAAAGTACTTTGGTAATTGGAATACATCTTTCTGCCAGTATAATTGAGGAACTGATTAGTTAGACCCAGCACGGGTGTATTTCATTTAAAATTACTGTTAATGGCTCTCGGGTGCCCTTAGAAGGGATTAGAGTCCCATCTGAATGAAAAACATCAGCGGTTTAGTTTTGTTGATGGTCATTGCTGTTTTATTCCTACAAAAAAATCCACATTCAAAGGGAAACGTGCAGCACATCTGGATTTGGGGTATTTTCAAAACACGGTTTGCAATGTCTTGCTTTGGCTACGGCAGCCACGAGATCCATCCCCAGCAGCAGGTGGGGAGGCTGAGAGGGGAAGGGTCCAGTCCTTGGTGGGTTTGGGGCAGGGTGGGGTATGGAAGGTGTCCAATGTGTCACAGCACAGCAGAGCTCGGAGCAGGAGCAATGGGCTCCGGCCAAGCTCACTCAGGGTCTCCATGTTCCGGACATGGCCGTACACTCACGGCATCCCTGGGGAAACACTGGCGTGGTGCACAGGCAGGTGAGACAGCTGCACGCTGGACAGCCCCATGAGAAGCCTTTCAGAGGACAATTCCCAAACCCTGGCAGAAGGAAGATAAGAAACCTGAGCTTGACCGATCCATGGAGCGTTCCTCCAAATAAATTAACTGGCATACAAGCTACAACTGGTTCCTAGAATAGAACACGTGCTGTTTGCAAGGGCCTCACAAGAAGGTAGCAAGGGTTAGGGTTTCAGTGCACCTGAGCTGGGAGGCTGAGCACAAAGTGCTGGAAACAGAGACTGAATGCAGTGACAACTGTGAGTCCTGAATTACCACAAAACAAGCAGGATGCCTATCAGCAGGGAAAATCCACAAGAAAAAAAAGACAAAAACCACACTGTGGGGCCCTGGGCCACCCTCCAGGGACATCTAAAGGAAGCAGGTAGATAGCAGAGACCTCCGAGACATTTAGGTGCAAACAAATTGTGCTGGGCAGCTGTGATGCAAATATATCCTCACATAAAACCTCATCCGAAATGGTCATTTTAAGTTTGTTATTTCCTGCTGTTGCTGTTGGTTGAGGGATGCTTTTGTTTGGTCCTGTGAGGTGCTGTTCTTTTCTGTAATTAGGACAAATTGCCTGCCTTGGATGGGAAAAATGGCCATTCTGCACAATGTCCTGCTCCCAGACCTTCCCTGAGAAACCTGCAGTGAATGCCATAGGAGTGTGTCACCGGCTTCCAGCTGTGATTTGTAACATTGTTTTGTTTCCAGATGGGCCCTTCTCCCTGCCCTCCCCATCCCCCTGAAGTTCAGACAATGCAAAACAAACCAGCACAATTATATATTTACCCTCAGAGCAACACAGAACCAAGTTTTGTGAAGATGTTCAGGTTCTGCCCCTGCCAAACCCTTGCCTTAATAATTTCTCCTCATCTTTGTTTAAATGATGCCTTGAAATATTTCCTTAATGGACTGGCAAGCCAAATGTAAGCATGATCATAATAATGATATCTGTAAGCACATCAGCGTGAGAAACTCAGGTGAATTTTGTGGCTTTTTAGTTAATTAGCTTTGCTGGATAGTTTATATCCAGAGGGAAAACGAAGATAGAGTGTTTATCATGGTGTTATTTGTGTGAATCTCTCACAAACAGCTCCTCTCCTGAAGGCAGAAGGAACAAGCACAGCTCTCCACTTTTCACTTTCCCTGGCACACGTTTGGGTCAGCCTTCCCTGCAGGAACACCTGAGTGAAACAGCGGTAACACCGAGCCCAGTGCAACTCACAGGGGGTGATTTAGGACACTGGGCCTCCTCATGGCATCACCTGAGCCTTGGCTTGGTTTGTTGCCTTCTCCAGTGCTGCAGCACCTTCGTTACTGACACAGGAAAGCAAATGGTGGTTTCACCCAAATTCCCGCATGGCAGGATCTCTGACACCACTTCTTTCTTTCATTTAGATAATCACAAAATAGCAGTGCTGCCTTCCCTGTGAGCAGCCAGTGATTATTGCTCAACTCACTAGGATGTTTAAGAGGAACCTCACCTGTGCTGTGCAGAGATGAGCCAGGCTCAAGAGCATCTGCATCATTACGGAGTCTGAGAGGTCACAATAAAAAAACCCGTCTCATTTAGGGGGACTGTTATTTGCTAAAGGTTAAGGCAAAAACTTCGACTTCAAAGGGTTTAGACATCCTAGGTCAAATAATGAGTAACCTTATTTTATTCTTTATGCCCTTCTCTATGTCTGTTAAAAAGAACAAAACCCAAAACTATTCTTGAGCGAAAGAGGTGTGCATTGAGGCTGAGGACAGAGCAGACAAATGTACACAAAGCTATTCCACTCAATCCTGAGGAACATCGTTGTGTAAATAAATAATTGGGGCCTAAATAAATGTACTAACGCAGATGTGCTCAACTGAATGCATATTTAAGTAGGACCACATTCTTTAACTTTGACACCTTGTCATTCAAGCATCTCAAGGACTTTAAGGTTATTTTCTTCTGTGTGCTAGCTGCTAATAGAACTTCCACTTAAAATAAATTCATGTATTTTTGTACTGACTAAATGCCTTCCCTGGTTGTTTTATACTGCATGGAATGCTTAAAACGAAATTAATTTGGAAAATGAGTCATCTGGGTGGTAAGTCCCAGCCCTGTCAAACTGTCTGTGATGGGCACATGGTAACATCCAAGAGATCAATTCACAAGAACAAGGACATTCAGAAATGAAACTGCAACATCACTTTCAAGATGTTCTGTATTATGTGGAAATGATGTCCGTAAGTATTGGCATTGTTGGCTTGACTAATCCTTCTCTGAGGGCACACTAACACTGCAGCACATCCTTAGAAAGGGTTGACATCTAAACCAGCAGTCCAGTTTTTTGCCAGTGCTTCTTAGAACAGGAAAGGAGAGGGGTGGCCTCTCCTGCTGCTGGAGGACACATGGCATTTCCCTTTCTGCCCGTGCCCCTCACCAGGCTGCGGGTCCCGCTCCTTGCCTCTTGCACACCACATCAGAAGGCAGTGGGGTGGGAAGTGGGACACGTTAAGGATGAGGGAAGGATCACCTGAGCACTGAGGTCAGTTCTTCAAAAGCCAGGGGTGATGTTCCCTGTTGGTGCAGCCAAGGAAAGGTTGCACCAGGCCGGGTCAATGACCAGCAACAAGAAAAGCTCCTTCTCCCCCATGACTGGGGATCCCAGGGTGGATGGATGGTGGATGGATGCATCCTGCAGCATGGTGCACCTTGCACCTCAGAGGGCAGATCTGGCACTGACAGAATTTTGGCAGTGGAAAGCTCCAGTTCTTGGTGTGGACATGGCAGTAAGCTCAGCGCCTCTGTAACATCTGGAGACAATCTTCTCTGAAACCCCAGCTTGTAAATACTTACAGATAAATTATTACCCAGTGTGTAGGCTGCTGTGCTGATTTTGTCTCTGCTCAGGGGTATTCTTGCTGATCTGGACCAGCAGCACCGTGCCAGCACCTCTGCTCCCACAGTGCCACCACCTCTGCTCCCACATCAGCACCTCTTGCTAGTGCTGCTGGGCATGGACCCTCTGCACTGCAGGGAAAGGCTTTTTAATTAACTTTCCCTTTGTATGCCAGCAGATCAGGAATGCATCGTAACTTATTTTGATGCTTTTATAGGATGGCAGTTTGACAGCTGCAGTTTTGACTAAAGTCACCACCTTCCATGTAAGAACAAACAANGTAAGAACAAACAAACAAACAAACAAACAAACAAGATTTTATTGTATCCTGTTCTCTGAGTCTTGTAGAGGGTTTGAATTGCAAACAAAATGGAAACGAATTCTGCCCCCCCTCACCCCCCCGGTGCCATATGGGACATATGGGTTTGAATTCAGTAAATAATCAGTGTCTGTTTTCTCTAACCTGGAGCTGCCAAAGCATCCCCCCCGACATCAGCCTCCCAGCAGCTGCTCTGTGGGACTGCAGCACAAGTGGCTCCACCGGCCTGGCACTGGCAGCTGCAGACCCAGGTCCAGTGACAGCGGTGTCATTCTGCAGCTTTACCTTCCACTCAATCCGGTGGATGTTTGTACATCTGCTGAAGAGTTAAGCACTTCTCATACCACTGCAAAGCAAGCACATCCCCGGTTTATTGGACATGACACAATGTAGCTAGACAACACCTTTACAAAAATACTTGAAGCTATTATTTCAGACGTACAAATATATAGATGAAAGCTCCTCTTCTCAAGAGGAAAATACAGAAATCTTATACAGGTCTCTTCCTTTTTCCAAAAATAAAAACAATAGCAACAAAGCATAAATTTTATCTATCATTATCCTGAATGTTAAATACAGAGAAATATAAACATCAGTCCAAAGATGTCTCAAAGTCAAGCATTATTTGTCTTTCTACATAATTTTTCTATTGAGGATTACAAAGACTCTACAAAGTGTTAATGTATCCACATCCAAGTAACCCATTGGGAAAAGAAGGTGTGTTGACGGCATAGGAAGGAGGGGAAAATAAATGTTTCACAAACATGTGAACTGGGATCTAGAGGCTGCATGAAACTCAGAAACTTCAACAGATCATGCTTTGCAGGCGTGCCCAGCTTTGGGTTGTGCTTTTCTCTATCATGTAGTTTTTCTTAAAATTAATGTCTGTCTTCAGGGAAGGCTTTAAGGATACTTTAAATGGAAATCTTCATGAAGTAATATTTTCAAAATTTCAGATGTTTGGAGTTTTCAAGTTCTCCTTTTTTTGTTTTTTTAATGTCAGATTTGTGCAACCTTTTGGCTGTGGGCAGCCAAATAGACACATGATCTGTATTTTGAAGCATGAGAAAGGGAAGCAGTTTCTGTCTCCCAGTAAAACCTAAGCTGGCTGTAGCCATCACTAAGAACTGCTTGTAGCAGCAATTGGGGGGGTGATTGTGTAACATTATTGTGAGAAGTGAACTGGCCAGTGCAGTGTGAGTGTATTGTAAGCTGAGCTTTAGGATACCAAACTTCTACATTTTTAAGTGAAAAGCCTTGTCCTCCTCAGCTGACCAGTGCTTGTTGTGTGGTGCTGACAGTCCCAAAAGACGATATTCTCATCCACTCTGCACAATGCCCCACAGGCAGGCTGGGAGCCTGTCCTGACAGCATCATGTCACAGCTTTTTCTATGTAACAGTGGAGAATTTTTGTCAAGTGTGTTGTCCTTTGTCTGCAACAGAATATGCTTACATAGGCCATCAAAATCCATGTTTTACTCTTAGGAATGTTGCTGGGATCTGGGGAAATGGTTGGAAACGTATTAATTGCAGGTGGCTGGGTGTTTCTTTCTCAAATAATCTCAGTAAGACCTCATCCACACCTTCATGGATTCATACTGCCATGCATATGTTGGTTTGGTGCTTCCCTCATTCGTGCTCCATAGAGCCAAGACAGGCCTGCCAGAATGAATCAGTTTCTTTGAGCAGCACCGTGATGAGAACATTGTTCTCAACTGGAGATATCGCGGATTAGGCTCAGACTGGACATCACCCAACAGTACAGGGTATGAAGTGTAAGAGCATTGCTCTATTCCCATCCAGCATATGAAAAATAGGCCTCTGTGAGAATTGTACATCCATGGAATGAGCAGTGTGTGGTGATGCTCATATAAATCCCACCTGTATAACACAAAGGTCTCTGTACTGCTCTGCCCAGTTATTTCTGACGTGATGTCAAAGGTGCTTATTGTGCTCACTACCTGCTTTTCATCCAATCTAGCCCCTTGTTTGAAGCTCACTGATGCAGTGTTCTGAATTCCTGACAATGATTTATTTCTTGTTTTTCCTCCACACAGCAAAAGGAGATTTTAGTCATGAACTGGCTGGGTAGGTATTTCAATTGAGTGTGGGAAAATGCAACAGAGTGAGACTACTTAAATGACACTGTGAGAACTTCCTCACTGATATGCCTGAATGCTAAATTGGTGGAGCTATTGTACCCATAGAGGTGAAAAGGTAACTTAGTTTTCATGGTCAGAAAAACATGATCGGTGACTAAAAGGCTCCTGATAGCATTTTTATAATGAGCCCACCCCACACCAGCAAGAAGTTGAAATGCTGCTAGTTTTAAAGAACATACTGGAATTAAATGAAAGCTCACCACTATTTGATGTCCTCCATATATGCTTTAAATGCCTCATACAGAGCACTGTGGGCTCAACCCAGGGAAAAAATTCCTAAATGTGAGCGAAAAGATACATCAAGGGAGCAGCACTGCTCATGTATTTGAAGTTATGCAACTGCTGCATTAGTTCCAACAGCACTTAAGGACTATTTTCTGAGGGTTATTTTCTCTTTAAGGTAAACAGACAGATAAATTTTAACTTAGTTATTAATATCCACGCAGTCACCTTTTACTGCATGTTTCTGTCCAAGCATCTGAGAAGCTACAGCACCGTTCTGCATGCAAATAACGTCAATCTAATAAATTAACAGCATTCATTGAAAAAAACCCCACATAAATTTTAAAACAAAAAATACCTAAAATATTAGAGGGTTTTTTTCCTTTTCATCTTCCAAGGGAAAAAGAGAGCTGAACTAAAAGCAAATCTCTGTTCAAGTCAGGTCACCATGACACAAAGCAGTACAAACCAATAAATCCAGCAATGCTGACAGTCCAGCCTGGCAGTATGCTCACAGGCTCCCGAGCCATGGAAAGTTGGGAGGGCTTTGGATATTAGCTCTGTGGCTGCAGGCTGACTTCTCGGAAGGAAAGAAAGGTCAGCCTGCCACAAACAGCATCTAAGGCAAGAAATGTGTGCTTGGAGTTGCACTGCACGGGCGGAGTGCAGCCCCATCCTCTCCTGCTCTGCAGATGAACCAACCTTAAGTTTGGGCAGGTAGGAGAGGACAGGAGGGAAGGATCCCTGCAGGATCCCTGCTGTCCATGCTACTGCTACATTGCTGGTAACTGAGATGAGTATTTGGGTGTAGGTAGGAACACAGGAAAGCAACTCACCTTCCCAATAAAGGTAATGGAGACTGATGTATTACTCTACTTGAAAGAAAAAACCTAGCTAAGTACTAACAAGGCACTGACAGTCAGAAAATACAAATTTAGGCCTCACTTTCTCTGTTGCAGACAGACCATGAGCAAGCATGACCGCAGCGCAGCTGAAGGAACAGCTGCAGATCAGAAATTGCTATTTGTGTTTATTATGAGTGTTTATTGTGCATGCATATAACCAGGCCATTCCAAAATCCATGAAATGCCATGAACTCAACTGAAAGCTTCTCAGACCACATTTCCCTCCTCTGTCATGGACTAGGTGCTAAGGAACCCACATCCCCCCATCCCTAAGGGCTGGTCCAAACTGTAGATGCAGCTGAGATCTTTGAAAACATGAGCCAAGTGTTTGATCTTCCGTGTTTCTTGGACCACAGCGAGCACAAGTGCGGAGCAGCTCGCACACAAAGAGAACAGCTTGCAGGGCTGGAGGTCTCAGCTCTCCAAACACAGGTGAGCTGCCATGGCCAGGCACTTCAACCTCCAAAACATTATTTATATACTATAAATATGACATCTGTACAGAGCTGAATCACAGCAGCAGAGCTCAAAGGAAGCAGATGACTCCATGGTTTGTTTGCTTTACTCAAGCGCCAGCACAAGGTAATGCTGAAGGGCTTGGGTCAAAAATACCTCAACTATACAGAACAGGAGAGGCTTAGCTTCAGGCACAGCCTGCATTATTTAGTATGTGAAGAGCTTTTAGTGATAGCTTGAAACAAAAACCTGTAGAAGATGAAGAAGATTAGAAGCTTTCTAATTAATACAACAGGTTTCATACCTTTAAAATGTAATCAGGCACATCCTAAGTGTCAGAAAACAAGAAAAATCCATCTGCTGAAACCTCTTATTTCTAGTGTGTAAATGCAACATAAGAAGATCCAGAATTCTTTTGCCTTGTTCAATACATTGAGAAGCACAAGATGCTTATTTAGACCTATTAGTAAAGCTTAGGTCAAAAATGCTTTGATCTTTAAAAAAGTACTAATGGACAGGAGCACATACAACTATAAAACCTTGTACTCAGTAAGAAAAATCAAATAATGGCTCTCTGAACATTGCTGCAGGGTTGAAAAGTCATAGTACACAAGATTTCTGTAGGGAAGGGAGAAATCAGGTTTTTTGATCACTGTTCATAGAATCAGAATAATTTAGGTTGGAAAAGACCTCCAAGATCATTGAGTCCAAGCTTTGACTGATCTCCACCTTGTCAACTAAATCATAGAACAAAGTCCAGTCATTTCTTAAACCTCCAGTGATGGTGACTCCACAACTTCCCTGGGCAGCCCCTGCCAATGCTTAATGACCCTTTCAATGAAGAAATTCTTCCTGATGTCCAACCTGAACTTCCTCTAGAACAACTTGAGGTCATGTCCTCTCCTCCTGTCACTTGTTA
>VZTA01013676.1:33728-66444 GCA_013398855.1 Mohoua ochrocephala | reverse complement strand
CGCTCCCGCAAGGTGCGTGAGGGCCGGGGCGGCGGGCGGGGCTCGGCTCTCGCTCGGGATCTCCTCGCCACAGCCCGGGTGGGCTCGGAGGGGGCGAGGGGGCGTGGGGGGATTCCTCCCGACGTCCGCATAACCACTCCTGCGCGAGGTCGGGCCTTCCGAGGCCGAGCCCGGCTTGCACCGCAGCCACCTGCCGGTGGTCCTGAGGCGCGGTGTGCGGTTCTGGGCTCGTCTGTGTGCCCGAGAGACGTGAAGCTCCTAGAGCGGCTCCAGCGGAGGGCAGCGGGGATGACTGGGGACTGGAGCGTCTCTCTTACGGGGAGAGGCTGAAGGGGCTGTGGGTGTTCAGCCTCGAGAGGAGATGACTGAGAGCGGACCTTAGCAATGTGTGTAAATAGGTAAAGGTGGGTGTCAGAGGATGGATCCCGGCTCTGCTCGGTGGGGCCGCGCAACAGGGCACGAGGCTATGGGATGCACAGGGAGTTCCCATCTGAACATGAGGACGAGCAGGTTGTCCAGAGAGGGTCTGGAGTCTCGGGTTAGGAGATGTTCAGGAACAGGTCATGTTGCAGACCTGTGCCATGTGTTCTGGGATGGACGTGCTTGAGCCCCTGTGGTCCCTTCCAGACTCACTCATGCTGTGATTCTGACTGTGTGATTCTGGGACTCTGATTGTGTGTTCGTGCTGTGTGCTCTGGCCATAGCTGATTCTTAAAGTCCCCACAGTTCAGGTCTGTATTTATCAAGCCTGGTTCCCATTAGAAACGCATTCGTACATCAGCCCTTGGAGTGTCCTTAAGTGAGCGACTGTGTCTGTGGAATGCTGTGGAAATCAACAAAGCATCCTGCTGTCAAGGCGTGTTTTGTGAAATGAGACCCACAGGTCTCAGGCCCTACTGGCAGCAGTTGCCCCCTCCTTGGCCTGAGACCTTGAAACTTCTCTTGAACTGCTCCAACTCGGCAAAAGTTCTTGGAATTGGTGGGCAATAGTAGTCTTCAAGTGTGTTGTGAAAATACTTTGTGAAAATCAAAGTGTATTTCTGTAATCAACAGGCTCTGTCTTCTGGAAGGCTGTCAGGAGCAGCTAAACTAACAAATGGAAGAAAACAGTAAGACCTTATTCACAAATACTGTTTAAGATTGAGTGTATTTGGGAGCCTTATACTTGTCATACCTCACAAATGAACAAAAAATCCTTGTCTGTTTATATGAAACATTTTGAGCTGAAAGGTTCTAAGCAGCCCATGGACAGACAGGCACAAACTGAATAGAAATTGTGCATATAAAAATACAGATTTCACTCTGCATGTTTTATTTATAAAAGATTGAATTTATATAGTTACTAGATGTAAGGCTTTTGAATGGAGACTGAATTCTTCTTTGACATAAATTATTATTATTTGCTTAACATGTTTGTTGCAGCCATGCAAACTGTTCAGAAAGTTATTTTGTTTCATAATAAAATTAATTTTCTTTTTCTTGCTATTATTGAATGAAAGTAAGGGGTTTTGACTTTGTTTCATATTAAGGAGGTGGTATAAAGAGTGAATTTCACTTCTTCAGGTTTGGCTTAAGGAAAGGCTGTCGTTCTGATGTCGAATTCTCTTCCACTGAGTCTGGCAATCAGGTAATTAAATGACTCTTTAACGCAGTCATCCCTGTTATCTAAAGGGAAGGGAAACTGGAATACCTTGAGTAACAGAGGAAAGCCAGATTCATTTGGATCCTAATTAATTTGCATCTGAACCTGAAATTGCTCCTGCAAAGCAAGCAGGAGTGTCTGTGCTGCATCTTGCAGATAGGAGCAGATGGGCTTTGTGTGCAGTGAGTTTGGCTCTGACAAACGTCCTTAGGGCACAGGATACATTTTGCAAACACAAATAAGCTGCTTATGGACAAGGGCTGGCCCTCACAGAAGAGCAGCCACCTTTGTTAGGTTTTTATGCTGGAAAGAAAGAGTAGCACAGAGTCAGTGCTGCAGTACTGTTTTTTGTGTAGTGCTGAGCCAGTTGTCTCCAAAATACAAGTAGGCTATAGATAATTGTTTAACTGTACATGGAAATAAGAATAAAAAACATGCATGTAATTAACATAAAGTCCAGCAAATGGACATGAGTGCAACAACACAATTTATTTTGCAGAATCTGCGTGTTTGCAAACTTCCATGTAATTGCAAAGTCATACGTTGGAAATGATACATTTTTTTGGTTATGAGTTGTTCTTTGTCAGGTGGCAGATTGGGGTACACTCACCTCTAAAACAGCATCTTGGTTTCCTGAAAGAAAACAGTGGTACCCATTTGCTGACTGCAGTGTTCTTTGTGCAGGTTGATACTATTCAAAATGGACTTGACCATTGTGCAGTTTTACTGAAGAATATCTTACAAAAGGAAGCTACAGGTTGTACCTATTGAAAACACAGGTTACATTTTTAGGTTTTGTTATGCTCTCTTGCTTTGTTTTGTTGACCACTTTTTCTTTCAACTAATACTAGGAAGGGAGACTGTCCATAAACAACCGGGGACAGCAACTGCCTTTAAAATTACTTCCAAGCCTTTGCTAACCAAAGGAAATACTTCCAAGAAGAAAGGGTTAAAAAGAATCATTACTCCTGCCCCTGTCCAAAAAAAAATTGGTAAGTGGGCTTTCTTAGGCTTGATTTTCTTTTATTCAAACAACACTGAGAGACTCCTCATCCTCTTGAGATACAACAAGGCTTCATATAATTGTTGCTGTTTATTAACAGGTTGATCCTGGGTTGAATCCACAACAGGTTGTTCTGTCTTTTAGAAACCTTAAATGTTTACTAATAATTACTGAAATTCACAGATGTTTGAACTTCCTGTACAAGGAAGAAAGTTGAGTGTGTTTACAAGTATCAGCATCGTCAGGTTTATCTGGTAGGAAGTGTGGAGGAGAACGATAATACTCTTTCCCTATATCTCTTGGACAGGGAAGCATTGCAGTGCTTGGCCTCACTTTAGGATCCACAGCTAGAAACTGGTCTTGAGTTCAGTGTCCAGCCAGGCTTTTCTCAAAGAAGAGTTTCTGGAAACAGGGAAGTGTGGCTGGAAATGACAAGACTTCAAATGGTTTAGTGGCCAAAGCACTGAATAGAAAGGTAGATGGAATGCTGTCAGCTGAGTTGCTCCCAGCGAAAATATTTCACTTATTATCATTTCTGCCTCTCTCCACCCCATTTCTTCTGTGCAATTTCTATTCCAGTAGGTGGGTGGGGCCTGTAGACAGGTGTGTAGCAGAATGCCCACTGGGAATTGTAGGAAGTGGGCATGTAGCTGATATCTTCCCAGTGCTCTAAAATTACTGAGTTTCAATTATACCTAAGCAGAGATTTTAAGAATTGCACTTTAGAACTGGCCTTCTGTAGGATCAAGTCTCTGCACTTCCTTCAAGGACAGCTGCCTGTCCAACTGGTTTAGGTTGCTCTATCTGGAAGAAAAAATTGATGGATTCATTTGCTGGTGAATCCAAATCTGAGTGGAATCCTGGACCATAAGATCTTTCTTTCCGTTTTCAAGGGAACCTGCCAGAATCTGCCAGACAATACAATGGGTTTGTGTAGATCAAGAAGACAGGCAACTTCAGATGGAGTTTTTTGTTCTTTCTTTCTCTACAGTGCCAATATCAAATAGAAAAGTTGCCTCATCTACCACACCTTCTACTGAGAAGGAACTTTCCAGTGCAGCACAGAATCAGATGGTTCAGTCAATTCATGTGCCTTGCAGTGAACACTCTCCTGGGATGTATCAGAAACTCTATGAGCATGTGCAAACTCAGATGTCTCTGATAACTGGCCAACCCCCACAGAAGAGTAATGAAATTCCTACTGTAACTCCTTCTCCTACCTCAAATCAGGGTTAGTGGGACTATTAATGTAGAGCTGACTGTTTAACTGCACGAGTTTTGCCCCACATTGCACTGATCTATGAGTGTCGTTTTCTTTCAGGATGTCAAAATGTTACAGCTTTGAATTATCAGTTACCTGCCTCCACATCAGCATTGTCCCTGCAGCATTCAGCCAATCCCTTATCCACTCAGTCAGTAAGTAAAAGTTTGATTCTCACTGTTAATAAACATTGAATTAGCGCTGCCTATGTATTTATACATTTACATGTGTCGGTTTTCCTCATAATTTTCCTTCTAAAAAAATTGTGTATTTCAAACTGTAGTGATGCACAGAGAAAACACTGCTATTCAAAACACATTTTATGTAGACACCAAAAAATGAAATTGGAGGCATTTCAACTGGCTGCTTGTTTCTGCCTGGGGAGTTCTGTAATGGACAGCAAACATGGAAAGTGCAGAAAATTATTGATTACTGTTAATTGCATTCTCAGTAATGCACACTAGGATCATTAACCAGCTCCTGATAGAAGAAATCATATATCATATGGAGCTTTCCCTGCCAATGATGAAGACAATTATTTCTACAGACACGCTGCATTATCTTAGAGCCACATGTTAAAATGCCTGTGTATTCCAGGGAATAGAGTAGAGGTGATGGAGAATACCAGCTGCCACCTCGGGAAATGTGGCAAAGGGCTTCCACCTTGAATCTGTAAGACTGTAGACTTACCTTCCATCTGCAGGCAGTCCATATATAGCTAGTGATGACCTTGACTTTTAAGAAATTCATCTACTTAAAATACTGAAAGGTAACAGTGTTGTCCGTTATATTTTTTTTTCTTCCTTGTTCTGGTTGGATTCAAGAAACTGCTGAGGTTTTTTCATTACGGAACAGTTGTAAAAGAACTGTGCTTTAATTTTGCCAATAACATTTAAGATAAAGGTAATCTAAATCAGATTTACATTTTAATTGCTTCTTATTATACAGGAAAACGATTCAATTATTAATTCGTAGTTGTTCTTATAATTAGCAAAGAATGGACAAGTCTACATTGAGTCAGACAAGGGTGCTGTTTGGGGTTTTTTTCTTAAAGATTTAACAATCACGTTAATTTTTTGTTTAATTAGAACATTCTTTATGCAGGGTATTCCTGTAGACAGTGCCAGTGAATGTGTGCCAGAGGTGGGAGGACCTGTGGTTTACCCAGTGGTTTCTGCTGCTCCTGCTGCTGCTGCTGCACAAATAGAGTCTGGCACTGCTCTTCCTGGTGTGATCCCCTGTGCAGCACCGGGAGCATCAACCCCTTCAGTGCCTGCATTGATCCCAGCACCTTCTGGCAGAGAGATGGCCCCAAGGCAGGAGCAGCAGATGAAAGAAGCAGATTTGATGCGGTGCATACAAGCCCTGTTACAATCCCATGAAATGCTGAATGGCAGGACTGAACAGAGGGGCCGTCATCACTGTCCAGCAAAACATGATGGCTCCTGTGACACAGAGGAGGATTCTCCTGAAGAGCACAGTGAGGACATGGTCAGTGAAGAAGATGAATTGAATGTACTTGATGTATCTCCAGTGAGAGATACAAGCTGTAAGACAAGTTGTGTGAAGAAAGTTCTAAAATCTAGAAAAGAAAGTCCAGAAGAAACAGCCCATAAAGTTAGGACTGTAAAGTATCTTGTGGGTGAGCTCAGAGCACTTGTAACAGATCAAGGTGAGGACATTTTCATTGTGCAGCAGATTTATTGCATACAAATAGCACAGGAGCTCTATTAAATAAGTGAGCACTTCAGTCTCTGGAAGCTGTGTATGTGAGATGATATGTGATACCTTTCTGTGGTTTTTTCACAAGTGTAAAACCTTCAGGATTCACTCTGGATGAGTATTAAATTCTTTTTGTAATATTATAATATTATCATAACAGCAGAATAAAGGTTGTTGCTGTTCCATATACAGAGCTTTCCCCTGAGAAGGGTCCTGGTGTGGACAGATTGCAATAGCAGTCCCACCAAGGCTGGTTGGAAGGATGGTGGGTTGTGTTTTATCGAGGATGTAAAACAGAGTTTTCATAGTCAAGCTGATCAATTTTAAATAAATATAGTTAAAGATGAAGTTTTCTTGGGGGGGGGGAAAGCCTCAGATACTGTTAAATCACTTTGCTGATTGCTTGATCACATGTAAAATGTTAGTTATCTTACAGATTTATAGGTTTATGGAGTCTGTTTTTTCCCTCACCTCTTTCAGGTGACTCCGAAATGTTAAGGTTGATGAGTGAAATAGAAGACTCCATATCCTTGCTCCCAGCTGTAGTGGGAAGTACGAATATCCAGGCTGAAATAGCTCTGGCTTTGCAGCCTCTGCGGAGTGAGAATGCCCAGCTGCGCAGGTGGGGAGCTCTTCAGTGAGCCTGTGGGAACTGCAGGTGCACCAAAAGCATCTTTAACTGGTCTGGTTTACATTGCCTTTGTTAAGGCTCTTCCCTTCTTCTCTGTGCAGTATTTATGGATTATAAAGTGTGTTGGTAAGGCCACATACTTTAAAAATAATAATTAACACATACCATGACTTTGGTATTTTAGTAGCATCAGTTGCCTCATGATTGGGTCTTTGACTGGGTGAGGTCAACATATCATTCTGAAAACTGCAGTATCAAGATAGTTAGCCTGCTCATATTCGTTTTGTAGTTTATTCTCAAGTGTAAAAGTGTCTCTCACTCAGAGGAGTTCTCAAACTGGTTAGCACTTCAATTCAGGAAAGGGTTATTTAGTAGATATTTACCAGATACTTGGAAAGGGTCTTTTGTGTTGAAGAAGTACCAGAATGTAAGAAAAATGTGTTATTAAGACTTCTTTATATTTTTGAAATATTACCTGACATTTAATTCTCAAAAGCAACTTCTCACCAAACTAATTTAAAGTGCAGTCCTTTTGAGCATATTCTAATAATTCTGAGTTTGTGCTTTTTCACAATTCATGTTTAGGAGACTAAGAATGATAAACCAGCAACTTAGGGAACAAGAAAGCAGTGAGAAGACATCTGGACAGAGCTGCAACTATGAATGTAAAGTATTGATAATGCTGCTTGATAGGAGCATATTTGTTAAAGCTTTATGTCAATAGATATTACTTATTTATATATCTGTAGTTTCATATGTCTGTATGTATTGTGGCCTTTAGTAATAGCTGAGTTAAGTGAGTCTAATGCTGCAACTGCACTTCCATGGACTGTTGGGCCTTTTTAGACTCCACATAGTGGGATTTGGCTCTTCAGCTACCAAGCAGATTATTTTTCCTTATGTGCCTCTTAAAATGAAGATGACTGATTAAATAATTAAGAAGAAAGCTTGAGCTTTATCCTGCTGCTGCAGAAAAAAAACCCTTCTATCTGTAACCAAAATTCATATTACCAAGATTATTTTAAAACTTAGTTTGGTTTAGAAATTCAAACTACCACACAAAACACTTAAACTTTTTATGTTTTACTTTTGGTAGTGGTTTCTTTGCAGTCCTTGAATATGATGCTCCAGAGTCAATTGAAAGAATCGCAAAAAGGCCTTGATTCACTGCAGGCTAAAAATGAAGAACTACTGAAAATAATAGAAAGTCAGAAAGAAGAAAATAAGCATCTTGCAAAAGGTATTCATGATAAAGAAGAAGAATTGCTTGAAAACAAACAGCATTATGACATTCATTCCACCAAGCTCAAGATTGGTACGTGCTTTCTATTTGGTTATTCTTTGTTTAGCATTTTAAAAGTTAAAAGAAATAATTATGTAAGTTCTTGTTGGTATTTCAGAATTGGAAGAGGCATTAGGAAATGTGAAGAGCCTTCAGTTTAAACTGGAAGCTTCAGAGAAAGAAAATAAGATTTTGGGCATAACATTACGTCAGCGTGATGCAGAAGTTAAGAGACTGAGGGAATTAACCAGGTACTATGGACTAAGCTTTTTTTTGTTTCTTGACATAGTTTGGGGGTTTTTTTGTTTTTGTTTTTTTATTCCTTTTATGTTTGGGATTTTTTTTCATACTGTGGATTATTGTAATCTTAGTGTCTTGGTGGCAGGAGGTCACATAGGCTAAAACTTCTCTTTGCAGTTCATTTTGTTACAACGTCGCTATAATTTTGTTTTAAAACAGAGTTGTCGTATTCCATGACTTGAGTTCTGTGGTAAAATACTATCTGCCATAACTCTGTGAAGTCTTAACTCCTAATAACAGATCTGCCAGCAAGAACTATTGCTGTGAATTTATTTTATCTTGCTCTTTTATGCTGAAAATAGTGGCAAGCTGGGAGACATAAATACCTTTTTGCAGATGCGTAGTGGTTTGTATATGCAATTGCTTTGGATACGTTGTGCACAGGAGACAAAACTGTTGCCTGTCATGTTTATAGTTGGGAGTGATTGGAACAGCAGAATATTTTTAATAGACATTTCAAATTCTTCAGCAGAAGTTTAGGCACTTCTGTGACTGCTGTGCTGACCACCAGGTGGTGGTAGAACGATGTCACACTGCATGTATTTGTGTATATGCTAGAGACATAAACATCTAAACGTTCATCTCTTTTGGTGGACAAAGCAGTAAGTTAGAAGAATTATTTCTTTTGGTTTTTTTATTTAGATGCAGTGGGAAGAATAATTCAGAAAACCTTTCTTAGTGATTTTGATAACTGCTTCTATCAGCTTTGTAACAGTTTCTTGGCATCAATGTATTTCATCTTGTGCTGCTCAAAGCGGGTACACCAGGAATAATCTGGAGAACTTCATCGGGTTGTGCTATTTTTGTTACTTTTTAGCCACAGTGAGCTGAAGGAGAATTCAGAACACTTGGAATTGGTTCACATTTGTACTGCATTTTATGACAGTATGTAGAAAGTGCATTGCAACTTTGCCACAGCCTGATAAATCTAATGTTTTGTTTCTGTAGAAAAGTTTTTAACTGGTTTTTTTTGTGACTGATTTTGGATCTTTCTGGTTGATCTTCCCTTAACAGAACCTTGCAGGGCAGTATGGCCAAGCTTCTGTCTGACCTCACCGGGGACAATGTTAGACCCAAACCTGAAAAGGCTCTCTCAAAGTCTCTTTTGGAAGACCATGAAAAGCAGATGCAACCTGAGCCATTTCCTGGGAGTACTTCAGTAATGACTTACCTTAAAAAATTAGAAATGGATCATATTTTGATAGATACAGATCTTCAGTTCTCAAATATAATTGGAGACGTAGAAATGCAAAATCTGTCCTATGAAAAGTTTGCTGCTGAAGGAAGTAAAGTTAACAGTACATTCACAGAAGAAGGAGCATCAGTTCCCAGAGTACTGCCAGCTCCATTGAAGCAAGATGCAGAAGCAGGGAGTGATTCTGGGACTTTACTAGATGACCAAACCAAGTTGGATGAGACAATTTATATTCCACTGACTAGCAGTGCCTCTAAAAAACAGCAGCCAGTCTCTGGAAGAAGTGGTGTTCTACCCCAGAGCAGAGGGGCTTGTCAGAGGTTGGATTACCACTGTGAGCTCCCAAGCTCTGTGCAGCAGTATGGATGTGAGGATCCAGCTGTACTGGATAGATTAAGTGCTGGGTACGGTGTGAAAAAGGCTGTGGAAAACACGCTTGAAGTTACAGGGGATAAAGTGAAGCCAGAGGGAGACAAAGTGAGACCAAGAGGCATTCCAAGTGGGGCTGCAAAAGATTTCATGGATAAACCAGACCAGCCTCAACCTGGTACATACCCTCGTGCATCAATGCCATTTCCAACAGGGATTTCTCAGAGAACAGGCAGTAAAGCAGCTGATTTTAGTTGCATTTCATTTGATGATTTATCAGGGAGGTCTGACTGGAGCACGTCTTCTTTCTCAACATTTACTTCTCGAGATGAAGAGGACTTTAAAAATAGCTTAGCAGCCTTGGATGCCAACATAGCCAGGTTACAAAGAACTCTGCAAAATAATATTAGGAAGCAATGAGTATGAGAAAGCGAAATGGGCTGCAGCTATTTGGATAAATTAAGTTTTTCTGAAGTGTATGAAGTACGGTACTGATAAGTATATTTGTGTGTAACAACTTGTTCCTAGCTGTCTCAATTATGGATAGAATTTGTTCCTTATTAGGCTGTGGTGCTGTTCCCCTTGATGTGTACAGTTTGAAATAACTGGCTTTTTATATAAAACAGAAATGGCTTTTTAAATTATGACTTAGTTTTATATTCTTTACTTGCAAAATTAAATGTACTTGTTTACTTGTGGTTTTTTTCCTTCCCCAAAGAACTATTGTAAGGTGCTGTACCATGAGCAAGAGGTTCCACAGGTAGAGGCCAGGGAAGAGCTAGTTACAGAGTAGCTCTGCAGGAATGCTGGCAGTTACAGTTGCTAAGTCAGGATCATGGTATTCCAAAAATAAAGGCAGCCATCAATGTGGGATTTTTAGTGTATGATATAGCCTATGAAATATATGAAGCAATCCTTTTTCACTCACCACTGATAAAACTTTATATTCTCTTTGGAGCATTGTACTTGAAGGAAGAAGTTGATGAAGTGGAGAGTCCAGATGAGGGCAAGAAAAGAATCATCAAAGTTCTGTTGCTTTCTGTAGTTTTGTTATAGGGCATGCTTTTTACAAATGTTTGCCTTTTATCTAAAGCAAAAGGGAATGTAGAACCAGTGGATAAACACAGAACAGAAAGATGCTGAGGAACAGAAGCAGCAGAGCTGACACAAAGGAGACAAATGAGGCTTTAGCTGAAAGCTGGCAAACCAGTACAGTTAGGAAAGCACCAGAATAATACAGCATGAGGAAGGCATGGAAATTCTACAGTTGTTGAGGTGTCAAACATCTCTTGGACATAAGTGCAGAGAGTCTGGACTGAATCACCCAAATTGGCTCTCACAGGAATGGGAGTGGAGCAGGGAATGATTCCAGTCTGTGGTTCTCCCTGACAGGCTTTTCCAAATCTCAGTCTCAAGAGTGTGCATAATGTGAGTGTTTAAGTTACAGGCATGGGAAGGGGGTATTGCTACCATTCTGTGCCTCTTATACCCTCAGCAGTGCTTCGGAGCTGTTTTTCAGGCGAAATATCTTTGGAAAAGGAACAGCAGTATAAAGACCTGAGTTTAAGACTGCTTTTTCTGTGGAATTGCTGATTATTTTTTTCCTAGAAAACATTGTTGTCCCTTCTGGCACTCTTTTCTTGTATGTTTCCATGTAGGAGAAAAGTCCCTCATGGTTGTCTGCTTGAGCGGGCACATTTCGAAGTTAGGACGCTGTCCATGCATTGTGCTGGGGAGCAGCTCTGTGATTATTTTAGTTGCTGGTAACTGAGTCATACAAAGGTATGAAGAGAACACACACTACAGAAGATGCCAACTGGCACTCCTGCTTTGAAAAAGGAAAGTTAGACTAAATAGTGACTTCAGTCATTTAGAATGCTTTTAAGGCTTGGCCTGGATTTCTCAGTATTCTCCACACTCATCGTGCTCAGATTCAAAATAAGGTTGATGGTATGAAAGTGAACAGGTTTTAATTAAGTATTTACAAGCAGTTTCAGTGTAAAAACTAAGGAAGGTTTAAACTATTATTATGGTGTGGATTAAAGACAAGCTACAATAAACTATAATCTTTAGAACTCAGAAGAAAGCTGAAAAAAGATGGGAAGAATATTCACTAATAGACAACTCATTCAATTTTTTCCTTGCAGCCAAGACTTTCTCCATTTGGAGGAGGGTATTCCTCCTGGCCAAAGCTAATTGCAGTGTGTGTTAAGGCAGCTGTGGTGTCAGGATGCCCAAGCACATTGCTCTTGTGTTGAGAGCATTTACATTCACTTTTACCCCAGTGGAGGAAGATGTTTCACCATCTTATTTGTTTCCTGTTTGCCTTCACAAAGTCAGTTCTATGAAAGCAGGAGATGACTGCTGGAAAACACTCTTGGGCATAATGGCGTAGGAGCAGGTTTGAAATGTGTGTCCACTTCCAAGGAGGAGAAACTTAGAAGAAGAGACTGGAAGGAGGAGACTGTTTTTTAAAATGGTCCTTTGTTTTGTGCAAATATGTCAGTCAGAGCTATAGCAATTTAATGAAATGTAAAATTTCCCAAATATGGGCATTGTGAATGTGCACTGTTATGTGTTCAGTAATAGCTGCTGTGAAACATCTCTTCCGTCGTCTGGATTCACTTGAACACGAAAAAAATCTTCACAATGAGGGGGGTGAGGCACTGGAGGAGGTTTCACCCAAAAGCTATGGGTGCCTCATCCCTGAAAGTGTTTGAGGACAGGTTGGACAACAGGCTTTAGGCTTTGAATAACCTGCTGTAGGGGAAGGTGTCCCTGCCTAGGGCAGGGAGTTGGGTCTTTAACATCCCTTCCAACCCAAACCATTCTATGATTTTATGTAGCCTCATCTAGGTTTTTCTTGTAAACACAGAAGTTACAAGAGTTTCATTTTTACAAAACATACTCTGTGAAGTTGACATCTGCACCTTCCAGTGATGTGGAAAGAAAAGGAACTCTTAAAACATGTCATCAAGCTCTTTTCCCTTTATGAATCCTTTCCCTTGTGGGACATAGAAAAGCTTGGGCAATACTCCAGAATACCTGAATTTAACCCACATATCATTCCCTGCTCTGATTTCTTGAGCAATGAGTGCCTATAATCCAGTGTCCCATTCCAAGAACTGAGGAATGGTAATGGGTTGCTGTCTTACTACTGTGTCCAATTCCATCAAAAACTTTATAAGGAACAAAAGCTTCCTTATTTGCTGAAGTGAAGCCAGTATTGCATCTCTGTGTGTTAATAGTAGGTTACCTGGGACACCAGTTGAGGTCAAGTGGCAACATCATTCACTGGCCTCTGGAAGGGAGGTTTAGACCTCAATATTTCAAAAATATTTAACAAAAAAAACCCCAAATGAACCAGGGATTGCTGCTGTTACCTCAAGTACCTTTCTTAAGTCTCTGACTTAATGCAGGCATTCTTAACAAGGGTGGTTTTTTCCTTAGAAGGGAAAGAAACATTTCCTTTGTTAGATCAGAGAAACAGACTAAGGAAAAGAAAAAAAAAAAAGTCATAGGTTTAGCCACCTCAGTGGTCCCCAAATAATGTAGATGAATATTCAAGTTTGGTCAGCCAGAACAGGTCTGCACACCTGCCATAGCACCAGAACCCGCAAGAAGAGATGAAAATGTCAAGTCAGATTTGAGGTATTGAAGTGGGTATGACAGACAATTCAGCCCAAACACAGATTTAGCTCTAAACCATCCTAGGTAGATCAGACTACCCACATTAATGACATGTTTCCAGTTAAGGTCAGGCAGCCCATCTCAAGTGGTTCTTCAAGATTAATGCAAATAGCGTTAGAGATAGTATCTGTCTTCCCCAAAATTCAGGGAATTGCTTCCGTAATTTCCTTGCACAACAAAGTCCTAGAGTCTGTTCTCCTTCAGCCAGCTGCAGGGATATTCAGAAGCCTTCAGTTACATGAGTCCGGGCTTTTGCCTGCAGAGTCTTAGGTACAGAGGAGTCCAACAAGTAGGAGATGAAGTCTTACTGCTGAGCTCACTTTAACCTCTGCTTTAAGGTGAAATCGAGAGTCACTGTCACTTTCATGTTCTTGCAATTTGAGCTGTAACCAGACAGAAGCCTGAAGAGAACAGCTTTCCCCCAGCCTTTGATTCGTATTGCAGGTGATCAGGTCTCTCGTCAGCATAAGCATCGGGTGAGTTTGTTTTTTATTTAAGGTTGTACATTTGTGCATGTATGGTATATATACACACAGTGCATAAGCTGAGAAATCTTTTTGGTAGAGAAGAAAATAGTTTCTTTAGTCTTCAGATTTCTCTTAATCTGTGAAAATGGTTTGTGTGTTCATTAACAGTCTTGGGAAGTGTGTTCACTATAGCTTTTTGCCTTTTACTGCGGTGAGGTAAGGGAAAGGTGCCTCTCTGTAAGCAGTCCCCACTGCTTTCCCTCCCAAGGCTTGGTGGAAACGCCACAGTTACATGGGGATCTTTTTCAGGGATGAAATCGTACGTGAGCAAGATGTGTCAGCCATGAAATCCAGATTTACACAGATCCTGTGGTCGTACCTAAATGCATCATCGGTGAATGATTTCACTATTTGAAGACCAAACACCAAGCTGAACTGAAAGCCCAATGCTTTCACAGACATCTTCTGTTTATCAAGGCACAGAATGGAGAGAATATTATCCAAAGGTTCTCCAGTTGTACTCCTGGCCTCATGCAAGACTTGAGTCACAGTGCACAGTCATGCAACAGCTCCCAGTCATGAAGTGACACCAGTAGTATTGCAAGTTCAGAGGCAGTGGCACATGCTGAAAATCTCCTTTTTGCATGCATGGGAATATCCATTACTGAAGTTTTTACACTGCGTTCCAAAGACAGTGTAAAATTGATGCTTCACTGACTGCAAAAAGAGCGGATTGAACTGCTCAAAGTGTCGTGGCCATCTGTACTACAGTTAACATTATGTGGTTTATAGGCTCTTTAGACATTTGAATGTCTAAAGACCACTTAGAAGTATTATTTCTTTTAAGACTCCTGGTTTTGTCCAAGCCCATGATGAATTCTGGCTCTTTTTCTGCTGCAATCATAAAGCCAAAACATATATTTTCTTACTGCCTCCTCCCAGATTCTATGCTGTATTTAGAAGCTAGCAGTGATGGTTTTGGACTTGCAATTATGATATTAAGCTAAGTGTAAAATATTTTTCTTGGCATAATCTAGAATATAAATAGCTTTAACATCAGTTTCTGGTTCTCTTTATTCCCTGGGGAATGCCAGTTCTCTTCCATAGTTAGTCTCAGTACTAAGATCATCCCAACATCACTCTTGCCCCAGCACCCCCTTTCCAAGAAACACAAGCAAACCAGGGCCAAGTACTCTGCTCTACTCCCCAAGACTTCAGACAGACAACACTGGGAAGATGTTCCCCTGTATTCCCTGAACCTTCATCCCCCTTCCCTCCTAATTGCAGAGATGCAGCAGTTCACCATGACACTGAGCTCTCTCCAGCACAAGTGTTGTCTCCAACCAAAGTTTCATTTCCATTCAAAGAATTTTCAGTGTGGCATTTTTATGTCTCACACAGGCCCCTGGGCAAGAACATGACATTCAAGGACTACTGATTTTCACCTTCCCTCTGTAACACCAAACACAGGGGAATGTTGACACCTTGTCCATCTTTTCAACCATGACCCTCTGTGTGAGAGAGCAGTGGAGCCTCCCTGTAAGCAGTGAAACAAGAGTTTAAGTGACTACTTTAATAGCAGTCATTGACTGAGGAACAGCAGGCTCAGATCAAACTTTGATGTGAGTTTTTTCAAAAGAAGTCACTATTTTTATTTTCAAAATACTGTCCATCATCAATCCAATTTGCTCAGGATAACATATACTGAGCAAATATAGGCATCTGCCTGTTCAAGGTTCCCAGTTCTTCCCAGAAGCATTTCTGAAGAGGGTCCTGCAATCACTGCTGTGCCTTTAGGAAGCCTCTGGGAGTCACTAACACCAGTCATCCCTCTGCAGGTGGCAATCATACCTGCAATCACAATGTCATCTGAGATAACGGCGAGCAGTGTGTGTACAGACCGAGGAGTCACAACCCTGCCCGTTCATTCCCTGGGTTTGGTGAACACACATCAAACACTCCCTCACATGCCATTACTGTCTTTACTCCACTTTTGCCATCATAATCCAGCCCTAATCCTTACAAAAGGGTTAAGAGCATCCCCTGGGAAATCCCTGCTCCGAGAGCCAGGCTCAGAGTGCAGTCACTGCAGCAGAGCTCTCTCCCAGCAGCTGGCTCTGGAAACAAGAGCAGGAATCATCCCCACGAACGCACCGGGCAGACTCAGACGCCGCTCGTGCCTGCAGACTGGCTCGGTCTGTGTACGGCAGAGCCGCTCTTGTTGGTGCTGCTTAGGAAATATTCTAGGGAGTGTGTAATTGTTTATGCTCAGATTCTTTTATCAACGCTTAATTAACTGCAGTTACAACACATGTTCACCATTAATGGTTTAAATTACTGAGATGTTTGCTAAATCTATTCTGATGGCCTTCTTGGAAACTTCCACCAAAGGTTCCAAAAGTGACAGGACGTAGTCCTGTGCCTGCAGGACTTAGCCCCTTCTTGCTTAAAGGTCTTCAGGCATGGTCTTGGGTGACATCTACATTTCCTGCCCATGACAGTATAGAAGGGGCCATTTCTAAAAGTTAACTGAAGCTGATTTTCTTCCTTTGTAAACAGCTCTGGGCATTTCTAAACCACTGTTTTACTCGGCTACAACAAAAGCTGTTGTCATCCAGCCGTGCTGCAGAAAGTGGTTGCTTTGGATTTGGCCACATCTCCCAAATACACTGTTTCATCAGTCATTTCATCCCACAGAAGCCACAATTAGAAACATTTTGCTCCTAAATTCCAGAAACAACTTCTAAAAGTCTAGAAATTTTCCCCCAGTTGGATCCTTCAGCTGGATGCCCTCTGCTGAAGTAACTGAGCAGCAGCTTCTTCACCTTTCAAGCAGGAACTCACAAAACGTACCCAAAGTCTGGTTTGCCTTTCACTGAGACCTGAGAGGACTGCAAATGAAAGTCATTTTATGGTGCCTGGGTTTTGTTGAAAAATAATTCAGGGCTCCAAAAATTAGCAGAAGAACCTTTCTCCTTTTGAAGTTTACTTTACAGGCTTGCGACAAGATTCATTACTTGAGTCACAAGGCTTGTAATTGATCATTCTCAGCCTGTGCTCAGACAGCCTGGCGGTGTAGTACGCCAAGTCACCAGGGATTTGATGTTTGTGGGTTTGCAGGATTTTAAAGAAGTTATTCTGGCAGTTTAAGGGGACATTAACTAGTCTTGTTATTCCCATCTACCTCTTGTGAGTATTGACAATTGAATCAAGGTTCCAATTAATGTGTTCCTTCTGTGCATGATTACACTCAATAACATTGACAGACTGTGTTTTTTTCTCTGGAGCAGTTTTGCATTTCTTGGGCTAATCTTTGTGGCTTTATGCTTATATATTAAAGCCTCTCCCTTTCCTTCCTGCCATACTTCTCCCCTTGCAAATACCATGTTGTATATGGGTCTGTTCCCATCTTCCTTCCAATGCAACCCCTTACCAGGATAAGACTTTTCCTCGGTTTTCCACTGGAGAAAACAAACTCTTACCATAACGGAATCTGAATGTCTGTGGGTAGTTCATTATAAATCATAGCTCTAACTTCCAGGGACAGTCCGAGCCAAGTTCCCCAAAGAATGCTTGTAAAATCTGTGTACTTGTAATCAGTGTAAGTATCTCAGCTCTGAGACTGTGAAGGAGCTCTGCATCTCAGTTTTAGGATCAGGACTGTATTTGTTAGATTATTCAGTCCTATCACTATTTAGCAGAGAAGCTAATAGCTGACAGGATGTGTTAGCTAAGCTTGCAATCATTCTGGTCTTCCTACCCCATCCATAATTGACAATAAATTGCAATATTCTCATAAAAATTGCAATATTCTTCAGTCTCAATGGGTTCCCATTTTCCCATTTTCTAACTGGGCTGAGCAAGGAATTGCTGGTAAACTTCTTGCTAAACAGCAGTTTTCAGCAGGATTTTCCACAAGCACTTTTCCCATATGTGACCGTATTTTTTGTCTGGCAGTGGGATTCTCTCAGCGATCTCTTACCCGAGCCTTAGATGTACCAAACACATTTGGAGGAAATCATGCTTTTGTCCTATTTCTTTTCCTTTCAATTAATTTCTCAGTTTCAGTGAAAGCTTAAAAGATACCCTAGATATCTGTAGAAGGTGGAAGTGGTGACTGTGACAGTTCTGATCTCTCAGGAAAGAATTCCATGGAGATTCAGCCGGAGCTATCCTGGGAAAGGCCTTTCTCCTGCACCACTGAGCTCTAATGCTGGACCTGCTGCCAGCATCATTACGTTGGATGTGCAGTTCTCCTGAAGATCTCAGAGCACAGTGAAGTCTGTAAGTTTTATGAGACTTACATACAACGAGAACTTGCTTTGTTATATGACTTTTTGTGCTTTGTAGCTCTCCTGGTTAATTCTGATCATCTGGAGTCATTTAAGCACGAATGAGTGCTCTAAAGGTGCAAGGAAAATAGTGCTGCCTATCTGATTAGACAGACACATCTAGGAATGGCATGGCTTCCCTCATTTGTCAAGGAAAGGGCTTGGACCCAACCTATTACAGTGACAGTGAATGGCAGTGAAAGTCAGACTGAGACTAAAACAGATGTGAGAGTGAGAGGAAGAGAGGGAGAGGGAGAGGGAGAGGAAGGAGAGGGAGGGAGAGAATCAGATGAAATAGGGAGAAAATCTCTTTTGTAGACAAAGGAGGAAAAAACCTTCTGCACAATTGACAGCAGCAGACACCAGGCTGGTGACATGGTCCGTCTTTCCACTTCCAGGATGGCTGAGTCACTGGAACACCTGAAGGCCACCTTCACAGTTAGGTGTCCTCACAACTTATATTCTATCACTTTTGGGCTTCTCCTTTCCACTTTTATTTCCAAAAATCCGTTGCTAGAATGCCTTTGTTTTCAGTTTAAGCATGCCTGGACCTACAAAGGATTCCAGTTAGCTCTAGCAGGCACAAGGTATGTTGTTTCTTTGGAAACATCAACTCTAATTAAAACAGTAGTGCAGCTATAATGCCCTTGGGTGTCCCCAGGCCAAGGCATATTTGGGATAATGGGAGATGGGATAATTTCTCATCAAACTGTAAAGGTCATTTTGGGGACTAGTGGCATCACCTCCAGTTTGCTCAGCTGTAAATAAATTTCCTTGAAGTTTCAGTTGATATTCCATAGTTCAGTACTGGCAGTTGAGCACTTGACATCCTTTGATACAATATATAATTTCACAATCCTCCTGTCCCTCCCTCATTACCTTCTCTCTAGACTGCACACATGCATGGCCACGTTAAAAGCAGATGATGTTACCTGCAGTAAAATGCTAACATTTGTTATTCAGCTGTATTGAAGCCAAAGGAGTTCTGGACAAAGCTGATACCTCAGACAAAGATTATATGTATAGAGGAAAGGGGCTTTCCAACAGCCATTGTACAGCCAAAGGCCTCAGGTAGAGGTGTGTTAACAACAGCCAATCTTAGGCTGTTTTCAAACTATAATGAAAGCATATAATTTTTTTTGCTAAGCATTTGGTTTTAGATCTCTTTGATTAATTGTTTTCAACCTATCATTACATTTGCCTTAATGAGATTACCTTATTAAAAGCTATAGTTCCATGAATAACCAGTTCATTCATGTGCTCGGTTCTTTAGAAATAAAGCAAATTATTTGAAATGTTCTCAGAGAAAAAAAGTCTTTCGCACTAGAAAACTGTTAGAGCTTTAATTACAAGTTTTATTGCAAATCATTTAGCACTTGAATGCCTCTACTGATGAATAGGAGTCTGATCAGAGTCTCAGACACTAGCTCATTCTGTTAATTAATTATGGCCATTTTTCTGTGCAGTCAACATAATTATTTCTATTGTTATGAGGCTAAAAGACTGCAAACTAGATTCTGTTTTAGAAGATGAGGGATATGTATAGAGAAAAAATCCTGGAAGTCTAGTACAAATAGGCAAAGAATATGTGTAATTAATTATTATTAGAACCTCTATTTAAAACCAGGAAGGTTGAGATATAGAAAGCTGCCCAAATCAGATTACATTGTAAGACTGTGGTAAAGAAATTAAAATGTTTCTTGAGCTCCATAGCTGTGGTGAAAACATTTCCCTTTGATGTGACTGGGCTGCCTCTAATTTCCCATCTCCAGCTCACATGAGAGACACGTTTCTGTTCCTAATGAACCCGTGCTCCGGGATAAAAGCAATATGTGCAACATACAAACATGTCAAACAGCTCCAGTTGAAAATTAAACTCTGGCAGGAAAACATAAAGGCTGAGGGGGTTTTCTGCAGTTTATTTTGGGGGTGGATTTTGGAGTCCTTTTTTGGTTTTTTGTAACCCCAGCCTTTTGGATGTTTAGGAAGTAGTGAATGCAGTGTTTCAACTGAAGTGAGCATGGTTTCCAACTTGCATGCATGCAGAGAAAGACAGCTGGCAGGAAGCCTCTCCATTAAGAGGTAAAGTTGCAACTGATTTTTTTTTTAATGTATATGAAAGCAGTGGGAATTGGAATGTCTGGAGACCAACACTTTCTAGTCACATGTGGAAACATCTGTTCCTCTTCTATGCTTCTCACCCCTATCTGGAAAGAGTAGCTGGTCAGCAAGGTTGTTCTTTCTACTGAAACACTCATCGTTTCTGAGGTGGCCCATGAAGGTGCTAAATCAGCATTTCTGGGGAGATAAGTCTGGGCAATAATCTGATTTAAGAATAACCAAGATGTACCAGAGATACTTCTAGACCTTAAAAAACCTACACCTCACTCATAAAATTATCAAGGTATCTTTTGAGAGACACTTTCTGTGTAGAAGGAGCTTAATGAGCGTGGGAGGAACGCTGAATCTCATCTCTTGCAGCGAGCATACTGATAAACAGCCAGATATTACCATAATTCATCTGGATCTCACACTTTACAATTATCTTTTTCAGGGCTTGGTTTGCTTCATCTTTAAGGTAGGCATTTTGCAACACTCCAGTAAATACATCCATTCTGATGAAATGACACCAAAGACCTGGGGATGTAAGCAAGCTGTGGTGAGTACATGTTTGAAAATTCGGGAAAAGCTTGAAAAGTTCATTGGAAGCATCTGCTGGTTACGATATTTCTGTTCTGCTCTGCTCCACTCCTTTATTCTGCAGTTCACCAAAAATGTATTTAGCCTTTTGAGCTGTCACAGCCATTGATCTTCAAATATTTCAAACTCACTCAAAGGAACTGTTTTTGAAAATAATCAGAGTTGACATCTGCATTGCAATGGCTTCTTAGTCTGTTTTGGAGATCAGAGAGGCAAACTAGGCACCTTTTTCCTGATTAAGGGTTGGAAAGATCTTAGTCCTCTGCTTAATGACTAAGTATTGCCTTCATGCTAAATGCAGTGGCACACATATACCTACGTATAGTTATCCATGTACACATATAGAGGCAAAAAAATCCTACAGCCACAACATAATTTTTTAAAAGACTCTAATATTTTGTTAACCCTTGTGGTGGAATAACAGAGCATTAGCCACAGTTTTCTGTAGCTAAAGCACTTCCAGAAACAAAATCCACAAAGTGCACACTTTGAGCAGAGTCAAGTCCTGGCAGGGATCTACACTGGATGCCTTAATGAATGCCAGGTACAAGAGACGTACCCACAGCTGCCGTCCTTCCCCAGCTAACAGCTTGTGCTGGAGCAGCATCAAAGCTGGCTGCAGGCGTAGCAAATGTATGCACCTGCACTGAGTAATTACTTAGCCTAATGCCAGTATGGATTAGCTTCAGTGCTCTTGTGAAAAAAGTATGGATTAACTCACAGCATTCAGCTTATTACAGCTGTCTTACTGCACATCCAGTTTTATGAGCACTTATAAAGCAATATCCATCTACATTCTCTTTTTATTTCTGATGATGGAGTCCTTCAGCTGTGACATTGGAGTGTACTTCAAAGCTACCCCTTTGTCTGCTTTTCTCCCTCTTTTTTTTTTTTTTCCATTTCAAACTCAGCATTAATTTGTAGGTTACTGTTCATGTCCTGCCACCACACGTACACCTAATGTCTATTTCCAACTTTTATATATAATTTACTTTTAAATGTTTTTGTACTAATTCCTTCCTCATCATCTGGAACCAGTGGGAAGACTGAATATCCATACAAGACAGTTTAGAGGTCGCTTCTAAAAATAAAAATGGCTTTGAGAACCAGTGCTGTCTGCAGTGGATACCCATCTAATGAGAGCTGCATTTAGACACTCATGAATTTTGATCAGTATTGTCCTCTTCTGGAATAAATCTGGAAACATAGAAATTAACAGCTGGTACTTCTGTAGCCATTCTCTTGAGCTGTCCCCAAAACCACGTAAAAGTATTCTTATTGTGAACTTGCAATTTCTTTTCTGTGAAAATGTAATAAAGATAAAAATAAATTTCACCTCTAATGCCCCGTCTGTCCTGTGTATGCCTGTTTTGTCTAGACAGTGAGCAATGAGAACCAGACACCATCTGAAATGTTAATTTACTTTATTAAGGAAATGGGACTTATATGATCCTGCTATCTGTCCGTGTCCCTTTAATAGCTTTTGAACTCATTGCCTGATTTGGAGCTAATGTGACAGAATCGGGGGAACAACAAGATAATTGACCTACTACAAGTTTCAAGAAAATTAGTTGTATAGAAGAGAGCGAGCTGTAAATGACCTGAAAGCCTACTGCAAGAATGCTTGTGTAGTCTGAGATTATTCATACAGTAAAGATCTCTTACAAATTTCCCCTCTGCAGGGGAAAAAAACCAAAACCCAAACACCTAGAATCTGAAATTGTCATTGATAAAGAAATACAAATAAGCAGCAACCCAAGCTCGAGTTAGCCTGGTGCCCAGGGAATTAGCCTGCTTATCTGTCAAAAAGCAGCACCACATCTTGTGATGCACAAGAGGAACTGTCACTGGAGTGAGACAGGGATCAGATTGTCCTGGTGCTGGGCTGGAGATCAGCCACAGGGGCTGGGGCTGGCAGCCTGTGGAGCTGACACTGCTTGGAACAGACAGTGAGCTGCATCAATGCTGTGTGAAAACAGAGCGTTTACTATAAGTGTACTTGTTTGGATTTGACTGCCAAAAAGTTAGGAACGACAAGGGCATAAAGCAGCCCATGACAAAAGTAGTCCTTTTGATCAGAGATGACTCAAATACCCAATGTTTCACTGCAGGGCTGCAGAGAAAAGAGATGCCAGCTTTGATGTCTGCAGAGTCTCTGCTGCAAGGAAGACAATCTATTTTTAAATTGTTCTTTTCCTAGCACAGGTGAAAGGAAGAGCATAACCGGTATTAAGAAATTGCCCCTGGAACTGTAATTTGTAGTGACACTGTGCTAGAAGAGCTGTGTTGTGAGTGAGTACAAGCAGATATAGTGTATTTTACACTGAGCATGTGGGATAAGACCAGGAAGAAGAACAGATCGGAGGGGAAAAAAGGAGTTGCATTTCTTTTCAGTACTATGTGTGTCTCTGGGCTGGTACTCATTTTTGTGCTCAGCCATTTTAAGCCCAAAAGTTCAGGGACACTCTGAGGTTATCTTGAGCTTAGCTCAAGGGTGAACATGAGAGAGAGTCAGCTGCTTTCCATCTATTTTCCTTCTCCCTGAGAAGCCCTGTTCCTCTCTAGCAGAGAAGGGAGCCCTTCCTTTGGAAATGGAGAAGGTCTAACTCTAGGAATGAAAATCTGGCTGTGTATATGCTGATGGTGGTGTGCCAGCCTCACTGGTAGTAGTTGCTGCTTTGGAAGTGGTCTAGAGAGAGAATGATTTTATTTAGAGTATTAATTAATTTCTCTCCATAATGGAAACTGCTCACTTGAATGCTGCCCTACATCCTCTTCTCCAAAGCACGCTGTGGATGTAACACCCCACATGGAGCAGAGTACCTCATCAGGTGTTTTATTCCATCAGGCACGAGAGGGCACTGTTAAATGTGGTCTCCTCTCCTCTACATGAGAGGCCGCCTGAAGGAATATGAGAGAGTTTATCGTATCTCCATGCCTGGGAGCTATGGCAAACAATTAAACTTTTTAAAGTTATACTTTAGACCTGTCTCCTCTGGTGCTGCAAGATGCTGACAGCAGGAGGATGTATTCATTGTGTAAGTAAAACTAATAGAGGACACAACCGCCGTAATTCACTCATTGCTTCGCAATCACAGAACAGGAACAAGAACCTGTGTCATTTAGTTCTTACCCTGCACCCACCACCTTCTGGGCATCCCTTAGCCTTCCTTGGTGAGGAGATGAAGGAGGGCATAGGGTATTTTTCTAAGAAACAAAATTTAACCTTGCAGAAATTATTCCTCTGTTTGTTGGTTTGTTTTTTTTTTTTTTCTTAGCAGCAGTATCAGCCAGGCAGTAGCCAACATTGATTTAAAATATATTTTCTCAGTACAGGGCTAGATTATGGAACTCCCTGCCACAGGGCACGTTGGAGTCAGAGAACTAACACGGCTAGAAAGAATTTGAATGTGTTCCTGGACAACAGCAAACGCTGAGTCTTCAAAAGTAACAGGCTTTAGGGTAGTGCTCCAGGCACAAGCTTTAACGGGAGAATACTTTAGGAAATAGGGCTCAGCTATGTTGCACTATGAAGAAAGAGCTGGGCAGCCAGACTGACAGAATAACTTGGCAGTGGTGAGGTGATGGCTGTAAGGCTAACAAACACTGATTTGGCACTCCCAGGCTTCTAAGGAATCACAGATTTGTTTCCTACTTGGTAAAATTTCCCTTGTGTGACAAAGCTCCTTGTCATGCAAAGATCAAATGAATTCTATATTTCAAGCAAAGAGAAGCCACCAAAGAGAAGGACCAAAATGTTCTCTATTGCTTTGACATCTTATTATTACTATTCCTCATTTTAAGCACCTGAAATGCTGTTTATATCATGGCCCATGTGCCAAAGTTCTTAAATAGTTGCTCAGTTGTCCTGTGAGCAAATGGAGGCCTTCACACTTTGTTCTCTAAGTGCTTTCTCCTCCCTTGTTCCCAGCAGGTTAAGATGTGTATGAATAAAATACACAAATGTGTAACATAAAAATGCTTTGGAGAAGGTTGTGTTTAGCAAAACAAATGGCCTGACTTGGCAGTTGGTTATTTGTACTGCAGGAGGCCTGTGGAGCCCCACTGGGCGAGGTATTTTCACAGGTCTATAAAAGAAAATACTTTGCTTTGGGGAACACCTTCTGCCCCCCTTGTATCACAGCCTAGAAGTGGAGTTGGACTGTGAATTGCCTCTTTTATCTGGAGTCAACGAGCTCAGCTAAGTGGCCAGATCTAACTTTCTCTGCTGTCCCCAAACCTTCCTGTAGTTATTTCCTTACTTGATTTCTCCAAAAACTACATTGACACAAACAAGATTAATTCCTGGCTTCTGCTGGTTGTTGGTAGAGCTGAGAATTGCATTTACTGCCTTTAGGAGTGCTATGAGGTGCTATCCTCATGCTTTGTGTGGATGATGCAGTTTACAGTGTTTGAACAGGTGAATGCCACTCACTGAGCGAGGAAAGGTACGGTTAAGAAGGCAGATCTTAGCTTAAAGTAAATGAAGCTTCACCCTTCCAGCTAAAGGAAAACTGGAAATGTTTTAAAGATTTTTTAAAGAAAAACTTGATCCTGCAACAGGAAGCTGGAGTTCAAATTAGAATATCAGTGGGAATTTCGCAGGAGGAGGAGTCTCCCTATGAACTGTAAGTTTCTCACCTGCTCTCTGGGTTGGAGAACTCAGTGTGTCTATGGCAAGTGTTTGCTCTACACGCTTTCAAATGCCATGGTGGGAGAAGTGGATTTGAAGCATATGAAACGTTCTTGGTCTTCTGTAATTCTTGGTATGTTGACAGAGCAGTTAATGAAAGGCTGTTTCAGCTGACCAGTTGGAATACAGATAGAGAATGTGCATGTGGTGAGGAGATCTGCATTCAATTACCCTCCTACCACAGACTGGCTGCAGACAAGACAATTATTCTGTGCCTCAGTTCCCTAATTCTAAAACAATGAGCTTCCTTTGTCTGACTTGTCTACGTAGAGGAGATGCTCCTTGGGGCACCGATTGTCTCTTAAAATGTTTTTTGTTTTACTAGTTAATACAAAGCAGCTCTGAGTATCTGAGTGCTACTGAAATTCTCCTGCTCCTAATCAGAAGAAGTGGTTAATTAATCATTTGCTATCTCTGGGTTTCATTTTTGTTGTCTGTATCTAATCTTGGAAAAAATGCTTTTTTTCTTGAATAACAGTGTTACACTGTATTTTTGGAAAACTGTCTCACGTGATGTCTTTATCTCCCTTTTATCCCACTCCACCACAACTGAAGAATGTCAGCAATGGTAGTCCAAACTGCCATACTAAGCCACGCAGACAAATTTTTCTTAGACCAAAAAATTTTGTTCTAAACAAACACATACGACTACCACTGCAGAGCTGCTTCATTGCCAGTTATCCCCCTGTGCATAAAGTTAAATTGAAGCTTTCAGAGAAGATTTGAGATGCCAGAATGTCACTAGCCTAGGTGAATTTTAATGAAGTCTCTTGTGCATGTGTGTTATTCACATTAAAAATATCATTTTGGCACAGAAGCCGCTTGGGCTGACTTAAAAATGTTTGACCAGATAACAAGGAGACGTAACAGTCACTGGAAGCATTTCCAACTTGGGATATTTAATTAGACCTTATGACTGAAAATTCTTATGATCATCAGAAGATCAACATTCCAACATATTCCTGGTTATATTTATTAAATATTTCCTTTTTTGGTCCTAAGTGTGAATGTTTGGAAAATGTTAATACAACCCACTTGACTTCACTGGCACATTTTACAAAAGGAGGAGGAAAAAATGTGGAAGCCACTGAAAACTAAAGGGTTCTTGCTTTGGAATAAAACAAAGTTCAAGCCAGTGCTACAGACTGGCTGGAACTCTTCCACACTTTTAAAAGGAAAAGACCCCATTGAAGGCTCTTTTCACAAAACTCCTTTGCTTCCTTTGAATAAAAGAGGAACCAAGCACACTTAGCAGTGTGTAAAACACATTTCTTTAAGAGAAGCCAGCTTTATCTTCAAGTCCCAGCTAGTTAATCTGCTCAAACTCATTTTTAACTTAAAGTCTGAGAAATCTGACACCACCGCAGGGACTTAAAGCTTTTAGTCTAGATGGAATTTGCTGACAATACTTTCAGCTAGGGCACCAATAAAGATAGATTGGTTTCTCTCATTAAGTTTGGTAAAAATGAATGTTTTCCTCTTTCGGGGAAAAAGAAGGAAGGGGACAAGTATTCATTTTCTCTCTCCCTAGATCTGTAAGCAGTACTATAGCTACATCTGTATGGTACCTTCAGATACGTGTGCCATGGCTGAATGATGTGCAAATACAGTTGTTTTGGAAGTGCCTGGGAAATCCTGCATTCCCCTCCTGGAGGGGAGCATTCCCCTCAATAAGTTGCATATTTTCATTTGCTCTGCAATAGACATCTGGCTTTAAATCCAGAAGCCTGAGTATATCTACAGTGTAACTGAGGTTGGCTTCCAAAAGATAGATAGTGAACTACTCGTGTGAAACTCCTGCTGCGGGAGGTTGCAAATCCCAAATGTGCACTGGAGCATGGTCAGGTATGTGCTGCATTCACAGGTAACCATAACATGTTCTTGCATTTCTACTGCTTGTGTCTCGGTTGATAACTGAACAGAATTTCCTGGCAAAAGCTTTTAATTACAAATGCTACATTACCCTCCCACAACTGTTGAAGTTACCTAATCCGAGCTTTGTCAAATAACAATTTTATCGCCATGAGTTAGGTAAACTTCAAACATATCTCCCAATTTATCATGTTTACTTCTTGTGGGTAACAAATCTGTGTTATATAACACTGGCCAGACATTGTTTCTATCGCTCTGTTCTTCGCTTTCATTCCCCAGGGTTGGGAATTTGCATTTTTAGCTTTGCATTAAAAAGAAAAAAAAAAGAGAACAACAAAAGGAGAATACCATGCATCTCTGTAATTATGCTGCAGCCATGTAGCCATGCCCAGTGCTTCTTTCTTTAGGCTAGAAACTGAGATTATAGACTGAAGGTTGTAATAAAAGTAAATTATACTCTAGCTGGCTTGGCTGGTCTCTGTATGCATAGGAATGGACACAAACTCCAGATGTAATGGAAGCTCTCCACTGTAGATTATTGAGCAGAACAGAACTGTGCTTTGGTAGAAACAGTAATAGGCATATTTGCTGATTTTTTCCAGCCTCTGATTCATCTCAAACTCCCCCTGTAAATTTGAACTTAGCTCTGCTGAAGTGAGACCTTTAGGACAAAAAGCTGTGTCTTCCCTGTGAGCAGGCACTGTTCCTATTTCATGAAAAAGGACAAAGCTGACTGCACAGTGCAGAGTGGGAAGATTTTCCTTCTGTTGATTGTCTTTACAGTGAACCACAAGAAGGTTTAGGTTGGATATTAGGGAAAGGTTCTTCACCCAGAGGGTGGTTGGGCACTGGAACAGTGGTCACAGCACCAAGCCTGAAAGAGTTCAAGAAGCATTTGGACAATGCTCTCAGGCACATGGTGTGACTCTTGGGGTATCCTGTGCAGGGCCAGAAGCTGAACTTTGATGTCTTGTATATCCCTTCCAATTCAGGATGTTCTGTGATTCTATGGTTCTATGATCCATCTGCAGGGTCAACCTAGCTTCATTTGGTATTTGTTTCTCTGTGTCTGTTTGCGTAACACAGAGCAACCACTCCCTTTATCCATCACTCGATTTACATCTGCTGATGGATTTCATTCAGCAGCAGTCAGAAGCTGTTACTGGTTTCAATGCTGTAATGTATGAAAGTGGAAATTCTCCGCCACCACCTGTGGCTTTAGAAAAATGAAGATGCAGAATATTTGTAGTTCAACCAAATATTTGGTCTGCTAGTCTGAACAGTCTGTTCATTTGAAACACAAGTGGTGCATTTTAGCTGCTATTAAGATCAATAAAATGGCTAGATTTTCCTTGTTTATTCTGCTAGCTTATGTTATTCCAGCCTCCAAATACAAGATAATAAAACAGCTGCTGAGTTTCCAAATCTGAAATTTCCCCAGCAGCCAAATGCTTACAGCCCTGCTGCCTTTTTCCATCATAGAAGTGTAATGGCTCAGATACCTGTACAAGTCACCAGATAGGCACAAACCACCTGTGTGGTCTTTTGCTGGCACATCTAATTCATTTTTCTTGCTCCTGAGCTGAGTAAACAAATGCTGGCCTAAATGTTGTATGTCGATGTTAGTACTACATAGTGTCTGACCTCTTGGCTTCCTCCCTCCTAACATCCTCAATCTCTATTTGCAGCATGAAACTCACAGGCTTTTAATACTTTCTATGTTCACAATCAGCAAAGACATAAGCAGGATAAGGATGATAATTTAGTCAGCCTGCAGATTTGGGAAGATATTATAGTGGCTCCCTTTTTAGAAGATTATCTTCTAATCTCAAGAGGCTAGAAACTGCATTGCTTTTAAAATGAGTGCTCACATTCTGAAAAAAAAACCCAAACAACTTCTTGTGTCAGAACGAAAAGAAAGAATGGGCTCTGGGAAATGGACAAATGTGTTCCTTCCCAATAAAGTTAATTCCTAAGTATCTGATTCTAGCAGTTTCCCCGCTTAATTAGGCATCGTATCAGGAACAAGCCCTAAACTCAAGCAATTTCTGGAGCAGAAGTTTAAGTGAGAAGGCAGCACATATCAAAATACAATTGTGTTTAGGTACCTCCTGAACTTTATCCTGAAAGGAGCCTGAAGGATTTTACAGAAAGATTTCCAAGTGAAAGAATGAATGGGGAAGAAAGCACAAGGCAAAAGGAGAGGTTATCTTTACTCCCTTTGTGTGGTGCTGCTCCTTGTAGTCCTAATCACCTGATAATCATCTGAACCCCGTAGTTCAGCTTCAGTAACTCATTTTTCCTAACACTTCAGCTGGGTAACTTCATCCTTCACTCGTTTCCTGTGCCCTGCCCTACAGAAGCTATATAAGCTCTCGGAGGGTTTTCCTGGTTACAGTCCGTGGCTTGTAAGCTACAAAAATCTAAATGTAGGTCAAGATGAGTTGAAATCTTTAAACACAGCCAGCCGCTGTTTCCTAAACACGTCCCTGGAGCAGCTGCATGGAGGATGTTTACAATTAAAAAACAACCCTCAAGCAGCCAGTTAAGAATGCACAGGATTACTGTAGCCAGCAGCATTCATTAAATGTCATATCTGAACTTTCATTATCTTGAGCTTGATCAGATTTAAGATCAGCATCTAAAGAAGTGGAACTATTGACTTCCAGCATCCTAGAGGGCTCTTAGGACAAAGGCCCAACTAGAAGATAAATGGTCCCAAAGGACTCTGGGGATGAGTTGTGACTGGACATGAAGTGTTATGTCATGCTGGTTTCTACAAGGGAAACCCTTGTAGAAACCCTTTCTTTTCCTTCTTGATCTGACTTGTGCAATAAAAAAACCCCAACAAAATAAACCTGACAAAAACCCCAAAAAACCAACAAAACAAAACGGGAAAAAAGATGAGTTCTGCTGAAAATGAGTCAATCCCTTGAAACCCAGCAGGGGCACTGTCTGCTCTCCTTATGGAGCTCAGTGGCTTTCATCACGATTCAAGTGTCTCCTACTCCTCCCTCTCAGCTGAAGGCAGATGTGGGTTCACTGGCAACGCTGGGCCTTGTTCTCTGTGAGTGTTTAAGGCCTGAGCAATCATTTTAAATTGAAAGCAGAGACAGTGATGCTATTACAAGATTGTCTAGAGCAGCGACTCCCAACTGGTAAGACATGAGAACATTTACAAGAAAAAGGTTTCCTGAAGTCTAGGCTAGAAATCAGCACAGAAAAGCATAAGCACGATGCAGAGCAGCATCTTCGTAACGGTTAAATATGTTGAGAAGAAAACTCCTTCCAAAAAGGTGTTGGCAGTACAGTCTTCAGTCAGACCATGGAGAAGGTCGAAGCAAGCTTGTGCCTGACTCTGGTTCTCGTGCACTTTCTGTATTCTAATGCCAAATATTCATTTATCTGCAGAAAACAAGTGTTCATACAACAAGCATCTTGCTTTTAACAGCTCATGTGCTGATGGGTGTGTAGCTGTGGAACTCTGTGTGCATGCACTGCCATCTGAAATCACTATAGACAGACAGTCATGCACGTCACCAATAATCAGGGATGTATGTCCATTTGCTTTAGACTAACGAGAAAAACATCTGGCAATCCAGAATATGCCACAACCATGCACTGAGAAGGAAAAAGCCCAGGAGTAACAGTCTAGCTGGATGTAACCAACAGGGAGAGAGACTGAATGGAGCAAGTGAGGACTGAGGTACTCAGAACTTCTGACAATAAAGTTACTTTTCTTTAGGATTCCCTTTTCAGTGATTCTGGTTTAAATAAAAATAAACAAATAAGTCTCTATTAACCTATTTTCAATGTCCCAGAGCCTTTAAAACAGCAAAAGCATCTTGTTCTCCTAACAGAGACTCAATATAAAGGAATTAGGAATACAAAAACTGTCACTGCCTCCTCCTGAAGAGGCAGCAGCAATTCCCCCCAGTTCACTTACTTTGTACTGCACCTGAAAGAGTCAAAAGCGATGGCTATAACTTTTCTTGGACTCATACTGGTAACTGCTCTTATCCTTCACAGAAACTCAGGTACCAGGAATGATGCACCAGGAAAAGGCAGCATCCTGCACTGCCTCCATGTACAGCCTACTCAGGTTTCGGGACACGTGCTCTAAAAACGGCAGGAAAAATTCACCTCAGAGTCAAAATGGAAAACATTGAGGTCTCCGCAAACACAAAACTCTCGACATCACTGCAGCCAAGAACAGTTTTGCTGTGACTTGCTTATCTTGGCCACATTCTTCTGAGTTGACGGCTGTTGAGATGAAACAGTGAGAGGAGAGAAGGAATTGTAGCCTGGGCAGTGGTTTGCTCCATCACCCCTAGAGGTATCTCAGTGCCTGGTGAGGAGTCAGGTTTTCTACAGCTTGTGCTTTTCTTTTTATGTAGCAGTTCAAAACCATGGATTAACATACCTAGCAGCAACCTGCAGCACAGAAGAATGTAAGAGGACAGAAAAGAAAGGCTTTATCCATAGAACCTGGGCTTTATGTCTATCCCTATGTATGTTTATGATCTGGCTGTAAGTCCATTTCAGATAGGCAGTTGACTGGGTTTTTTTAAATGTGTAAATGAAAAAAATTTAAAATATTAGAGTAAAAAGGCTTTAAGTTTGCAATGTATGCGATTATCCTACCCTTCCTCTTCAGAGTCTCCAGCTCCACATTATAAAACAGCAGTTCTAAGGTCTTATTGTTGAAGAGGATTCCATTTGTCCCCATCTCGCATTTGCTCTTCCTTCTACACTACTTTAGCACTTAACACAATTAACTGTAAACGGTTTATTAAAATAAATCCCCTGCCCCAGATTTGGACGTCCCTAGGCAGATGTGCCAGTGCATGGGCCCTAGGCAGGCCCTGGGGGTGGGGGAGGCAGGGGCAGCCCTGAGGCTCCTGCGTGCCTGAGACAATGCCCTGTAGCTGCCATCGGGACAGTGCACGGCAGGGCTGCAAACAGACCCCTACAGTCTCCATACATACCCACGTGCACACCCCTAAGGCATCCTATCCAACTCCCATGCAACCCTTCACGTGCATCCTCTGTGCTCTCCCCTATATGCAGACTATGCACTTCCCCCAGAACACACACACAGATCTCCCATATGTATTTCATTCACGTCCCATGCAAGCCCATAAGCACACTCCTCTACACTTCCCATACGTGCACCCCATAGATGCAAGGTCTATAACCCCCACATCCCCACAGTCCCTGCAGTGCACGGCTCATAGGGCACCCATGTGCATCCCTACACACTCCACATACACCCCGCATCCAGCTCGGGGCACCCCCATCCGCAGCCGCCCCACCTGGGCGAGCCGCGCTCCACAGGTGCTGGGCTGGGCTGGCTGTGCCCCTCCCTCCGCTGGCTCTGGCGCGCCCGGGGCTCCCCCTGGACCCCCGGCCGCTGCCGAGTGAGGCTCCGCCGGGAAGGAGTGGAGTGAGAGGCAGCCGCGCCGACCGCAGGCGGTATCGCCGCCGGGCACCGCTTCCTCCGCGGGCTGCGCTTCTTCCCCCGCGGGCTCCGCGCTTCCCCCGCTGCCGGCGTGCGC
>VZTA01013676.1:303-33294 GCA_013398855.1 Mohoua ochrocephala | reverse complement strand
CTTCCCCTGCGAGAGCGTCAGCTGGGCTCCGGCAGGAAGGAGGGCTCACCTACGGCTCCTCTCCCGGAGTGCATTAATCCGAGAGCAAGCAAACCTGGTAGTAAGTACTTGTCATCTTTTATGTATGATTTTTTACAGTTTTATTGTTCTCTGCTGGCAGGTAGCAAAGGATTTCTAAGATCAAGCATTTATAGGCTCGGCTGTAAGGATAATCTCTCTGGCTCTCTCTTGGCCTCCTGAGCCTTTCAAATATAGAGGTGCATATGTGGAGGCACATGTAGCACCGTTCCTTCACTACACATCTACATCTTTAATGTTTCAGACGAAATGTATGTGCTGGGAATTTTTTTAACTTCTGCTGTTCTCAAAGTAATTTGTATCATGTTGCACAACATGCTTAGCGTCTCAGAGAGGGATAAATCCTGGTGACACCACTTCAACATCCTGCATGAGGATGGGGGAAGGAGATGAATGTTTAAAATCATTAACTTGGCAGAGGCGGGGAAATCACTTCTCTGCAGGCTGTCTTCACGCTACGGAGCAATATGCTTTTGGGGATTCTTTGCCTTTTAATCCTCTTTCCTGTATGTGCACATCTGGACTCTGGCCTGGCACTGCTCCCTGCACTCAGGCTGGAAGGGAGTGGCATGGCAGACTAGCAAGGGCTGGAGACCAGGGATGAAAAGACAGAGGATCCTTCTCTCTTCTTACACTTTAAAGATACTTTTTTGCACTAGTCTTGTTTTCTGCAGAGTAAATCCCCAGGAATACTTCTCCTAGAGTCAGGAAGTGGAATCAAAAGTGTTTTGAAGGCTGCATTATTCTCCCTACAAAGGGGATGGCTGAGAGGATAAGTGCAAATACCTGATTCCACACCCTTCTTCTAAGAGGTTTCCAAGCATTTAGGAGGGTGAGTGTGGAGTTACATGACATGCAGAAGGTGTGCTCCCCACTAAGACACTACAGAATTATGCTACCTCTTTGTGGAGTGCTGGGAATGCCATTGCTGTCAGTGGAGCTATAAGAGAAATAGTAATTTCTCTCTCGTTTTAAATTCCTAAGAGAACTACTATCTTCCTCCCCGTACTTCCCACACACATCTTTATTTTATTTTATTCTGCTGATGACTTGCATTATTATTTGCAAAATATGATATGTGTCTTCCTGTGCAACTTTATATTTGCTGAGATGTTCCTGGAACTGAGTCCTAGGAGTGCATTTTAGGATCCTTCCTTTTTAAACCAAAATTATATTTACTAATAACTGAATAGTTAATTTTCATCTGGCACATATCCAGTATTTTCTGTTTCCTCAAGTGATACTATTCTTCTGTAGCTGGTCACTGTGTGCTCTGCAGTTCATAACAAAGTGCTCATGATAACATATTTTCATAATGCACTAATGTGACACCCATCCTTAGCCTTTTGCAAATGAATGCTACAGGACAAGTGTTTTAACTCCAAAAGTAACTGCAGTGACTTTGTTGGTTGTTAATAGGAGAATGTTTGCTACCAGAGGACCAGCCACTAGAGTGACAGGCAGCGTGTCTTAATGACATATTAATGGCATTTAACCTTTTTAGATGGGCTTGAGCAGAAAGAAAATGCCTGGTTTAATAAACACCACAGCTAGAATTTTATATAAACATGGGAGGCTCACACCAGTTAATATCACTGACCCCATTTTTATTGGTCTTGTAGGGAAGTCTTAAAAGGTCTGCTGCAAAGAAAGTTATAAATCAGATACTTCTGCTGTTGCAAGCATCTGTCCATAGCTTTGGTTGCCCTGCTGCATGGTGCAAAGGAGGATGAAGGAAATAAATCAGTGAAGTTCTGTTGGTTTGCCTGTATAATGCTGAAAGGGAATTTTTAAAAGTCTGAAATAAGGTGGGATTACGTATTACCATTGGCTTAAGTTAAATGTAAGAGACGCATAATTTTTCACCAGTTTTTGGTCTGTTTTGTATTCTCTGTTCTCCTTGGCTCCTCCTTTAAGTTCATTAGGACTTCCTCTGGGCGATGCTCCGACTTTTACAGTCAATCAAAATCCATACCAATATCCTTATGCAGGCCAAATACACTGTACTTAGAAACACTATAAACCAACAGCTACAAATTACTTTCAGAGCCCTCCTAAAACAAAATGCAGATGTAAATAGAGTTCAGAACTGCTCCAAATGCTGTGCCTTAAAGCTCTGGGTGTCTAAATCCAGAAAATGTGCTCAGAAGCTCTATTTGAGGGCCATGTAAGGAGATGGCTGAAGTTTCTGGTTAGACTCTGGAGAACTGGTAGCCAGAGTCTGTGGTTGTTGGACTCTCCTAGGTAGTTTGAATTCAGGTCTGAGCATGGGCTGGAAGTGATCCTGGTTTTGCAGACAGACTCATCTCCTCTCATTCATAAACTTGTCAAGTACATAATAAAACATGCTGTGGTTGTTTGCTTTTGCTGTGTTCAGCACTGTACTCAATAGCTTTTCCAAACTTGATTCCACAGGTATGAGTTAGGAGTAATGAAGGTAAATTTTTCTTCCCTTGGCTGGTTAACACACTCTTCTCTCTTTGATGCTAAATTACTCTTTTTTTTTTAACCTCCCATGGAAGATAGGTGGTCCTTTCTCTCACAGCTCTAGAAATGCATTGCTGCACCTGTTGCAGTAGACTTTTAAACTTTCTCAGTGGCATCCACTACACCAAACAGGATCTTAGCAAGCTTGGTACAGCTGCCTTCATCCCCTCCACCGATGGGAAAGCTTCCACGATGTACTTTAGAGCTACATATGTTGTTTGGATTTCTGCAGTGGATGCAGAGGAGAAATGATTGATCTATAGTGCTGAAAAGGATTCATTAGTGAAGCCAGATGGATCCAGGTAGGATGGACTTGGAGGTTTTTTTAATTTAGCACAGATCTAAATGTCATCTATGTTGTCTCTGATTACAGTATGAGTTTTGCTAAAATCCGTGTCTTTTCTGAGCAATTGTACGGGGTCTATTGAGTGTGCTACAGCAAGGTCTGTCTCTAATAATGTTTTCATTAAGCCTCTCTACAGACAGAAGAGTAAACTAATTGCCAGACTAACATGTCATTTGGCTCTGTGAACAAGCTACTGAACACTAACTCATGAATGGAAACTTAAAAGGCTCATTAGCAACCTGCTACTTGAAAGAAATGCCAAAGCGAAATGAAAATACATTTATATTCCTGTTGTTGTTGTAGCTATTAAAGCTGATACAGAATTCCAGTTTAGTTTTTGTGGGAATCTTAACTAATTTCATAAACTTTTTTTGCCTCTGAAGCTTCAGCAGCTGCTCCCTCTATAAAAGCTAGGAATAACTAGTTCTGCTTTAGCAGGAATGAAAGGAGAATTGAGCTCTATAGAAATGAGGAGATTAGAGCTCCATGAGGCATATACCCATTTAATGCTGCTGGAAACCAAACCTGCTTGAATAATCTTAACTCTCACTTCTGGTGAGCAGAAATTCTAGGGGAAAAAGAAAAATTCCCTTAGTGACTTATTAACAAAGGCTTTTCAGGTTTGCTGGGATTTATCATGTGAGCCTAATCTACCTTTTGTTCATCCAGTTGGCAGGCTTTAAGATTTAAAAGGGTCTGCAGAAACTCCTTCCCCAAACTCCTTATTTAATTAAAGAGGCTTGGTGCATTATTTACTTTTGAGTCTTCCATTTATGTGGGAACAATGAGTTGGGGTTAACATATTGTAAAATATTTGTGAATGCTGCATTATAAGCAGGGAAAAGAAACAAACTTTGGCTACACCTTCAGATTCACACTGACCTATATGGGTTCAGTGAGAATGACTGAAAGTGAGGCCAGTCATATGTAAACACTAAAGTATAAATACAGGTGTGTAACTCTGCAACAAATTTTCCTGCCTCTGTAGGTGATTTAAAGGGCCTGGAGGAGAGCTGCTTTCATTTGCTTCTATGAAAGCTCTTCAGAGTCATCGGATATGCAGATCAGGCCTTGCACATACCAGTAATTTTTATATTTTGCTTTGGTAGTTCATCAAGGACAGACTGGTAACTGTAGTTCTCTCACTAGTTCCCCCAGTTCCTTCTCCTCCCCCACTCCATTCATCCCTGTAGCTGTGAGCATCAAATTGCAGATAAAACGACTTCTGAGAGAGCAATGGGATGCAGCTCTTGCCAAAGGCAATTAAGTGCTTAGGATTACAGTGTGCTTTACAAAGTGTGTTCTTGCTGAATCCCTTTCCTCTTCTGTTTGCTGGCACTAAGCAGTTTCTTGGCACTTACCTTTGTTATAACAAGTCTGAGCATTGCTAAACTTCACTACAGTGTTTCAGCTCTCTGAAGAAGTTGAGCAAGCTGCAGTGTCTTCTGTTTTGAGGATAGTCTTTCTAGTGATTCTTTACTGAGAGTCAGCTTGACCTCACCACCTTTCCTGTAATAGGATTAAATTCATTCACTTGCCAAAAACACGACCAGCTGACAGCATATTAATTCTTCAGACTGAAGTGCTGTTTTGTATGCACAGGTTCCTTGGTACCAAAGGCATTTTTAGGGCTTGTGATGCAGCTAGTGTGCCACAGGATACATAATTGTCACGGAGGGATGTTTTCAGTTATTTTATTCATCGCAAAAGGATTCAAACAGACCATACACTCTGTGTGAAAGTAGAAGATCTAACCTGTGGGAGAAGAAATTATTTGCTCTACTTGCCAGTCCTGTGCATCACTTGCTGCTGCTTCTTGTGAAATGTAATAAATTGCTGAGAGTCCACAGGCATCCTGGCTGAGGAAAGTGAGCGATGGCATGTGCTGTTTTACGCACCCACTGCAGTTTATTTCTAACTATTGCACAACAGGTTAAAATCATTATTCTCAGTTGTCGTTTTACTGCTTTTTTCTGTTATTCTTCAGCGGTCCTGTGATCTGAGGTATTTGCAGAGTGGCAGGATGGTATCTGAACAAAAAAAAATGTTCCCAAAAAGGATATTGGAACCGTGTAGTGAAGAATAATCTGATCACCAAGCCTGTAGTTTCACCCGGAGACCTTTTATACACTGTCTAAACCAGTGTAATCCAGCTTTCAGTGGGAACCTCTGCTAAGCAGCAAAAATCACTGTCCTGATTGTTAACCTCAGCAAAAAGTTAAAGGATGAGTGGGTAACGGGGAGACTAAGGACTGAGTTGCAAATACTCTTACAAAGAGGATTTGGGAGACACTGAGGTACCCAGTATGGCGCAGGCGCTCTGAGATGTTTCAAATTATGAAAGGATCCCTGTTTTAGCTTTTCTTATCTGCCTGGAAGTACTGCAAGTTTCCTGTTTGCTGCAGGGGCCTGTAAGAGCTGTGTTTTGCAGGCAGCATGGGCCAGAGGAACTAGAGCTCCCAGCTCTGTGTTCCGATCAGGGCATTGTTGCACTTGATTTCAAGGTGATGTTGCTTTCTCTAAATTCTATAAACTGATGAACACTTCCGGTGCAAAACAATAGGCAAACAAGGTGAGACAGGGGGGTGAGATTTTCCATGTCTACTAAATGACAGTCACAATCTAATTTACTATGTGAATGTGCAGCACAAATAGTAACAAGGATGTCTGCCTTAACACCCCATTACAAAATGTACACAGTTGTCTAATATTTTTGGCAGTGTTGACTATTAAGAATTTGCTTGCTCTTAATGGAAGAACTATATAATTCCATTAATTCTTTATAATGGTGTAAGCAGTTTGTTAAATACTGAAGTAAAGGGTTTTTTCATTCATGTGTGTTATGCCATGTAATTGGAATCAATGTCATCAAAAACCAACCAAACAAAAACCCCTCAGAACCAAAATACTGACCATCTATCCTGGACGAGGATTAATAGTCTGACTGGGTGAAAAGAAGAAAGTGTGAGGGCATGTTCTGTAAGAAGCACTCACAAAGTCTAGGTCAGACATACATTGTATGTTCTTACACTGTTGATTGTATCAAAAGGAAAGTTACAAACCAAAAGCAATAAGCAAAAGCTGTGTTTAAAATACACAGGAAAGAGAAATTTGTCAAGAATGGCCTGCTTTACTTAGGTTATTTACCTCAGATCTTTTAGGATCATAAGCTTTCCTTTCCTTTGGTGGAAGAAGAGGAAGATATTAAGTCAGTACTTCATGTCTGAAAGCATTACTGTCTCATCACTAGTTCAAGTCCAGCCTGGTTTTGGAGGTGAGAAACCTCTTCTGTTCCGCACAGGGTAAGTTTACAGCAGAGCTGCTGTGGGTTAGCCTGGGGAGCCCTGCCTGCACACAGGCTGCTGCTGCTGCTGTTTGAGAGCTGACATTGTGGCTCTGGTGGCCTCGGGGGTGTATCTCGGGCAGAGCCTGAGAGAACATCGCAGAGGGAGCCCTGGCTTTGAAACAACAGCTGGTGTCTCACCCCCAGCATCACAGCAGTGCAGCTCCTCTGACCTCAACAGAGTTACAGCATTCATGGTTTTCAGCGATGTGGGAGCAAAACTGGGCCTATATTCTTTTAACTGGTCTATTTAGCAGCTCTTTTCCATATGCAGTCTCCATGCCAGTGACAGGAGCTTCCTGGAACTGACAGCAGACACAAAAGACCCTCTTCTCTAAACCACTGGACCTTAAGAATATTGAAAGGATGTTACAACAAGCCTCATAATACACCATTGTCAGGCTCTCTCTGAAGAGGCCTGCAGTGGTATCATACCTCTAAGCTTTCCAGAGGGGGTGTGATGACCCCACATGGAAGAAAATGCAAGAGTAATGGTTTGGGTGGCTATGAGGAATTTTATGGTAGGACTTCCCCTGGCTGTAACTTGAAACCAGCTGGAGGCACTTAGTGCTAACTGAGCTCTATATAAAGAGGCAGGCAAATATCTGAGCCTGTATCCTGCAGGTTTTTTAGGAAAAGATCTTGACTTGTGAGTCTGTGCATGTCTGGCTGCCTCTTTCTCCCAGACAGGGGAGTGGTGAAATAGGGTTTGTTTCATTTTCTCCTACATTTCCCTTTCTTCTTCCTACTCACTTTCCTGTTCCTTTGCAGCACAGCAGTTTTTCATGTTGCCGTGAAAGCGTCCATGCTTGCGAGTAGAGCGAGCAGATTTGAATGGAAGAGGCGGGGGGTTGTGAAGTCTTGAGCTCCGGCATTCCCAAGGGAGGGGCGGGATTTGCATTCCGTACTCCCTGGGCCCTGCTCCGGGATGTGCCTGGAGGTGCGTCCGTGGGATGGCAGTCGGTGTCCGGGAGGGAATCCCCTCACGGTGAGGGGCGGCTGAGGAGGCAGGAGCGGTGCTGTGCAGGCCTGACCTCCTGCCAGGCCGGCTTCAGAGCGCTTCCCGCCATTTCACCTCAGCCCCGGCCTGTGGGACCAAGGCTTTATCGCGACCGGTGGGGAATTTTGCTCAGGTTACACACTAAAGTCAGCCTGAACACGGGCACTGGGGTACTTATTGATCAATTAATCACATCTGGTGTAGAGTAAAATTCAGTTTCATGTGGGTTTTCTTAAAATGCTTCCAAACTCAGTTAGCAGAAGCATTGCTCCCTCAATTTACCTGAAATTGTCAGGTAATCAAGTTCACCTCAGATGACTAATAAAGTATTGAGGTTCCCATTCAATCTATTTAGTTCTTACCTGATGTAGAGCTCAGCTCCTTTTCCAAGGTATTTCCAAGCTGTAGCTGTGGATGTTGAGGTGGTCCTGGTTAGCCTGAGCAGGGCTCACTTCCTGACTGGATGGGAGTGACAGCCAGAAAATGAGGTTACAAAAGTTAAGGACTTGCAGACATCTCACCAGCAAGGACAGCTGGAGATGGTCAGATAGTTCCCCAAGTGAAATAGTGTGGACCTTATTCCATTCTCCACGTGTGCTACTGACTGTAAACTTAATGTTTACTAACTGCAAATGCTGTATCACTTTTTACTTTTTGCCTTGTCTCAGAGGGTGAGAGTAAACATAAATGTGTAAATAGGTTTTAGTACTTGGTGTTACATCGGTTTTATATTATATTGTACTTTGCTTGACAACTGAGGTAACCTTCTTTGAACTTGCTCATCAGTTCATGAGCGTTGTGCAGGATCCTGTGTGGGTTTATTGTAGGTAGGTACACCTATAATACAGGTATATTATATTAGTAATGTATGGCTGTTGATACTGGAGTAGGGAACAAGCCTACTTCTCGCCAAGTTGAGGAGAAGGAGAAAAATGCACGATGTTTCACGTCTGTTCATGCCTGTCATGATTTCTGTGGTGAGCTTTCCAGTGCTCGTCCCTTTCTAGCTGGTTTTCTTACAAATGTAAGGTTTTGAGACAGACTGTCAAGGGCAGGAATAAGAGAACTTTTTCAAACTTTGTTAGTTTTTTATCTGTGTAGCATAGAAATTTTTTCCCCAAGGACCAAACAAAAATATTTTTTAAAGCTGTATGAGTAACAAGATAATGAACTAAATTGAACATCAAAACAAAGGATTTATTGTCTTGAAAACAAACTTGCTGTAATTGCATTTCTTGTGAGTTTTTTTTTCTTTTGTCCAAGCTTATATTTCACTTACAAGACAGGAAATACAGCCTTGCTGATTGCATTTTTAGAGCTATAAATAACTTACTGTCTTCAAAGATGTGTTAATTTAAAAAATGCTTCTAAAAGGAAACTTTGATGAATTAAAAATTAAATTGGGTGGGTAAAAAAATTACTTACTGTACTGTGTGTAAAGATGTTAAAGGTGTTTTCAGGGGAAGGGTGTTATAAGAGAAGTTCTGGCACCTGTAACTGGTCTAAATTGTTTTATTTCCTTTTCTTTGCTGGTTGTATCCCTGTCCCATTCTCACCCCTGTCATGAGGGGTAATGAATATGTTTGCTTTCTATCACCTTGCTCCTTTGTTGGGGTCATTGCTTATCCTCAGGAAGTGGTGCAATGTGTGGGAACTCTAAGTCGACCTAAAAAATGAATAACATTAGAACTGCCTCAGTGTTCCAGTTAGCCCAGTATTGTGTCTGACTAGTTAACAGGAGAACCTCCAACATCTGTTTCTTGAGATCCATTTCTCTCCACACATCTCCAGTTTCCACAGCTCTCGTTTTAAGGATATTGGGGGATATGTACCTGTTTAGTCCTTTAAGTGTCTATTTATGGACCTGCTGACCAGAGTTTGGTTAATCCCTTTTTGAACCCACGAACATCCTTTGCCTTCAGTCTTGCGTGACAGCACGTTCCAGAAGCTTGTAACCTGCTGGGTAAACAGGTCCTTTCTATTTAAATGAGTTGGTTGCAGTGAGTACTGCCTTGTTCTGGTTTTGTAGGGTTGGACAAACAACAGTTCTGCGTTTAGTGGCTCATGGGGTTTTTGTTATATTTGGTCATGTCCACCATGTATGCCTTCTCTCCGAACTGAGGACTCCCAGCCTTTTTAGTATCTCCATTTCCGTCTGGTTGCCCTTTTTGACACCCTGGCAATGCCCTTGGTATGTGGAGAGCAGATCATGGTACTAAAGTCGTGGGAACACTCAGACTGTGAGAAGTGGCAGAAATGTCCCATCTTCCTCTTTTTGTGAGGATTCCGGTGATGTTGCTGGCTTTTTTGACTGCTATTGAACACTGAACCAAGGGCTTCAAAGAACTGTCAGGGATGGCTCCGGCTTCTGAGTAGGAATAGTTAGAATTGATATTGCCTTGAGGAATTACTACACAAAAGCCTACCTGCCAACATTTTCCCCAATCGTTTGATTTTGTTATTGATAAACGTGCTGAGTAACACTGGTCCCAACACTGATCCCAGGAGTCGCATTGCTGATTCCTCTCCATCTTAAAAAGCCTGTGAAGCCCTGTTCTTTCTAATGTTCACTCTCCTGCTTAAATGAATTCAGATTTGCCAGATTGTGGTTTCCAGGCTCCCTACACAGCCCTTCCTGCAGCTGGAAGTTATGCAGGCAGGATCTGTGAGTCTCAAGTACAGAGACTCTCTATAGCTCTGGCTTACACACCTTGGCTAGTGGTCCTTAAATTCATCTTTGAGTTTCTTCAGAACTTGTGTGAAAATTGTTTTGTCTCAGTGCTTTATTAACATCTAGCTTCCTTGTTTGGTCTGGTATTTCCTGATTTTACTTCAGAATGGTCTGGTTCCTCTACCAGATTTGCAACAGAGAGGGCATTGGGTGTGGAAATCTCCCCAGAGGTTTCATCAGTAAAGGCTGTTGTAAAAAATTCACTGAGCTTCTCTGCTACAACTGTATCATCCCCATCTGCACTTTATACACCTTTGTCATCCAGCAGCTGGACTGCTTTCCTAGCTGGCTTCCTGTCCTTGATGTATTTCAAGGGCTGTTTACTAGCACGGCGATCTTTGTTTGCAGGCAATTTTTGGATTGTCTTTTAGCCCTTTTAATTTCCTGCTTAACATTTTACTTGCCATGTTTTATGGGCTTCCCTGTCTTTACTTAAGCAATCCATTTTCTAAGAGCTGACCTATGCCCTGCAATACTCTCCTGACTCTCCCTGAGGCTTCCTGCTTTTTGAACTGTTGCTTTTGAGTGTCCTTTTTCTTTTTTTTCACATCCTTACGTGATTCCCTTTCTTAAAATTAAATAACTGTACATAGGTTTTGTTTGGTGACCCTTACATCAGAGCTGCTCTTTGTGTTGGTTAACAAGTAGCCTTTATAGTTTTCTCTGGTTAGGAGGGTCCCTGTACTTAGAAGTTTCTTTTCCAGTGGAGAACTGTATATGGATCTAGAAAAATGATATTATATCATCCCTTTCTTTTGCACGGGGGCTAATACTGAGTATTTCTAAACATCCTCACGTGTTCTTGGTGTACAGCAGCGATTAGTATTGTAATAGGCTGTGGAAGCCATCCGTCAAAACTGAAGGGCACAAGCTTTGTATGAAACTGTTCTGGTGCTAATGGAGCTGGATGTGTTATTACCTTCTGCATGCACACAGTATGTGCAGTGGTGATGAAAACTTTGCACTCCTGAAACCCTGGACTAGATTATGTATAAACTTCAAAACCTACGCACTTGAAACATCCACCAAGAGGATAACCTCGCTTTTCCAGTTTTGCAGACACGAAAAAAATCTGAAGGAAAATACTCTGTGGTTATGTGAGAGGTCTCTGTGGACATGTTTACAAGAGCTCAAGTGTGTTTATATTCATTCCTGTGCAATTACTGGAGGATTGTCCTTATTCCATAAAGCATGCGTATGCACTTGAAGGAGCAGAACGGGTGTTTACTCTCCACAGATGCACTTCGAAGGGCTGCTTGTACAGATGCAATCCAGCATTGAAACAAGATATGCAAACAACTTATTGTTGATTAATAGTGCTTAGCTAGTTGAAGCTCATATTAATCAATAACACCTAGGTAGGTGAATGAATGTAATAAATGTAGTAGTGTCTTCTCTTTGCCCTGAGCACAGGATTAAAGTGTTCGTGGGTTTGTTTGAGGGGTTTTGGTTTTTTTTTTTTCTACCTCTGAGGCACATCCGGTCCCCTGCTATAGCAGAATGCCTTGCATTCTGTAAATGGAAACCTACATTTGCAGAGTTCATCTGTTTGAGCCTTTACTTAACCTGTGAGTGCTGGACCAATCTTGCTTCAAATCTAGCTATGTGTCTGTGCTTTGTTGCTGAAAGTCTTGGATTCAAGCCTATGACATTTCTTCCTGGACCAGAAAGCTCTTGGAAATGTATATACTGTCTCTGGGTGATGACTTCAGTGATGAGTTACAGGAGTTCCCATCCTGAGCTAAATAATGACGCAGAGTTCTGTATTTCAAAAGTTACTGCAAAAAAAAACGAAAGTGAAATCATCCAGAGCAATTTCTTCATCAAAGCTGATTGAAATAACATCTGTGGTGAAAACCTGTGCCTCATCACTTCATTGTGACACATGCAAGGGAAATGATGTTAAGTGAAACAGTTGCTTGTCACAGAGAGGAACTGATCTTCATGATACAGAAGACTTCTTACAATCCTGTTTCTGACTAATCCATTCTCTTGAGTGATTTCTTACCAAATGAAATTTCTGTGGCTGTCAGGATCTTTTGTGGTCCTTGACTTCTGTGGAGGGGTTTAGCTGTGGTATTGTTCTCACTGCCAGGCTTCAGAAGGATTTTCCTTGTTATCTGGATACCATCTTCTGCTTTGCAGTTGGACTGGTAGGTTTATGTAGCTACTGCAGCCAGACTTCACTTGTCTGATTTTTAGGCATCAGTAATTTCAACAGGATAATAATTCATTGTTTTCAATTAGTTTTTAACTGTACAATACATTCCCTAATTTGAATTATTTGCAGGCTCTCTACTAGAATGTTTCACAAGTGGTATGGTCAAATACATAGTTCTCACTACTTTCATCACTAGGTTTCAAAACACTTTACAAAGAAGTATCAGAGGGAAAGGAGTTTGAAAGGACTTCTCTAAGGACTGAAAAAAGGTAAGCAAGGTGAATCTCCTGTTTTCATGTCTGAATGCAAAGCTGTCTGATTCTAACTAAAATAGGTTTAGGAGGTCACTGAATAAAACTTGTGAGTGAATATACTTGCATTACCTTTAATGCAGGCTTAGCCTTGATTTAGCTTAATGTACTGGGAAAAAAACAAACAAACAAGTCACTTAGAAATGAAAATGTACCCATGAGAGTGTTTAGGTATTATCAAATATTTAAGCTCTTAGCTTTAAACTGCATGCTTCATATGCAGAATTTCTGGAGCTCACTGGAGAATTTTTGGGGGGTGATTTTTTTAGCCTAATTCACTGTGAGTCTCTAATGTAAGATTTTTTTTTTCCCCTGTATCTGAAATTTAATATTAGTTCTATTGGTTCAGCTGGATTAATTAGCTCAAAAATATGTACTTAGTAAAGTGGCAAGCCAAAATAATAATTTCTTCCAAAATGAGAGATTCACTTTCTGAAACTGTTTTTACATTAACTCTGATGTCTTCTTATCCATAACTGTTTCACTCCATGTGCCAATCAAGAAGACTTTTAGGTGCTTATAAAGTAGACATGAAACTACTGCGAGCTGCTTTTGGGAGTTTGTAGCCTGAAAAAAATAAAGAAATAAGGATAAAAATAACCCTTTAGACTTATTACATGGATTCCCTGTACCTTGCCCCTTCCAGATGACAGTTATTCATTCTCTTTCATCTTCCAATGAGACAGTTTGAATGTGGTTTATAGGAAAACTGCCCTGCAAAGTTTCTAGGTTTGTAGGAGAAAGAGAAATACTTCTGGAAACAAAACAAAACAAGAAACTTACTAGAAAAATGAAAAGTTTTGAACTGTCTCACAAATATTGAATATCAACTTGTGGAAACAAAACCTGAGTTTAGGTTCAGTGTCAGAATTTGCTGTTCTTATTTTGAACAGCTCTGGTTAACTTAAACTCAGAAGAAAGACTGACTGCTCCCTTTTGTGTTCTGGAGTTACATAGTACAGCAATTAACTGGGAGTTATGTTATGCCAGCCTGCTAGGCAAACACTGAGGAAAGCCTTGTCACTGCCCTTAATGAGTTTTGTCCAAGATGATGAACAGCTGCTCACTTCTAGTGCAGTGATACAGATATGTAGATATATATGTATACAATTTTTTTAATGAGGAGCTGTACTGAACCAATAAAACTGAATATTTGTGATTTGTTTGTTTCTTTAACCTCAGGGGACTTGCTGTGCTTCTGGTTTTACTCTGCTGCTTTTCAGAAGTGTTTGTCATCTCATTCATCTTGAATCATATTCAATGGCTAGTGTTGTTAAAACACATCTCTCAGAAAGCCACGTGGGGTTTTTTTTCATTTGAGAAAGAAAGATAGGAAAACAAAATCTCATGTAACACCTTTTTATTTTTTTGTATTACTATTCTTTCCTCCTGATTTGTTACCTTTCCTCATGCTTTAGAAGAAAGGTATTCTCAAATTTAGAGTTCTGCAGCTTCAGTTTCCAGCCCCTGGTTTTTGGTCTATCTCTGAGATAACTTTAGCATCTGGTACTGCTGGGTTTCCTCTGAACATATTGCTCTGTGATAAGAAAGCTTGTAACCCTCTTAAACTAAACTTTGTATGGGTTTTGGCTATAATATGCATATATGTATATATTTATATTTTTAAAATCTATTTTTCCCAGTCTCCAGATCATTGTCATGCCCCATTTAATTCTCTCCAGACTTTTTCAATGCCCTTTTAAGGGCAGGAGTGAGGTGGGAGACATTTTCCATTATGGGTTTGTGCATCAGACTGAGAGGCCTTACTTGTGCTTCGAAGTTCTCCGGAATGGTAAATTTAAACCAAACACTGGGGAACAAAATGCTAATGCTGTATGCTTTTTTAAAAAAAAAGGAGGGGAAGATCTAACTAGGCCCTGGGGATCGATCTTCGCTGTGCCTTATTACCACAGCTTTATCCTTTCCAGTTCTTAAAGATGCTGTCAGTATTGAACTCTAATGACCTGATTAATGCATTGGAGGGATGCCCATAGATTGTGGTATTGATATTATTTCCAGATGGCTTCCTGGCAAGCAGATTGGCAACAAGATGTCATCTTTGTGGTGATGAGGAGGAAGAGCGTGGGTTTCTTACTTTTTATTTTTATGGAGCTTGTCTCAGCAAATAAATACCAGTCATTGGGTCAGTCGGTCTGAAAAACAGTAGCCTTGTGGTAAGCTGAATTCTGTAGATTTATTGGAGTCTATAGAGTAATACAGGAAAAGGATATGATATCTATATTGCTTGCAGAGTCTTTAGAGCCCTGTAGTACCTGCTCTCCTTCAGTCAGCAGGGAGCTGTCTTTTGAAGCTACATGTATCCTGTGCACTTGAAATCTCTGGGATAATCCCAGACGTGTTTCTTGGGGCAAATACTGGATTTCACAGGGTTTAATTCAGAGAGTTGAGTTCAATCAATGAAGCAGGCCGCAGCTGTTAAAAATTCTTGAAACACCACTGCTTAGAATTTTCTTCCCGCATTTTGTGCTTCAACCAGGCAGCACTGATCAGGCTCAATATAGATGAGAAAGGGTTAAATTGAATTACTGACAATATCCCGTGGGTCAGACTAAATGACTGAGCTGTCCCTTTATGACAGTGGTGTAGCATCTTACCCACTTTTCTGATCCACAAAGAAATTGCTTCTTTTTATTGCATGCTGGCCACACGTACAGCTGGTTCAGTTTAACCCATGAGACTGAAATGGTTTGTGAAGTGGCTTCTTATTTATATTGTTAAAGCAAAGATTAACCTCTAATCTCCTTTTTCTTACAAGGGGATTTCTTCCATATATCAATATATAAAATGCAGACTCGTTGGGCAGAAGAATCAGCTGGGAGACTTGGAGTGTCACAGTGCTTCTTCCTTTGGATCCAAGTCCTCTCAGTCCTAGGAAAATGTTTCAGTCCCCGAAGAGAAAAGAGCCGGATTCAATAAACTGAAAGTTTGCTTACTTTTTTGGTGGGATTTGCAAGCTGTGATGTTTCACCATCTCTAACTCATTTTAAAAGCAGTTCAGCTGTGTGGAAGAGCTGCTGCCTGTGCAAACAGTATCGTTCATTTGTTTTGTGCATCATAGCTTACACAGAAAATTCCCTGAATTTTTTTCTTCTACCTTCATTGCATGACAGTTTCACACCGTGTCCACATAAGTGCCTGATTCTACCTATGGAAATGCCAGGGCACAATTTTCTTCTTTCTTACCTGATGATCTCTTAGTGTCAGAAGAGGTTAAGGTGGAATGAGGAGATGTGTTTCGGTGACTTCAAGACCCCACATGCCCCCAGTGGTTTGCACAGAAAGTGCTTTGTTGGAGGTGGATGCTGTAGCTCTAAATTGTTATTGCACATACTTTGACATTCAGCCTTGGGAGAACATTGTGCTGTTGAACTTCTAGGGTTAGAGGAGAGGAAGATAATAAACTGCTATAGGAATAAAAGTCTTGGCCGGGGTTTCAGGCCTTAATAACAGTTTTTGTTGTGAGGAAGCTCTGAAATTGCAGTGATTCTGAGCCAGGCCATGCTATAAATCTCAGATGTTGGAGTCAACTTGCTCATAATGTTCTCTGAGATTTTTTTAGAGACAATGTGGTTCCTATTGCAATATGCCTCCTCATTCTAAGAGACTGGCAGCTGATTCTACTACTGCTGACATCAACAGTGCTGCAAACCCTGGTTTTTCTCTTAATCAGCAAATTATTTTTCTCCTAGACCATGAAGTAGTGGCTTCTTTTTAGACGTGGGCTTAAACCTGTTTGTTTCACCATAGTCCTCATCACAGCTTGCAGAGGAATTTCTCTGCAATACCTCTAGGCTGGTAGGGTGCAGTGTAACAGGGAGAGGCTCATGGTTTTGGCAAAGTTCCATTTCTCTACTTCACTTAAATTCAATTTGTGACCTGTCCTGCATCAGCTTCACTCCTGAGTTCTACTTCGCTTCTTTCTACAGCCAAGTCAGCAAAAATGCCACAGGAGTTTGAAACGATGGATACAAGACACAACGTGAGAAAGCCAATTCCTTCTACCATAGTTCTAAACCAGCTAAATCCCTAATACATGATTTGTGTCTTGTGTATATCTGGCCAAATGTTTCCCTGCCATAATTAATGCAACTGTCTGGTGATCAGTTTCTAGTGGAAGGATCACTAAAGCCTTCTGTGGGAAAGCTTTTGAGGAAAAACAGTGTTCCAAATTCATTTCACCACTTCAATTGTCTTTTGAAGACCCACAGCAGCCTGAAAAATAAAGAAGCAACTCAAGTCTCGCTCTAGTTTGGATTAAAAAGTGGAATTAATGTGGACGGAAACTACATGTCAATGTCATTGGCTAGTTTCTTCCATAGGAGAAGAAATTGGGTTCATTGCTTATAGATGTTTGAGAGGGGCAGGGAATGTCTTGGCTTGGTCCGTCTAAACCAAGGAAATCTGAAATAGAGATTTATGTTCCCAGTGTAATTCTGAAAGTTGTGGGCAGGGAGGGAGAAAAGGAAGTGTGTTTAGTGGTGTGAGGCTAAAGGCAAATTGCCCAGATCTGCCTTCAGAACTGTAAGCACAACTTTCAGTAATTTCAGAGAAAACTGCACGACATAATGAGAGGGTAATGGGGTACATGGAAATATCCAGCTCCAGCACTATCCTTGCAGTGAATGAGACCAAATGATCCAGGTGGGCCTGGCCAGCCTTATTTACAATGGCTGTGCCTTACAACCTCTTTCATAGTCTGATAATTACGTGAAATTAGGCTTCTTTATTTAGTGGGATCCTGGTCTCTGCCATATTGGAAGCATTCTTCTGGTTTCTTACCTGAGTACGTTCACTGTTCATTTTGCACCTATGACTGTTATGTCTCTGGTTATCTCATCCTCTCGGTACTCAGAATTGTTTTATTTAAGTATTTTTCTGTTTGGTTTTGGTGGTTTGATGTCAGTTAACAGTGGCTGTCAGGAATGAGGCTCAAACTCATAAGAGGGATGTTTATCATGAGAAACAAAATTAACCTGAAGGTTATGTACACATGGAAGTTAACTCAATTAGGTTGCAAAGCTGCAACTTTTGGTGTGGAACTGTTTCTCTCCAGAAGCACCACTGACCTCTCACTGTCCTCCTGTGCTGTCTGGGCAAGATGAGGTTGGAGCACTGACGGTCTTATGCCTATGGTCCCTGGAAATGCCCTGATTTTACCCAGTGAAAAGTGAGCTCAGCCAAAAGAGCACAATTCGTCATAGTTCCTCACTTTATATCTCAATTTTTAAGTTCCTGAAAATCAGCAGTGTGTTTTAGTCCTCTCCTTGGCTTTACCTCAAACTTGTTCCTCAGTAAACCAAAATTAGCTGTGAAAAATATTACTTAAAATTCATTAGTGTGATGTGTCATGTTTTACACCTTCCAAAAGCTGTTAGGTGGTATATTATGAAGAGAATAAAGAAAATAAATACAAGTCTGCAGAATCAACACATGAAAGCAACTATGGTTTGCTATGGGGTTCCTAAAAGTTCTTATTTCCATTTGAAATAGTAACTGAGTGAGGATTGCTAGTAAATTGTGCTGTCCTGCTTCCATCAGAGACCTGCTCAGTGAAAACCTAGAAATAATTCAGTTGAATTTCTGAAGGGGAATGTTTGAGGCGTGTCCTTTCTTCCAGTGTCACCTTTTGGTAAAGCGTCATCACACGTACAGGTGCTTTGTCCCAGTGGAAGTCATAAGGAGGCTTTGAAGCTCATTTTCATAGTTAATGGCAATTGCCTCTATATTTATACTAGTCCCCTTGGGAACTGTGAGAGCCACAGAATGTCTTAGGCTACTATGTTGCTGTATCTTCTGCTTCCTCAGCCAACCCAGAATACCTAAGGTAATAAAAGAATAAAATAAAATTATTTTATGACTCCCATTCATCTCTGCACCAAAGTTTCATGCAAACTGGTAAGACTCCATCTCTCCCCACACAAGACAGCACCAGAAAATCCCCTTTAAAATGTCTCTTGGGACTTCACTTTAAATTACAGTTATGGGCCATATTAAAAACTCAAAGGGTAAGTAATGCTTGTCTCCTGTCTACTTAGGTGGAAGACTATAGCAAGAATTTCAGTTACTGCTGCAGAGACGCTTGCAGGATTAACATTTCCTTAGTTTGCAGAAGAATCGCTCTGGTTCTTGCCTGTGCACCAGATTTGGATGCAGTGAGGTCAAACCCAGATTTGCCCTCTTTCATTTGCATAATGTAATATTGAAGCTTCCCAGCTCCCCTTCTGTTCTCTGTTCCCCAAAAGTATTCTAATATTTGGAATTTGTAAACACAGGATTTTGGATTCCATATGCATCTGGAATTGATAAACTGTTGGTATTACAGAGATGTAACCCTTTATACCTCTAACCTGGGAATGCTCTAGAGAGAACTTACAGACACATCTGATGTAGATGCAGGCAGATTCTAAACAGCTAAAACCAAAATGAAAAAGTTGCTGTTGAATGAGTGGAATTTTCATTGAAAACTATGTACCCTGGGGGGCAGGAGGGGGGGAATAAAAACTATAGAATCTGTTTGGCAATAAATGCAGCTATAATATTTTTGGAATAGGAACTGAAGAGGTGTGAGTCAAATAAAGCCTGTCAGATGGCATTAGTGGGAGAGAGAACCTTTTGGATGAGACACGATAGTGAAGGGAAAAAAACCCCACTAAGCAAAAACCTCACCCCTAACAGAATCTTGGATTAGTTGAGGTTCAGTGAATGGCTTTGTTGAAAACACAAGAAAAGAATTTAAATAGAGAAGGCCTGATAAGGTGCAGGGCATCAGAGATCTGTTTCCATAGTGACAATGTTCAAACAGAGGCCTAGAGGGACATGAATACCATTGCAGATGAACTCTATAGAAGACATCCGTCTTCCAATGGGGATACTGCTGTTGGTTGTCTGAGGTTTTTCCCTATTAGTTGGATTTGGGGAAAAGGTGGTGAGGGGAAAACAAGGCTTAGACAAACTATTGACTTGACAGACTACTGCTTCTTTCCATCTCCTGATTTCTGCATTTCACATGCCCTCTCCACAGATTTTTACTTTTGTAAATTTACTGTCGTAATTGTTAAAAATTGCATTCAAGTGTTTAGAGAAAAGGAATAGGCACCTCCACCCCCAACTTGTCTACTGAAGCAAACACAACTTTACACCAGTGTGGGATCCAAGTCGGCATGTTCCTTTATGGCTTTGTTTATTTTCCTTTGATAAACAGGTGCAAATGGACCACTAATTTAAGTGAACTCCTTGTGAGGGTAACATGGTGCATTTCATGTTTTGTGTTGCCCACTATCCTGATCATCCTGTACCCACTGGGAAATTCACCAAGCATCACCTTCTTTTCATAATTGATGTTTTTCCCTTTATAAGCAGGGTCAAGCTCTGGTTAGAAAAGAGCTGTTTCATGTTACAAATCTTGTGGTGTTGGAGTTCTTCCTTCCATTTTTCTTCTCAAAATTGCCATTCTGCGGATTTTTCTTAGTTAAGCATACTCTGAAAATAAGCACAAACCCCTTAAGCTATAGCTGTATAGAACATATTCTAAGATTAAAAAGCATACCAGTCATGTCTCTGTCTAAACTATGATACATTTTCTTGAAAAATCCCACCATCTTTGACTAAAACTGCAGCAGTTCTTGGAGTTGAACTTTTTTAGTATGGGCTGAATTACCAACCTAGTAAGAGAAATTTACGTAGAAAAATGGTAGAAAAACTTTTTGTGGGTCTTCAGCAGCTTGACTTCATTGCATAGGAGACTGAGGCAGTATGGAAATGCTGATTTTTATGAGAATGGCCAGGTTAAGACAACTCTCACTCAGCCATGAGCAGCTTCATGCTTTGGATGGATCAGCTCGTGGTTCTCATTACCATGACTATTCTTCTCACAGTGTTTGAGACCATATGGAGTCATTGGAGTTGCACCTAGTCTGGATTTGGTCATTAACCTGTTTTCATCCAAGAACACAAATAGATTGAACTGAGAATGTTGTGCACTCTTGACCTTTAGAGTTAGGGAGAATTACCTAGGGAGGAGTTTTGGCTTTCGTGAGGTAAATGTATTAAATTTTTCCCCAAAATCAGTTAGTAGACCCAAAATTTTACCTTTAGTTGACCCAAAATTTTACCTTTAAAGTATCTCGAATGCATATTGCAAAATACTAACTTTCTGTATGTTGATTCAATAGCTGCTTTATGAAGACACGTCCCAAAGGTACTCAGAAGCAGAGGGAAGAAAAGCAAATAACAGTGAAAGTGCAGTGTCTTGGCATGAACACACTAACTTTACACATACTATTCCAGTTAGACTGTGTGTTTGTTTTGGTTAAGGAAACAGACTAGTACAAACGTCCTGTAATGGCATAGATTGGAGTATATAACTTAGACCGTGATGATGACATTTAACTTGGAAAAGAATTCATTAAAACTGGATATTTTTGCAGAAACTAATTATATTTTGTAATGATATCCATTTTTACTTATTCCATGGGGTATTTTTTCTCTCAATCATAGCCCTTCTGAGTGCCAACAGAGCAGAAAATATTCATTAAATTCTTCCCCTTTTCCACTCCTATATTAAAGGGGAAAAAAAAGCTTACATTGAAATTTCTTATTTTATTTCCTGGGAGGAATTGAGAGCTGGGAATCACAGCCACCAGGGCAAAAGTTATTTCTCTTCAAATAGCGTGGAAGTTATTTCCCTTCAAATAACTTTTAACTAAACTCTACTTTTAATGAAAGACGTTGTTTTACTCTGTGCTATTGTGTTTCATTTAAAATTCTGTAAATTAGCAGGAAACTGAAAATTTGACTCTTCAGTTTCGCTATTTCCTTTTAAAAGGGATTTCATTGCTAAGTGTATCCTACTCTAGTGGTGGATTTACAAAGATTTCCTATTTAGTCTTGCTACTGAGCTGTCAGTCAAATCACAGCCTACAATTACTTGAAGGGAGCTATAAAGATGGAACAGCCAAGCTTTTCTCGTAGTGGCAGATGCAAAAGTGAGGGACAGTGTCCACAGGTTGCAGCTTGAGTGGTTCCTGTTGAAGCTTATGAGGGTAGCGCAGCTGTGAAATTGGTTGCTCAGAAATGTTGTGGCACCTCTGTTGATGGTAGTTCTACTTCAAGCAAGATTTTGGGTTAGGGATGTGTAGAGATCCTTTCCAGCTAACATTTTCTGGGACTCAGCCATTATTATTTATTGGTTTTTCTTCTTTCATCCTCATCCCTGATTAAGGTAAAGACCTCTTACAGCATCTCACAAAACTGGCGAACTCTGTCTGTCTGGAGTCCTGGTTCATTGAGTCATAGAATGGTTTGGGTTGGAAGGGCCCTTAAAAATCATCTCATTCCAACTCCCCTGCCATGGCCAGAGACACCTTCTACAGGACCACGTTGCTCAAAGCTCCAGTTATCAGTTTATAAATGTGGACAGCTCATTTATTGGAAAATTTCTGAAGTTGTCTCTACCATCTCGATTCTGCAGTTTTCTGGATCTCAGCAAGCGATGGTACATTTTGATCATATTTTCATATGTGGGTTTTTTTTCTGATGTGACAAACTGTCTGTTCATGGAAGTGGTATTGTCTGACATCTCTTATTCTCCTCAATAAAGAATTTCAGGAATATTGTGACTTTAACCTAGAATATATTATTAAGACACCATGTAGAGAGGGACCTTTGAAAAGTTGCATCTTGGAACAGAGGAAGATATTCAAACTCCAAATTCTGGTGCTTTTGAATGTAACGTGATTTTATTTTCAGTCCTGATCCAGATCCCTCTGTGCTTGGGTGAATGCTAGAGTTATTAAAAAGGGAAGGGTAAGGATATGAGAACAGGGGGTAGGGGGACAGGAAGGAGGAGGTGGATGCTGTCATTGGTAACTGCTGATACTTAAGGTGTGGATCCAAGATCCCTCAGGACTGAAGATCAGAAATGTGTTTGTGTTGCTTTCTAAGCACAAACAACAGACACAGCTCCTGTGCTAAGGGGTTTGCACTTAGAAACACAAAGGTCCCATCCTTTTACAAGTCAAAATGAGGAACTCTATCCTGGAAAGATGAAGTACCTTGACAAAGGTCACTGTAGTTACCCCTTCTCACAGAAACCGATAGTGGCACAACTCATGTGTTCGGAGTCCAGGGCATTACTGCCAAGTCATGCTTTTCTTTCCCTAATGATTTCCAACAGTCTGGTCAACAAAACAGAGAGCTGGTTACCAGGGAGCCGGCAGAGCCCTTGCCTGTGCGATGGAGGGAGTGCGTGTGCGGGTTCGCCACACAGGATAAAACCACAGCCCTGCCTTCCAAGAGCCTCTCGAAGTAATTTTCTCTCACTTGCTGTTCAGGCAAGCAGCATTCCACCTGTGGATTTGGTGCCTTAGAAGTGTCCTGAGCCAGTTGCTGTTTTGGAACCTGCTGTTGCATGTGCAGAAGCCGGAAACTCTCAGTGGGTGAGCAAAAACCACTCTTTTCCAAGCACCTCTTGAGGTATATTTGGTTCTTAAGAGTGGATTAAAATTGATCAATCTCTCTGAGTTAACACTGAAGAACTAGGGAATTAGATGCTTTCTTCTACTTCCAAAGGCATCTATATTAATTTTGCTTGTTCTGGTTATTCAAAATGAAAAAATTATTCAAAGTCCTATTGCAAGAGAGAAAAATCATTAAAGGCAGTGAATAATTTTGCAAAGCAAGTGTCCCCCTGTAAAACCTGACACCACTGGGGTTTTTTTTCTTTTGTATGGGAATTATATTTATGTTCTCCCCTCCTGTCTGTAGTCTCCCCTTTAAGTAATATGGAAAATGTTGGTGCCAAAAAAAAGCTAGATGAAATATTGATAAATGTGGGAATTGCTTAGAACAGAGGCAAATTAGAATACAGCTGGTTTTCATCTTCTCTGTTAACTTGGGAGGTGTGTGTGTGTGAAGCATTGAGGCTACTGGTTTGTATCCATATATCATGCTCTTGGAGAAGGGGGGAAAACAAGAGTGCTAAGAGTGAGAATCGAGCACACAGCTTTTCTTCAGGCTTCTCTTCATTATAGATCAACTTTTAAGAAATGGAGGGAATTTTTTTGGCAGCTTTTTGTGCCTTTATATGTGAAATACCTCTAAATGCTAGGGATGATATGAGACTAGTTCATGGTCCATTTTATTCCCAAAACAACTTTCTACTTGAAAAACTTTATGGAAGTGGAATGAATGTTCTCCTACATGTACAGCGTTGCTGAGATGATGTGGTGCTGAGAATTGTATCTGGGTTAATTCTAGCCTGATTATCAGAAAGTATTGTAATAATAAATACAACTGAGGATTTGAGAATCTGCATACAATATGTTAATGAAGAATGTAACTTAAATTCTTATGTATAGCAAGGGGGTTTGGCTAGTTTAGATAGTTCTTTCAAATTGTTAGTTCCAGGGGTGGACAAATAACAAAGTTAGGAATAAACTAGAAACAGGTATCCTGGTATGTTCATAACTTATATCTGCAGCTCTGACTGTATCTCAGAAAGGCTTGATAGAACTGAGGATTCAGAGGTGTGCAGAAACCCCGTTGGTATGGAATGGCATCCATAGGACCAGAGGGTAAACTAGGACTCTCCAGTTTGAGAAAAATTCTTGGTTGGAGGCCGAGGGTGTCATAAAACTAGAAATTATGTGAAGACAGTAAACAAGGAGTAATCAGACATAGCTTCATTTGAATAAAGGGAGAAGTCAGTAAAACTCAGACAAGAAGCTTAAAACAAATCGTCTTTCCTTTTTTTTTTTTTTTTTCCCTAATACAAGGCATGTGCAATCGATTGTGGAACTCACTACAATAAAATATCAAGAAGACCAAACTGGGTTCAGGAAGAGGTTAAATTAATAGAGGTTAAACTCAGGGACTATGAAACATAGTGGTCTGCTTCTTAAGTCCATAAACTGCTGACTGCCAGAAGCCAGGAGGGTGTATTTGGGAAAGAATTGCTGTAAGCTTACTCTGGCTTTGTGTTCTTTCCCAAGGCAAGTGCTACTGATGGTCACTAGAGATATGATATGCATAAGAATGAGACACTGGGGCATTTTTGTGGCTTGCTTTCCAACATCTCTGGCTGTCTGACTTCATTTACAGACATGATAGTTTGGTAACATTGCACTTAATGATCAAACTACATCCTATAATTTATTCTCTGGTCCTCTCTTCATTCATCAAGGCTCTCAGTAGCCCTGTCTTCCAGAGCTTCATCCAGGAATTTCTCAGTTACCTATTCAGTGTGGCTCCATCAATTTCATCAGAACGATTGCTTTGTGAGATGCTGATCCCAGTTCTGTTTTCTCTCTTCCGTAGCGTCTGTAGCATCTATACATTCACCTTAGTTTCACTTGCTGTTGCTTTAATCATCTTAGAAGCCTCTTGCATTTCTATTTACGGAAGTTATTTACTGTTGTTATCCAGGTATTTTAGCTGTTGCTTCCCTATTTGGGACCCATGCTTCTCTCCAGCTAATCTTTCTGATTGTCCACTTTGGGTTCCAAATATTCCTCCCCTGGAATAATGGGTGGGGGGAATTTCCTGCTTTTGTCATGGAAGGGATGGAAGTGTGGTGCTCTGGTTCATGTTTGTGAATTTGAAGGAAGTGATACTGTAAGCTGTTAGCTCTGTAAAGCTCCCTTGACAAGTGACAGACAATTGTATTTCACAGGGGCAAAATGCCTTTGAGAGGTGGCTGTTCTGGAGTTTGCTTGTTCAAATCTGTGACTGCCATGAATGAATTCCAGATCAATGCCAGTGTCCCATTAGTGGTGTGTGAGCCAGTGTGGTGAAGCTGCAGGGCCATGCAGATTTGTTAACCTCTGTAGTGCTGTGCTCAGAAAGCGTGTATTTTTTTTTTGCTGCTGTCTCAGAGACTGGGAGCGGGAACTTGGAAATTTCCCACTGCAGTCAATAGGAAAACAGCAAGTAGTTAGGAATGAGAATTGCTTTGCTTTCTGGGATCTGGCCCACTGCCTGATTTTGTGGTTTGTGTCATAGTACAGCTTTCACACTCTTCTGCGGGTGCAGAGGTGACAGCTTTCCTCCCTGGCCACGCACATAAAAATACAGCTCGCATTCAGTGTAAATGTGTGCAACCCTAAGCAAGCCATCAGGGAGCAGAGGAAATGTTTGTGCCTTCCTAAGAAGACTGTCCTGTTGTAAAATGCTGTTCTGATGAAAATGAAAGAACCGTAGATAAACACAGGACTTTTAAACTAGTGAGACAGTCTTCCCCTTCAAAAGGATTGGGTAAAGTTTGGGGGCTGGACAGATACCACCGTTATATTCTATTTTCTATGACTAACTTTCTATCTTTGGGAGTTGTGGAGAGACCTTTGAAAGAGTGCAGCAACTGCTGCAGCCACCTAAGCTGGCAGGCAGCCCTAAACATGAAGCCTTGAGGTGCTGAATTCCTCTCATTCATTCAATGGATGGCTAATTCCAGTGGCATCGATACAGCTTTGAAGGTGAACATTAACTGTTTCATTGTGCATGACAGCAGCTAGAAAAATAGGAGCGTGTGTAATGAAGGTGAGTAGTGTTGCATTGGGCACTCCTGTAACAGCTCAGGGTGAGCTAAACATTGGCTTCTGAGTATCTGTGCAGCCCCAGTCTGCTCAATTAAACATTAACTATTGATGAGCAGCAGCAAACAATGGAAAGTATGAAGTGAGTAAAAAAAAAATAGGAGAAAGAGATCTTTGTCATAACATTTCATGTGTTTGCCTGTGGGAGGTCTCATGCTCACCAAATTCTTTTTCATCCTTGGCAAGAAAAAGGTTTCGTCTGCTTTCTGGATTTGGGTTTGTTACCTGCCTGGTCTGAAGGAGAGATGACATGCACTTCCTACCTGGTAAACAGAATTTTGAGTTAGGGATGTGCCTGTGGTATTTTGTTACTAACAAAAGTAAAGAATAATTTCTCTACTTCATTTGGAGCAAAATTTTAATTTGAGAGGGACAGTGCTGTTGCTGTGTAAACTGACTCAGGAGTAATTGATGTTTGCAGTAAAAATGGCTTTGTGCTCGTCTGAGTTAGAGAACATGGAGGACATTTACATTAAGTTCATTAAAATAAACCATTAATGAAGTTAATGAAATAATAAAATTAATTCAAAAATTATTAATTAGTTAATAAAATAAAGTTTATTAAAATAAACTATTCTGAGAGGCTGAGATGCATCTAAAAATCTCCTTTCTCTTCCTCTATGTCAAACATGGCTTAATTCCTCTAATTGCAGATTGTTATTGATATTTTTTGAATTGCTGTTATGTTAAACGACTCCAGTGTCCTAATCTGAGGAAGAGACTGATAGTCTCAAAGTTCGTAAGTCTGGAATGAGGTCAAGTGATATGAAAGTAGAAGAGAAAAGTAGTAAAGCTTTGCAAGACATTCAGTGTAGCTACATTATCCATGAAGAAGAGCTCTTGGATTAATATGTAAGTCAGTTCTGCAGAAACAAGGATAGATAGACATTGGAAACTGTCAACAATATGGGAATGTTAATTCAAATATTTGTAATTAGTTATAGCAAAATCCTCTTAGGCTGTGTCCTCCCTCCCTCCTTTTACAAAAGCTTCTTGAAAGCAGATTCTCCTTGCCAAAATCTATCTGGACATTAATGACATGGTAGATTTTTTGCCAAGAGGCCTGAATGCATCTGCTGGACAACATGATCTGTATGGTAGTCACTGGGCCTTTAACAGGCCTCCAGTTACCCCAGGAAGCTTGACTCACTCCTGGGTTTGTTATTCTGGGTACCCACTGCCAAGCACTCGCCTTCTGGACTGTCCTAGAGGTTTTTCTGTCCCATCCTAAGGGGTCTGTTTACACAAATTCTACCTTTTGGTTAGAAACTCAAACCCACAGTGAAACCAGGCAGTGCAGATTTCTTGTGCACATGTAAAACTATGTCAAGACCACTTTAAAATCTGCCTAGTTTCACACTCTGCCTTGAGTCATTCCTCTTCCCTGGGGTATCACATGTACTTTCCAAATAAAGGGGCCAAATCCTGTGAAACTTATTGGAAACATTTAAATTTTTGACGTGTTCTATGTTCCACTTGTTCTTGTTTTTCTTAGACTTTCTACAATTGATAATTCCATTCAGTCTGTCCCATGTTCTTCTAATCAATTCCTGCCTAGATCTTTTTCCATTTGGCTGTTCTTGCAGACTTCTGATCTTGTTGCCACATTCTCATGACTTGTGTTATAAATTTTTTAAAGGGTGGCCAGTATTTCCCAAACTTTCCATATCCCAGTGTCTGAAGCTGAGAGCTGCCCAACCCCATAAGCTGATGCAGTGTCTGCCCTAACTGATCCTGCTGACCTTGCACAGCTAAATCTGTGCATCCCACCTCAGAGATGGCTGCACTCCAGGGCTGGGTGTAACAAGTCACATGTAAAATACAATACCTGGAAAGCAGTTTGGGACAAAAAGGGCACACGAATGTGTCAGATATTAATGCCAGTGTTCCTGAAGGCCCCACTGTCCCCCAGTACAACAGGTCCAGATATTGGCTTTGTTCCTCTGTGGCTGAATTCAGCCAAAAGCATTCCTATCCAACTTCTTAAGTGACTTGAAAACACTGAAATGAATTGCTTTAAACACTAATAAGTAATTTCTATTACTGAGAAGGGTGTATTCACTGCCAGCATGGTACTGGTGCTGAAAGTGGATTACATTAGCCTTTTGTTTGAAATCAATTGAGTTTACAACTCCACTTCAAAGCCCTTAGAGTTTTAAAATAGAGCCAGCAGAAACTGTTTAACAAGTCAATGCTGCCCTGTGATTTTCATTGTTCTAGCTTTAGTTGTGAGAGGGAAAGACTTCATTTTCCTGTACTTTCACTTCACCCAGGGAGTGTGGTGCAGAACAATAAGCAGCCCATTCAGCTTTGCCTCACCACTGTGTGCTAGGCTTTACCTAGGCACAGATGCCTCCCTTCACATGGCACTGCAATTCCTCCTGCACACATTCCTGTGTGTGTTCTCGCTTTAAAGATTGCTTTATTATTAGATCGCACTGTCCTTTTGGATGGTTGCACTTTTCAAAACTTCAGTTATGATGAAGAATCCCTTAACAGGAATTTATGGAAGGGGGGAGCCCTGTAGACTTCACGCATTAACTTGTTATTTCTTTTGTATAAAGGGCAGCACATTCTTTCAGTGACCCAGGGAAAACAAGAGCAGTGGTTTAAAGCATGGATGATATCCTAACATTTCAAATTCATAGATTTTTTCAGTCATTGTGTGTGTTCTCATGAATCTGACATACGAGGAAGCCTTAATTTAAACATCAACTATTTCTGAGGTGGGGGAAGTGTTTTCCTTAAAGCGAGAGTTTCTCTTTAACCCTCACACAATGAAGAGGCTTCTGTCAATATAAACAGACAGAAGGGGAAGAAGAGAGGGAGAGGGTGAGTACCATTGTTCCACCAAATGTTTGTCTTTGCTTTCTCATTTGTGACTTAAGCAGTGAGAAAGCTGAAGCAAGCGACAAGGTGCATTTTACCCTAGCGAACCGCTACATCGATCTTGGCCTGCTTTTCAAACCTTCCTTGGTCTGTGTTCTTCCAACTCAGGAGAAAAACTTCTCTATTTTTCAAGGCCCGCTGACTTGGAAGAAGTTGAGATGTGGAAATAAAAATTGTAGCTGGTTCCTTTTTAGCACTGAGTATAATTTGTAGTTTGAGGAGAAAGTGTAAGGACTGAGTTACGCAGTCTGTCAAAAATCTGACAGATAATGAAGATCAACATGCACTGAAATTGAACCTGAGGTGTATTGAGCATGAAGACTTTCCTGTGGCTCTACCACAGAAGGAACCCCAGACAGTTCTGGATTTCCCCCACCTCTTTTTCCCTGAGGACAGGAGAAAGGGGAAACACAGACTCATTATACTCATACTACTAAGAGACCTTTTAAATGCATTGAGACACTTGCCATGCATGAAGTCATGTGGAAGACTGAGGTACACAGGTGGCCTGTGTATGATTCCAGTAGAGTCTGAGGCAGAGTATTCCACAGACTGAACACCTGTGCCCTCCTGGATCCTGATTCCTTTGGGGTAGATTAGGGCTGGTTTTGCACTTTCTTTCTTTGATTGGAAATTACCTGCTTCCCACTGTCCTGAATGAAATACTTCAGCTGTGACAAAGGTACTGTTTTCTAAAACAGTTTTACCAGAAAAGTTCTCACTCACTCCACCCCATTAACATCCTGTCTTCTTCAGAGGAAGACAAAGAGACCTTGGTTGTTCTGTTCTTACACGTGGTTTCTCTGACACCTAACACAGACGTGTAACAGCTCTGCCTTGCTGCCAGGAAGGTAGAAGCAAACAGAAGCAAAGTTAGAGTGGTCTGGCAGCATGAAATGCTGAAGTTTTGAACAGCCCCATGGCATCTGCAGCTCAGGGCTTCCTTGTTCATATTGAAAATGCACAAAACACTAGTGATGGAGCCAAACAGACCTCCATGTGTATGGAAGGGGTAGCTCATGGATAAAACAGTGTCTCCCTTTGGAGCTGTTGTTTCTATAAAGCTTGCATACAGGTTTGTTTCATCAAAGTTTCACAGTACCAATGAAGACGAGGGGGTTTAAGTATCAAGTGAGTAAAGCTGGACTTAGAATTTATACTCTCTCCTAGGGTGTGTAGAATTGATGATAAGACTGGAGATTGTGAGCAAAGGATACTTATTTTTGCTTTTTCCTGAAGGCTTGTGCAAGGGAGCACAGAGTGGGGGGTGGGTGTGTAATAAACCCAGGCCTTGTGCTTAGATCTTGGAAAAACATGCTAATATCACAAAATGGCTTTGAATGAACAATAACTGATGTTTACAGATAGTTTCTTTTGTTGGAGTACAATTTGCATCCTAACACAAGCTCTTCATTATAATCACTGGCTTCCCTGTGCTGGTACAGAAAACACATCGGTGCCTTATGCTGCCAAGCACTGTGGTTTTTCAGAAGGAAGAAAAAGGCTTAATGCTATTTGTTCAACCCAGCCAGAGATCTACTGTTTATAATCTGAAATATCATAAAATGTGTTTTCAATTACCTCATGCATATTTTTAAAGAATTAAATTTCCATCAAAGGATTTTGTGAGCTGTTTGATCTCACTGTGTCTAAAGAGGCCAATCTGACTGGAGATAGTTTTGTCTGAGCACATACAGCACAATTGTAACAAATGTGCCCTTTGAGTGTCTGCGATTCTAAGAGAAATCAGTCAGTTTATTAGTGAGAGAAGAGGATGGTGGGGGTCTAATTTCTACTGTTAGCTGTGAAATAAGTACTTAAAGGCTGGGTGTGCAAAGGGACTGTGGTTCTTTGTGTTATATGACTGACTTAAGCTTTTGTTTTCTTCCGTGTCAATCTGAATATAGTATTCCATTTTCCAGACATCTTTAAGTGTGAGACACAGCCCTACCCTACTGTGAGAGCCTGGAAACAAAAATGTAGCATTTTTATTGCACTGAAAAAAGACTGCTTGTGATGCCATTGTGCTCTGTATAAGCACGCAGATACTTTGCACTGAATAAAATACAGATAAAAAGAAGAGAAAGAGAAAAATTATATAGATTTATCTACAAATAGTGTCAGCTATTCCATTTCCTACTAGTTGATTGTTCTGCCTGCTATACCAAGTTGTCTTTTCAGTGTCAGACTTTAAACAGTGTAGTGATGGAATTCAGATTTCTGCTGCTCTTGGATGGAAACTGCATTCCCAAAACTAGAAAAGCAAGGTAGACTATTGTGAGCCCACAGTTTTTCTTTCTGTGCTGATACATCTTATCCAAAGAAACACCTGGAAAAAATTAGCTTAGGTCTCAAGAGTGATAATTAGTCCAGTGGATTAGCATGCCCTTGTTGCTATTTTAACTTTGAACTGGCCTGGATATGTCTGTAGAATACTGTACTGCCCTGATGAGGCTTATGTGAGATGTAAGAGCACCTTTCCTGTTCTGGTAAAGTAGCTGGTGTGTCTCTTTTATCAGTGCAGCCATTTAGAAATAATTCACCCTCTGCAGTCAAGCATGTGTCATAGCTTTTGATTTCCTTTTCCACCGTCCTTTATTTCTGGGGAATCCTGACGTGAAAGCAGAGTTTTTCTTACACATCTTGCTTCTTCCCGTCACTTACTGCTCCACTTAAATCCGGGTCTTGTTTGGGCTCCGCTGAAGATTGAGTCGCTCTTGATATTGCTTTTCCTATGTACCAATTTTTAGTCCTCTTAGAAAGCTGTATCTGTCTGCATTTAAGTAATTAATGAAGATACTTACTACGCCAAGTTAAACTGAAATTAAGTTGAGAACACTTAATTATGTATGCGTGGTAGCTTTTTATTCACATTGCTGGCATCGTAATTGCTCCTTAGGAAATGCTTGTGATATCACAAATAGATGTCAGGTACAAAATAAGCAGCAGTAGGTAAAGTTTTGAAAAGACAAAGAGCCTTTCTATGCAGGTGTCATCCATACTGAGGAGGAAAGAGAAAGCCAGGCGCTCTGTACAGCAGCAGCACAGTTGTATCTAAACAGAAAGGGGCCTGTTTTTCCAAGGTTTCCAGATAGTGATAGTAGAGGCAGTAATGAGATACAGGACTGCTTTCCATCTTACTCTGCCAATTCAGCTCCAACAGAGATGCCAAAGAAGTTTCCATTTAGGAGTTTTTCAGTAGAAAACAGCTTTAGCAAAATCCCTGCTCCTTTTTCCCAATGAAATTGTCTTTCCCATTTTGTGATATTTGCTACCTGTCTGACTGTCAGCAGCATGAAGCAATGGAAGATTTGCATGAATGATGTGTGGAAAATCCCTAACTCATTCACTAGCTGTTTCTTAGTATTTCTGGAAGAGAAAATAGCGACATCTCTAGGGATGGTTTTTCTATCAACTGTGCCTTCGCTAATGGGATTAGCAGGCTAAATGCTCCAAATAAATCCATCACTGGCATCAGTTGCATCAGAGGTGATGTTCATCTCTTAATACATCAGTAAAAGCCCAGCATTTGTTTTCAAGAGTCACTGGAAATGAATCAAATTCAATACTCATTTTTATCCACCCTGTGTTTCAAATCAGCGTTCCGATACAATGCGTACCGACCCGTTATTGTCTCCTGACCTTTGCATCTACTGAAACCTTACGGGAAATNNNNTCCTGTCAGAACCCTGACTGCAGCACACCATGTTCTGATTCTAGGTGAGTGCTTAATTCCAAGGACTTGTTGACAGAATATGAGCCTCAGTGGGGCAGAGAGTTAGGGGGTTTTTCCTTCTTTCTTTGTTCTTATATTTGATTTTTAATCAATGATGTAAGGAGTGCATGTGTGCTATTCTGGATCTTATTGCAAGACAGACTCCTGTTTGGTAACAGCCCCTTGTTAGATCGTGTGTACGGGAGTGGAATGTGGATGACATAAAATGGGATGTTACATCTGAGAAAGCAGCTTTGGAAATGTTTTGGGGAAACATTTTGGGGAAATGGTTTGATAAACAACAAAATATGGCTTGGTTT
>VZTA01013675.1:3863-19434 GCA_013398855.1 Mohoua ochrocephala | reverse complement strand
GAGAGGCTGGCGGCTGCTGCCACCCGCTGCTGGCACCCTGCTCTACCAAAAAAGCGGTCCCCACCCCGGCGCCCGCCCCGTCCGGACCCCCGGGCCGCGCCAGCAGCGCCGATCTCAGAAGGGCAGGTGTAGCCTGGCACACGCGCCCACCCCGGGCACACCGAGTGTTCCCGGCCCGCACGGAGAAGGGAGTCTCTGCCGCTGGCAGCGCTCTCGGGCACCTCAGAAAGCAAATGCTTACGTGCTGTTTGCAGGTATTCCCTTACCAGGCCACACAATAACGACCCTTTTTAAAATACAAGATACAGTCCACTCTCTCTACAGAGTGTTGCACCTAATATTTGACGTTTCCTGTCCTCTTAAGTGCTGCTACTGCTTCTCCGGCTCAGCTTCCCCAGCGTTTTACGTTTTCTGTAGTGTATTGGTCCCATGCCAAGTTGAGTACTGATTACATTCTGGAGACAAGTGTTTTTCCTAGTAGCTCTGTTTTCCGCCCATCCATTTTGTTCAGCCTTGAAAGGGTGCATGATGTCAGGTAACTGAGCAACTTTTAAGTTCCATCTGAACTTTCGAGGTGTTCAGAGGGAGAATTGCTCATCAAAGGTAAGAGGAAGTTCAATGCACTCGTATGATTTCACACCTACTTCATTTAGCACTTGAAAGAGCCTAGCCTTCAGGTACAGGTCAACAAGTACAGAATCTCTGGTATTTTCTGAGTGAGTTACAGCATAACCTTAGGCGAGTGTCAAAAATGTTTTTCACCTCCACTGAGGTCATCTGTAAATTGACGGGACGGTATTTGGGTGGCTCGCTGGATGTGAAGTTACATGAGGTCACCTGCAAATAGGCCAGCATGGTGGCATCTCAGCCTGAGTTTAGATTAAGAGCTATGCACCTCTCTTTCATATATAGCCAAAGATGCGGGAGTATGGATGCTCTGCCTTTTCTTCAGCCCGTCTTCTACACGTTTAACAGGTTTTCAAAGTCATGACTCCTGCAGCTTAGGCTGTCAGATTTTCAACACAGCTCCAGGCTTTTAACAAACACTGGGTACAGGTTCAATAGTTCATTTTGGTTTTGGAGATTGTTCCTTTGCTGAAAATGAGGACGACCAGTGTAGCCAGCCCATAAAATTTCCAGCACTCCAACTTTTCTTGATCTCCAGAGGTTTTTCACTTCTATATTTTGATATATTTTATGGGGGCCCTGAGCTCATACAAGAGTAATGTTTTTCGTACCTTTTATGTATTTTGCATTGCAAGCAGTGCTCAAACATGCAATTTAGTGTTACCTTTTACGTCCCAGCCCTGCTTCATCTGAAGCAAATGAAATTTTGCTATTGGTTCAAGTAGAGCAGGTGCACATTGGAAACAATACATAATAACTGAGATAATTACCAAGATGCAAAGGAACAACAGAAAAATGAATTCCTTAAACATTTCTCTTCTCCCTTTCATTAAAAAAAAACCGTATTAGAAGGTGGAATTCTTGCAACTGTCACCTGTCCCTCTAGGTCTGGGATGCTTGAATTCTGTTGTCCAGGCCCCTCAGTGACCTGAAAGTTGTGTTTGAACACTCTTGTGGCAGCAGCAAGAGCACAGGTCACCATGTTGTACACAGGAGGAGGAGTCATGTGCCACTTGAGTGAAGACAGCCATATCCATGCCATGGTATACACAGGTACAAAAGAAGAGGTTTGCCGACAGAAGCACTGTTCCTATTTCTTCAGAGAAGTAGTCATCTGGTTTTGTCTGATGCAGTCCACTTTTTAAGGGCTTGCCAGTTCCTGGTGGCACTCATCTTGCAGTCTGGGAACAGTTAGTCTAGGTGAAAGCCCAGTCCCATTGCTGTGCCTTCAAAATGCTCATTGACTTTCATGAGAATCGTATTGGATTGTACATAGAGTAAATGGAATAAATAATTTTAAATTGCTGTCAAATATAATTCAGCACCTGTGATTGTGGTTTACGCTTACAGGTTTAATGGCACACTGGATGAAATCCAGTCGTAATAAACTTGGTAGCAGAATCTCCATGATTTCATGGTTCCATGATTTCAAGCCAGTGTGGTTTTCTCACTTGCTGTAATAGAACAGAAATAATAAAGTGAGATTAACTCCTTACTTACACCATTGTAAATCAGGAGCGATAGTGATTATTTCAGTGTCAAAGAGGCTCAGGAGCAAGAATAGTAACAACAAATGTGTTTTCAAAGGAGTGATTTGTGCCTGCCAGATTACTATGTAAAGTGTCTCATGTACATTTTGTTGTGTTGAAAAGCAAGTGTTCTGTTTCTCGGTAAATATTACAAAGAATCAAATTTTCAGAGTATGTGTATCCCCAAGCATGGTTAAGTGAAAGGAAAGCTACATTGTTTCTGCAAGCCAAGTGATTTATTGCACTCTTCAGCCACTTTGCTCCTGAATCTACACAGCCTTTTCTACACGAAGTTAACAGACAAGGAGGCATATTAAGTGTATTGTTTCAGGATAAATCTTCTCAAAATCACTGTCAGATTATTTTCTGACATCCAGGTAATACGCCTCTCCTAATAACGTAAGACTCTAATTATGGCAAAGAACATGAATTACTTAGGCTGGCTATTATTTTTTCCTTGTATAGTTTTCTTTTTAAGAGATCAGCATTTGTTCCCAACATGACTACAGAAGCAATTTCCTGGGTTATGTATGATATCCTCTCTGCTGATTCATAGGTTTCTCATCCCTATTTTAGTTTCTCACAAAGCAGTCTAGTTACTGCCCCCGAAAATTGCTCTTCCTTATCCATCATAGACATCAGGGATGATATCATAATTGGAAGGTGACAATTGGTATCACAGAGCCACTCAGTTTTAGTAAATCCAAAGCACTTTTCCTAGAAATTTTGCTCCAGATGTGCCAGCGACTTCTGTGATTAGGTCTTGCATCACTCAGAAAGACTGAAAACACTGATTCACAAAGGCCTGAAGCTGCTGACAATTAGGACCTCTGGCCTCACAAGGCAGTACTTTTAGTGCCGTAACTAGACTCAGCTAAGCAGTGCAGAGCAAGTTTTTCTAGGTGGGAAAATAATTCCTTAGCCTTTCAATCAATAAACGAACCACTACGTTGTTTAAAATTGCAAAAAAATTCATTTAATTGCTGTATTTTGGAAGACACATGGAAGTAAAGTCCACAGAAAATTATCATCATCGCTGTTCTGAAAGCATCTCAGAATGATTAGTGCCTCCTTTATTCTCTAGGTATTTATGTCGGTTCCTCAGGGAAAAAATGAAAAAAGAAAAAAGAAAAAAAAAGTTTTTTTCATCTCCCAAGAGACTTACAGCTAACCTAGGATCTGTCAACTCAGGTGTTTGTTCATCAGGGACCCGTACCAGGTACACACTCCAACGCGTGCTCTTCTCCACTGAAAAACGCAAGCTGTTTATGGAAGCAGGAAGACTCACATCTGCGGTGGATGGATCTTTTTCCCTGAAGCGGAACTACGACCATGAAAGCCTTTGACAAATGACCCAAGCATAATCACTAACCAAAATCAGGGCTAAATAGCAATTACACTCCTTTGACTTATAATAATTCTCACATGTAGGTTTGGTCTCCGTGTTATTGTATGTTTATTTAGTAGAAAATAATCTGCAAGTGACTGATTTTAAATTTTTTGGCAGAACTGTTTCTTTCCGAAAAGAATGTTCACTCTATGTCAAAACATTTTGACAAAGATTGTGTTAATGTATAATTTCAGTAAGGTAGATGTGTATTTTCTTACCTTTAGTTAAAATATCACTTTTAATAGTACATCTTTCTGTTGCATATAGGATTACATATTCTGTAATGCAAAAATATATATGTACTAAAGTAGCATGACTAAATCCTTTGTTTTTTTTGACTTTTTCATTCTGAGCTCAAAGAGTTTGATTTCCTACAAAAACGAAACCAATCAAATATGTAACTGCATGTTTCATACATTTTCTTCAGTCAGGCCAAAAAATATTCTAAACTTACATTTGAAAGAAGAAGTCAAGAAAGCACTTGCTGGAAACCCTTCGTAATTCCCATGCTACTTCAAGAAATTTACAGGGACGTTGGGGGACTTATTTGTACAGTATATTGCACTATAAACTTTGAACTTGATTGGCATGTCAGTATTGTGATATGCATGTTTAATAATAAATTTTATAACCGTTGCTGTGATAAAACAATGAGCTTTGCATCAGCTTTTATGCGATATGCACTGGATTTTGTGCCACTCAGCTTTGAAGTATAAAAGTTCATCAGACCTATCAGTAATATATGATAAAACTAAAACATACTTACTCAGATCAGTACGTTTCATGGGGTAATGGATGACAGGATGAGGCAGCATTTCCCTAAAAACAGGTTTTTATGTCTATTTATTCTTTTTGGTTTTTTTGGTAAGAGAGGCTCTACAATTCCAGTCAGTACAGAAACAAAGAAATCAAAGTATACATACATATAAAAGAAAAAAAAGTAAATAAGGGAACTTAAATTTATATAATGACTTTCATTCAATGCTCCCCAAATACTTTGCAAACATTGGTTCCTTTGATTATCCTTTCCTACACCTCTGTAACAGCTAAGTAAAATAATTATGCTTGTAGATAACAGGTACTCCATGCACTCACCATGGATGGGAACCAGCTTTAGAGAAAGCCATGTGAAGGGCAGAAGAGATTGATGGGATAGTGCCTGTGGCAGCTTATTTTGGTGCTGCAATCCACCAAACTTCCCACACCACTTTCCTGCTGATGTCAGGTGTTAGAAGGTAAATGTGCTTGCTGACACATGGCCTTGGCTCGCTGCCTGCCAAAGGGTTCAAATTCCTTTGGCGCAGTATGGTAATGTGGTGGTCATAACCTTATCCTTAGAAATAAATGGTGAGTGGTGTTTAATGTAATAATTTTACAGATAAGGCATTGGAAGTGCAAGCTGGATATAGGGTTCAATCCCCAAACCATCGATGCATGTTTAGCTGCTGGAAATATTTTTTCTTTTTTAGCTAAACATGACTAAACTATACATGAAGAATGTCTGTAGGATCTCTGTGACTTGTGCAGTATCAGACTTGAAATAAGTGATGATGACTGTAAAAAGATGTTATCCTAACGCTTAACTCCTTATTCCAGTTAGACTCTAAGGCTGTCTCTGTCAGATACCGTGAGACAAGACACCTACATGATGGTGTTTCCTCTGAGGATGCACTGTGAAAATCTGGATTTAAAGTCATTAATGCTTTTAACTGCTGCCCCAGATTTTTCCTGTCTCAGCAGGTCTGGCATGACAGATATACCACCGTGGAGTCCACATTAAATACCTTATTACTACAGCAAGCATGATTATGTCTTCTGTTTTGAAAACACATTTACCAAGGGAATCTCAAAATCTCTACACTCATCCAAAACTCAGTCTTCACACTGGTGCTTGCATGTGCCTGTCATAATTTTTGTTAGAGAAAAGCTCATAACGCAAGACTTGACTAGTGCCAAACCAGAACAGATATAGCAGGTAATATTTAAAGGTAGAAGTGTGGGAGACTTCTTTTGTGGGATTAGTACATGATCCAGGTTCCTCAAAATACGGAGGAATCAAGGGCAGCAGTTTGAAAATCATGAACTGAGATGAACGCATCAGCTGCCTGGCACCCTGACAAGCTATAGGTGGAGTGTTAAAGGAGTAGCACTCTCCAGCTATTTGTGAAACGCCTATGTGTGAAATCATTGGCATATGAAAAAAGAGCTGTCTGCTTGACTGATTTGCAGTATTTTCTCTGTGTATTTGGGCATTTCTGAAAACAAAACAACCCTAAGCATGAATCTACAACAAACAGGAGTTGTATAGAATGGTTGTCTAGATGTTAGGGAGATAAAGCAATCATGTTTGGCATGTTTCACGCTCATACATTCCATCTGCCTATCTTGCTTACGTGTCCAGCAGACAACGGAAGAATGGTGCTTAATTTCTGAAGACAGAAATTGGAAGTTTGTGCTCAGTTTCCGTCGTGTGTGATTCCTTCGCCCAGGTACTGCCCACAACACACACTGATCGCGCCGAGTGCTTTTGTGTGTGTGTGTGTATGCCATGCAGAAAGCTAGGCAGAAGCACAACTAAACTTCTGCAAACTGGCAGACCCATCAAGCCGAAGGACATGGAAAAGAACTACAAGAGGCTTCCGTTATGTAAATGACACACGAGCTTGGAGAGCTGATTAAGAGATGCTGTATGTTGTTCAGATACTCTAATCAAGTCAGTTGACGTTTCCTGTGCTATAGAAAAAAGCCTGTCCTGACGAAATTCTTTAAGTTTACCTGGTGTAAGTGGTACTGGCTGTGATGCTCAGCCATTGCCTGCGGAATTTTGTTTCCCCAGACCCTCCCGCCCCACTTTATTTCCCCTAGTTGCATTGTTAGTTCAAGGTAACACAACCTAAGCATGTCCCACTTTGCTATGGATGGTTACAATAGCCTGCTGAGGATCAGAGGGTCCGACAGTTTACCTCATAGCACCTCTTTGCTGGTGGTAAGCTGGGAGTAAAAATGGTGAGGGAAGGACTCTGGGACAAAACAATACTTTCCAAATTAAGACAGGCTGCATGTGTGATGTTGAGGGCCAGTACTGAGCACTTCCCATATGGTGTGGCTCAGAGTGAGTTAAAAGGAGGGTCAACCCCATTTTTCTCAGCTGAATTAATCCCTTCCAGCATGCCTTCAATTAATTTAATATTTTATCCCTTAAATTGATTTATTATTGTATCACAAATAAAGCTGAACAAGTGACTTAATGAGTTGAGGTACTAGGATGGATGGGTTATTGTTCTATATTTTAATGATTATTTTCTTTCTGTACGATTTTCAAAGGAAAAGCAGTGGCCGTATACCTACATGTTCAACTGTGCCAGTAGGATTTTGCATCCTGAGTCCAGGATTTTCCTCCTCCATGTACCCTAGAGGCTTGTCAGCTACAAACAGAACAGGTGTGACAAGTGGGGGTACTGCTGTATTGCAAAAACTAATTTTTTTTTTATTATTTATTAGTGATTGTCACAGTCCCCCATTAACATGGAAACTTCTTGCAGGAATCTGAAGGTGAGATTCACCAAAGTAGGTCTGGAGGTCTAGATGCTAGACATAACAACATGAACTCTTAACCTGGTGGAGTAAAACACTGCTTACATAGGTACAGGCTGGAGAGGTTCTGATTACTCTGCTGGGAGAGCACCTGAGTGTGCAGCATCCTGTAGAACGAAGGGTGAAAGTCAAACTTATGTGCTTAAATAAAGGGACTGATTTTCAAATCCACAGTCTCGCCCTGACTTCAAGACATAGGGAGTAGATCGGGTCCACCATTAAAATACAGAATGTCATTCTAGTATTCTCAGAAGAAAAGTGGCATCATGATTCATTCCTAATCACATTACAAAAATTATACATTATTTATATGCATATTGGTCAAATAGATACCATTGTATCCACAAAGAATTACTAAACGGGAAGTAAGCATTCAAACCATCTTATTCTTGAATTAACAAAGACATGCATTAACAATGATGTGTCTTGTACCTGAAACCATATTTAGCAACTAATTTAACTGACAGGCAAGGAGAAAGAGTTCTGTCATGCAGACATGACCTTCAGCTATCAGGCTGTTGCAAAGACCTAATGCATAATATTGTGCAAAGCACTTTCAAAGCACCTTTTTCTTTTTCTTTTTCTTTTTCTTTTTCTTTTTCTTTCTCTCTCTTTTTTTTTTTTAACACTACATCCCAGCATTTAAAAAACAAAGATATTTTACAATCTGGCCAATGGGAGAAAAATCTAGTGAGGGTACACGAAAGAACAACAAAGACATCTGAGGAAATTCAGATTAAATACTAGAAATTACTATTTAAAACGTGGTGAATATTGCTCAAGGGGAGAGACTGCACTGAATCCAAGCGAGGGAGGTGGGTGGGTTGGTGACTCAGCTGTACAACCAGGACCTCTGACTCTGGAGCAAAAGCAGTGGTAATGGAAAAGGATTGGGACCAGAGGAGGAGGGAGGAGGAAGTCTCTTCAATGGCCTTGGTAAATCTGCAGCTGCATTGCCTTTTGTGAGTAGTGAGAACATGAAGAGAACACTAACCAGAGAACACTAACCTCTATTTCAAATGAAGTGAAAACTGTTCTGTAACATTAACTGTCAGAAAGTCATCGAGGGCTAGGTCTTCAGCTGCTGTTAATTAGTATGATAAATTGGTTTGGTCCTCTAAAGTAATGGAACCAGGATAATTTAAACAAGGTCAGTATTTAACATGAATCAACTGTTTAACTTAACCACTTACTTTGACTTGGGGGGATTTAGTGCTAAAGAAAAGGCATAAGTGAATCCAGCCTTGGAGAAATATCCATACAGCTAAATGCAGGGCTAGATACTGAGCGTGAGAGTGGAAATTGCACATTGTTCCGAATAATTACATGGAAGCCAGGATTTTTTTTCGGTACAAGCCTGTTAAAATTAGATTACATTGTGTTTCAGTGTTCAGACTTTGGAGTGTGTTCTGCAAGCTCTTCTTAGCCTGTTGGTCTGCTGTGGAGGTGTTAATTTTGAAGTTGCTGTGGTGCAAAGGAAAGGTGACACACTGAGTTAATGCAACAGCACTTTACCTAAGAAAATTGGGGTTCTACTTCAAATTTGACATTGTTTTGGCAGTGCCAGGCTAGCGTAGGTGCTTGCTCCCATCCCTCCCAAGAGACACAGTGCAGTGCTGTAGAGCTGACACCAGCAGTTAGTGCATGTGCAGAAGAGATACGAGACTGCGGACGGACGGCTGCTCACAGGCATTGTCAAAGGGGACTGGACTGGAAACATTTCAGGCAGCACATCCTGTGCTTCCTCAGCACACTAAAAATTCACTTGGCTTCTCTACACCTGCCAAAACAATAACTATTACATCCTCCACCCCAAAACATGCAGATGAATAAAGGCTGGGGGTGGGGAGGTTTTGCTGATTATTGACTGTAATGAAGGAGAGTGGGTGGTGATAGCACATAGCAGAAACCTAGAAGAAAGGCAGTATGATATAATTTCACCCTGGGAATCTATTGCTATGGCAACAAAGAACAGATTTTTTTTTTTTTTAAATAGGGTTCAATACAAAAGTATCATAAAAGCAGAAATCACATTTCTGACAACCCTCTTCCCCTCTTTGCTTGTATTTTGTTCATTTGTATTGTTACAGGAATATTTGTATTATGAAAAATAAACGTTTGTGGCCCTTAACATTTCTCTTAAAAGAAATAAAGTATGGTTGTGTTAGCTTTATTGACTTGGTGTGAAGCGACAGCAAAATTCCTGTTTATGTTCTCGACATTCAGGCTACAGGCCACTTAGAGTTTACATTCCTTTCACAGCAAATGAAGTGTTCCTCCAGATTTAACAAGATGTACCTGAGGTCAGGATTTGGCCTGCACCATTTTCTATTCTATACAGATTAAAAATTAATGAAAATAGTTACTTTTGGTTAAAGCTACTGAAGTAGGTTTTGATGGCCATTACAAGACACCCTGGCAGCAACATTTCACTTCAGGAACTGCAGCAGCTTGGGATGGTGAATAGGAGCTTGGGGAGACAATTTTCTACATTTGCTGTGTGAGAAAGGTCAAAGCTTTGCAGTAACATTAAATGAAGGAACAGTGCTAATCACCCCTCTACAGAAAGAAGTAAAGCCTTTTGTCAGAAGGCCAGATTAATACTGCATGGCTTTGTGCCAGCAGTGTCTGCCAAAGCCCTGGGTTCACCACTCTGCCTGCTGGAGACAAGCTGCTGATACAAGGAAGAGTGACCAGTTCTGGGTTTCTTTCCCTCTTCAGGGTTTAAATGAGCATTGTGATCTACTAGCTAGACGACCTAAGGATTAGCCTGCACTGGAGATCTGCTCCCCTGTTTTCCCTGTGAGACGTCTTCCTTTCATGACCTTAGGCTTCATCTCACTCCGTTTTCCTAATGCCTGCACTATGGAAATCACATATGCTGTTTCTTTGCTCAGATATGATGTTAATTTCAATTGCATACTCATGTTTACACTATTTTAGCTCTACATCAGGTGCAACTATTTTTTTTCATTAGATTGATCATGTATGTTGAAATATTTGCAAGCTTTTTGTAGGATATTAAACCGATCTTTTTCCATACCTTTTTTCTGACACAGATCTTCCAAAAGAGGTAGCTGCTGCTGTGAGATACGCCGGGCTCCGTGAACAAAAACCTCTGTGAGCACCAATAATATTGATAGTTAAAATACAAATTTAGCGCAGAAAGGCAAGAGACATTGATTCAAACAAAGAAATTTCTCTCCGTATGACAAGTTTGTACAAAACACAAACAAACCAAACCCAAAATTAAAACAAGAACAGAGAAGAACAAATAAGAATCAAGGACTCAATTTGACAGAAGACAAAGCTAAACACAGAGAAAGGACCCTAAGGGGTTTTCCCCTCCAATGTGCCAATAGGATGAGACAAGGATGCCGTTTTGTTAAAAACTTGGTTTAAAAGCACCTGCCAGGCTGGGAGGTGTGGAAATACTGATGTACCGCATTTTCCACTATATTTAGCATACATCTATAGCAGATTAGATTGTCAGGCATTGCTCACCTTTGGACCATTCCAGAAAGCTCTTGGGGACCTGAGTTGCATAAAGGGATCTGTGGTTGTTGAGTATAGAAATCTGTGGTTGGCACTGACCTCACTCAGACAGCTCTGGAGCACCCACTTCCTCATCTTTGTTGGCAAACAAGGCCACAAACAAACCTTAGCATCTGTTCGGCATCCTGAGATGAAAATACAGAGCAAAGAGGGAAGTCCTCTTAGGGCAAATTGCAATCTGTCAGTCTTTGTCCAGAAAAGAACATCTGCAAGGACCAGTGCTGCTGAGAAATTTTATGAGACTAATTTTTACTCTCTCTTCAAGTGTCTTGCCTATAAATTATGAATTTGCAATCAAAGGACTCTGCCCAGCAGACAAAGATTCTGCCACATAATTACTGCTCACAGAACCTGCAACACTCGTATCTGGATGGAAAGGCACTGAATTACAAGTTCATGACACTGAAGAAGTAAAAAATTGCTCTCAGAGTTCTTGCTGCATAAAGAACAGGGACAACCTCACGTGCTTTTTTGGCCTGGTATCTGCTTTTAATATTTATTTGCTCTTCTTGTTCTCACAACATCACTACCAGTTTTCCTGCTGGCAGGGCCTCTGGCAGGAACCCCAGGCCCTCTGATGTGAGTGAGCCTTGGCACTGCTGCTACTGTCAAGTGGAGTATCAGCTTCTTCTACCCCTTTGTGTTGCTAATGGAGCTTAAAATGAGCATGGCTTTCCTGTATGTTTGTACAGAACTTCACACTGTTTTTTTCAGAGTTGTATTTGTCTTCTATTTTTTTTTTTTAAGTACTAACCACAAGCACCTAAATTCACCTGTGCTATTATTATACCCTAAGCAATAATATATGGCAGGCATAAAGCCACTCTTTGTGTTCTTCTAAGGCTAATAAACATTAGAGAGACCTCTGTGAATACTGTGGAGTACTTTTAGGTTGCCATTAGCTAAGCCTAACTTATAATTTTTTTTGAAACAAATTGTGTTTGGTATGAACTGATTTTTGTTGAATATCAAATGCTTGGAATTTATGCAGCAGAGACCTCCCACCTTGTATGTAACAGAACAGTAGCAATTTTACCTCCTATTAAACAATACAGATATATTCTGCCTTGTATCTGTGTAGGCTGCAGTAAGCGTGCGGGTTTTTTCTGTGGAAAAGTCTTATTGAATAAGGAAGAAATCAGTAAGATTCCATAGAAATTTAGTGCAGCTAATAGCTGTGAATGGAGAATTACACCCCTGTTACAGTGTTCTCTGGATTGTTCTAAGCATTCTATCGAAAGCTTATCATTCCCTATTAAACGCCACAGAAATTTCCCCTAAATGCTGGTTTTTGAGCTATTGGGACTGGAAGTAGATGCTACGGATTAGCAAGCACCATCATTTTATTGGACTATTAAAAGCTATTATTTAGTCTGCCTTACATAGGTGTCATTATCCTGGGACCACAAGACAATCCGAAACCTAAATTCCATTATAGTGGTGCACTTACCCAACAGCACCACTGTAATAGGGGGAAAAAAGGTGGAATGAGTGGGTGTCACCACAGCTTTAACCTGGTAGAAAGAAGAGAACAGGATGCTCATTCTTGTCTTTAACTCCAAAACAATGATATAACCCACATTATATAGTGCAGCTACTCTATTTCAGCACTGAATATTGTTTAGGGTTCAGCACGTTGTGAGATTGGTGGGTTTTAATAAATACTGCAGCATGAGCACTGGAATTGTGTCTGCAGGAAACCCTAGCGTACATTCTGGGATTGCACTCCCTTGAATGACACCGAGCCTACGTGATTCTGGTATCATAGCAACATCCATGAGTGACGATCTTTGTTTCCGAGACTTGTTTATATAAAAACCACTGTCGGTGTGAGTCCTGCCCTTCTACTTTTCACCGCAGTGAAAAGGAGGACTGCAAAGTGGTCCTACCAGCTTTGGTGTGTCGTGGGGAGCTCTCCAGGGCAGGAACCGCTTTGTGCTCGGTGCCTGTACGCACATTAGCGCGCGTTGAGCTTTAATAATGAAAAGGTTTGGCTTTGCAATGGCACAGAAAATAAAGAAATAACACTTGAAGCTTTCCAAAAGTGCTTTCCTAAGAATAAGAAGGAATTCAAGGAGTTATTGTGCCTGCACAGTGTAAAGCCACATGGCTAGCCTTCTTCTTTGCGCTCACCAGGTCAGAAGTGTGCGTACTGCTCAGGAGAACATAACTCCAGAGAAAGAAAATTCCTGTATCACCTGACAGTAAGTGATTTGCTTTGCTTACGCTCTTCTCAGGTTGGAGAAGGGAACCTCAGGTCTACACACTCCTCACCAATCTCCACTTATCTCCCTCACAAGTGCAGTAGGATTAGGGAGCAGAGATTTTGCTTTAAATCAGGCCTACCAAGCAAGCAAAGGGGTGTAATTGGTGTAGCGAGGCTTTCTCTACCCTCTGCTTTGGCAGGTAAACCCATGGAAGGTGGTGCTGAAATTTGCTCTTATGTAGCAGCAACACAGGCAGACAATGCTGTCTGTGTAGGAGAATAACTGTAGCATGAGTCCTTGGTCTAATAACTTTTGGTCAAGCTTCTGTTTCCATTTGGCCCTGATATTTCTGTGCAGGAGAAAATGCTTTCATTAACAGTTTCCGTATGAAATGATAATCTACCACAGTGCCAACTATTGCACAGACAGACCAATCAGGACAAGACAGAGTAACCATACATTTCTGTTTATTTCATTTTCTCTGCTGTCATTGGTATTAGTTCATGCATTTGTTCAAAGTGTAAAATAACCAGTTGTCGTGGTTTACGAATAGCACTCCTCAATTCAGTGTCCCCCACCGAGACCCTCCCAAACGAGACACCACTCTTTTGCTCCCCACACTTCCCCTTCCCCCTCTCCCTATGGGGATGGAGTTGAGAATTGGAGGCACAAAAATGTGAAAATCACGGTTTGAGATAGTGAATAATCTACTGGAAACAGCAATGAGATAAGAAAATTAACAGTTAGAGTAACAATATTAATAACAAAAGTGTACAAAGAGAGGGTGATATAAATGGAAAATGCTCACCAAGCCCAGGAAAATGAGAAACAATGGTGGAAGGACCCTTGCCACAACCATGGCCATGCTTGCTCTCCTGACTGTAAAGGGCCACCGTTTCCCTCAGAAGAGCAAGAGTGCCTTTCCTTCTGCCCCAGCAATGATCAGCAGTATCTTGGTCACACCTGCTGTCACTGATCTGGACAGGAACCAGGACACCAGTTCTTAAAGCCACTGCATTTAGATGGTGTTGGCCTGAAAAGGAAGAACACACGTTAAAATCTTCAAGTTATATATAGGGCAAAAAAACCCATGCTGACTTTGTGAAAGAAAACAGAGGGAATATTACATTAAATACCTTATATATTTTCAGAAGATGGAAAAGGCTTTTTAAATTTAAATTGCTGATTGTGGCATATGGCAACATAGATACTACAGCAAAGACAAAGCTAGTGCTAACTTAAAAGCTCACAACCTTGCAGACAAAGAGTGCTGTAGACACAAAAAAGCCTCAGGGTTCTTCATCCTCCAGATGAAAATTGTTTTTGCTGGGAACTTGAACATTTTTGATCCTAATTCAAAATGTGGCCTTTGACAATAAACTAATTTTGATACTACAGACAGTAGAGCTAAACTACAGGGGATCAGAAATTAACAGTAAAGATGAAGATCAGAGATAAAATATCATTCCAGGGGAAAAAATATTTCATATCGTAACTACAGAACTTGGGAAGAAATATAAGTTCTTGTCAGTGCTACAAGAAAGAATCTCCATGCATTCTCGTGAAGACAAAGGTGGTGGCTCCACATGTGCATGCGTTAACCTCAGTTCCAGAATTTCAGGAGTGTTGAGCTATGGGTAGTTAAAAATTAGTCCTGGCATTCTACAGTAGGCAGGCCACATCCACACTTCACACTTCCATTTGTGTTGTTAACAGAGAGGTAAAAGATGTGAGTGATGCTGCGCTTGTGCCTGAACCAAGTGTTTTTCTTCCAGGGAAATGCTAACATAATTTACCGCTGAGCACTCTGGTATGGTCAAAGCCCTAGATTTTTGAGCAGTTCTTTCTCCCTCACCCCAATGTGAAAGTGGTAAAAGAAACATTTTTTTCATATGATTTGATCTGCGTGGAGGTGTCTATTATATCTGCTGCATCAGTTATGTTTATTAAATATTGTAGAGAGCTGTGGCAGGTAAGCCGCAGTTCCTTACGGTCTGAATTATCTGACATTGTTTCTCAACAAGGTAGAGGCATCGTGAGGAAATGGTAGAGATGATAAAAGTCTTCCAGGGAGGAATGTGTGCCCTTGCTGACTCTCCTGGGATTTCTTCTTTCTGGAATTACTGGTGGACTATTTAGAGGAGCCTAATGCTGTGTAACCCTCCTTTATTTTGAAATTTATTTATTTCTGTAGTACATTTGTTCTTATCAACATTTCACCCAGTTTATTTCCCTTGTATCTTTTCATCTGGCTCGGTTTCTGTTAGGGTTTTAGGAACTTCCCTTTTGTTTCCCTTTTCTTTTAAGGAATTTTCCCAATACGTGTTGCCAGGGGACACTAATGGTTGGATACTTAAGAGAGACAAAAGACTCCAGCCACAGGGGGAGGGGTCCAGAAGGCCGCTCTCTTTTCCTTGGGGTTTTCTTGCGTAAGGCAGAGATGCCACAAGATTTGAACTAAGAAAAAGGGGTTGGGTGCAGCCCTTGGCAATCTTGTGCTCTCTCGGCCTTTGGAGGGGAAAGGAGCTGCTGCGGTCGCTGTGGGGAGTTTGCCCAAGTCACCACTGCAGGATTCTGCCTTCTGCTGCCCTTTTCCTTCTACCGTGAGTGGAGCTCTGCTCGCTGGAGCAGCCGTAGCACTGGGACCCCATTTAACACCCTGCCTCACT